>CM074718.1:310897209-310957384 GCA_037306005.1 Rhinophrynus dorsalis
ATGGGTAATGTGTGCTGGCAGCAGGGGTCTGCCATCAATTGCTTCAACCACCAAAGGAGAGTCACGAGGCACTAAGGGAATCCCAAAACGCTCAGCAAATGCGGCGTCCACAAAATAACCTGCCAGGCCAGAGTCTATCAAGGCAGACACAGGAATAGACTCTTTAGCCCAAGATAGGACTATGTCTAGCAAGGGTTTAGGCTTGAGAGGCTTCAAGGGACGGTCCGATGCCACCTAAGATCTGTTCCCGACGGGATTCTAGGTGCAAGCGTTTTCCCGGACGTACCAGACATCTTAGTAGGTGGTCATTTTTACCACAGTACAGACATAGTCCCTCCCTCCGCCTATGGGCCCTCACCTGCCGCAGAGAGTTGGGTAGCCCCCACCTGCATGGGTTCACCACCCGTAGTGTCAGAACCAGGAGGCATGGGAGATGAGGGAGGACAGGGTGGGCCAGAAAAGCTATAGGAAATGCTGGTAGGATGCCTCCGCAGGTGCTCCTTAAACAGAGTCTCTCCCGGACCCGTGTATCTATGAGGATGACGAAGGATATCATCTCATCCAGACTATTAGGTAGGTCACGAGCAGCAATCTCGTCCTTCATGTAATCGCAAAGCCCTTGGGAGAATGCAGTTATCAGGGCCTCATTGTTCCACCCTACTTCGGGGTGGAATACTTCAATTGCGTATTCCGCCACCATGTGGTTACCCTGGTGGATAGTCATCAGATGTTTGGAAACCAAGGTCCAGCGACCTGGCACATCAAATAAGCTTCCAAATGAGGCCACAAATTGAGTAAAGTTAAATATTATGGGTTTATCAGTCTCCCATAATGGATTCGCCCAAGCCAATGCCTTGCCAACCGAGAAATCATAAGTCCAACCCTACTGCTCTCAGTAGGGAAGGCATGAGGAAGCATCTCAAGGTATATGCCCAACTGATTAAGGAATCCGCGACATAACGCAGGTTCCCCACTATAGCGTTGTGGGAGTGGAGCGGATCCAGCTAACCCTCTGACCAGTCCTGCATCAGAGATGGTAGCAGCTGTAGGTGCCGAAGGAGAAACTGGGGTGGCCACCTGCTGCGGGTTATAGTGTTCCCAGTGAGCGGTTCTGCCAAGCAGGGTCTGCAAGGCACCTGCCAACTGATCAATATGTTGATCCTGATCCTGCATTCTGTCAAATATTCTCTGTAAAGGAGGATCACTATCACTGTCTGTTGTCATGACCCTTACTTACTGTTACGTTTGGCAAGCAAAACTAAGAGTCAGACGGTATAGTTAATAGAACCTTAATTATGAGAATAATGACAGTAATGCAATATTATATATATATATATATACACACACACACACACACACACACACACACACACACACACACACACACACACACACAGGGTGATTGAAACCACGAGCACTTTATCAGGAATATCAGTCTCCCAATCTCTGCACCACACACTGTCTGAGACTAGGCCTCAGCCCACAGGAGTCTTGTGGTAAGGTAACACCCAAGAGATACTGACTCAGCCTGCAGTCAGTAGCTAGGAGTCTGCTAGAGCCCCAGGTCAGTACTAGGAAGGATGTCTGAACAATGGAACCAACAAACTGAGCGAACAGACAAAGCCTTCCGGTAAGCACCAGATTGGCTCATCTATCCTAAGTCATACATGGAGCGGGTAGTCAGCCACAGCCACAGGTTTGCACCAGAAAGGATATCCACTGAAGCTATGGAATGCTGGATGTGCAGTGGATAGAGCCCCATGTCAACACCAGAGTGGGTAAGTCAGACAAGCCTAGGTCATACACGGAGCGGGTAGTCAGCCAGAGCCACAGGTTTGCACCAAAAAGGATATCTGAGCCAAATCGGAATGCACAAGGAGACAGAGCCACAGGTCAACACCAGAATGGATGGGCAGACAAGCCGGATCATACACAGGAATCAGGAATACTAGAAAATGAACTGCTCACAACAACGTAAGGGTGACTGAGTCAGGACTCAGTCTGCCCTTTAAACCCCTCCACAGGAAATAGGTAGGAGGAGCAGCTAGAAGGAGGAAATAGGTAGGAGGAGACTACAGGAAACAAACACATAAAACAGAGGCCTGCAGCATGCTTGAAGCCTCTTGCCTACAGAGGAAGTGTGGAAAGACTCCGAGCGTCGATGAAGAGGTGGCGCTGGAAACAAGGTACTGTGACAGGGAGAAAGGAACTTTGTTCCCCCGTTACTTTCTTAATTTCATCCAGCTGACTCCTAAATAACATGGAACCAGTAAATAGGAGGGATACCAGCTTACGCTTGGAAGATGGATCGGCGCCCCAATTTCTTAACCATAAGGCTCTCCTGGTAGTCACAGAAAGAGATGATCTTGCGCTAAGTCTAATCAGATCCCATGAGGCGTCACAGGAAAAGGCCACAGCCTCTTTAACGGTAGCCACGTCTTTTATCAATTTCGATCTTGAAACAGAAGACAATCTTTTCCTCAAGTTGAGATAGCCAGATTCTGCCTATCCTAGATATGCAGGCAAGGGCTGTAGCTGCCTTTACGTTCTGGCCTAGGATAGAGAACTGCTTCTTAAGGGCGCTTTATATTTTCCTATCCATAGGATCTCATAATGAAGAACCATCTTTCATAGGAATCATGGTCTTCTTAGTCAACTAAGCAATATGTGAGTCAGTCTTCGGCGGCATCATCCAAGCTGAAGCTTCTTCCTCTTTAAAAGGATACATCTTTTGGAATCTTTTTGTAGTGACGCTCCTCTTATCTCCCTTCTTCCATTCTCCAGTAATCAGATTGGATACTGAGTGATGTACTGGAAAAACAGGCACTTCCCTTCTATTGCCTAAAAAGGCTGTATCCAGGATACCCTGCTCCTTAAGTTCCTCAGTCAAGCCTTGGGTCTTGCGCAGATTGTTCAAAAAGGGCTCCATTTTATCAATAGTAAAGGCTCCTTCTTCCACAATTTCCCCTTCTTCCTCAGACATTTAGTCTGATAAGTTATCTAAAAAAACTACAGTCTTCCATATCCAAAAGTCTAGATCAGTGGTTCTCAACTCCTGTCCTCAGGACCCACTAACAGGCCAGGACTTAAGGATTTCTCTGCTAGAGCACAGGTGTGGCGATTAGTGGCTCATTCACATTGATTAACTCACCTGTGCTCTAACAAGGAAATCATCAAATCCTGGCCTGTTAGTGGGTCCTGAGGACAGGAGTTGAGAACCACTGGTCTAGAAGAAGTACCTTCTTCCAGGTCCTCCATCCTGGCACGCTTCCTACTTAAGGATCCTTGTAATGAAGAAGAGGTGTCTTGAATTGATGTCTTCATCAAGGGCAAGTAATCCTGGAACTGTGCTGGTACTTCAGGATTGGCGGCATAGTTTAGAGGACTCAGAGGCCAGGATCTTGTTGTCACAACCTAAGCAGGACTTCATTTTCTGAGCAGCTTTATCCTCATTAATGTCAGCTTTTTCCTTATCCTTGGGTTGTACAGACATGGATACAGAAGTCATTATCACATTTCTTATTTACACTTTAAAACTTAACTTTTACTAAATATGCATTAAAAAGGGCAGAATAGGGGCAAAGGAAACACATAAGAGACACAATGCAATACCATGGCATACTGCTGAAATATATAGGGTAGGACTCCAGAGAGGCCTGCTGGAAACAAGCTGCCTGAGAGGTAATAAAAAAACGTGGCCATAAGGCCCTTACCCTCTCCCTGCGGCTGCTCTTTTTTCCTGGGTGCTGTAGACCTGAGAACTAAAGTCGGAGGTTCCTGCGTTCCACAGTGAAACGCACCGGTTGTGAGGCAAGTAGTTTCCTCTTAACCGCCAGACGGCTACCTCCATGAAGGAGGGAGTCCCGTGGCCATGCTGCAGAGTTCCCATCCTTGACCGGCTACCAGCGGAGTCAAGGCTTCGGAATCTGATCTGGATCAGGGGCAAGAATGAGGCCTCCAATGCTCGAGTCACGGTATGTAGCGTTACTGCCCGTGACCTACTCCAGCTGCATAGGACCAAATGACTGCCCTGGGGAGTCTGGGACTTCCTCTTAAACGTTTTTCATTGGTCCTACGCCAGCTGGAGGGGGGTGACATAACCCGCTTGTCTCTACCACCGTGGATAGGGACACAGAAGAAACATGAAATTTGTTTAAAATGCTCAGATACATATGCACATCAGTGTATACTATTGGGGAATAAGTACAAGAGGAGCAAATTCAGACCAATGTGGCTTTTAAAAAAGTTTGCAGGGAAATGAGAATGAAACACTCTTATAACACGCTTATTAAAAGCCTGCTTAAGTCAGAAGGGTCAGATGGTTCATTTAAAAAGATTACAAAACAAAGCCAGCAAACCACCAATTAGGCTAGCTAAAATTGAAAATGACAAAAAGTATTACAAGACAGCAATCAAAATCCTAAACAATTCTACAAGTACAAAAATAAAAGAATTACGTTTGATATTTGTCCTCAAGGCTGACATGGTGAATTGATTAGTAAGGATAAGTAAATGACTGACTCCTGACAATTCTTTTCTTTAGTGTGTATATACAAAAGAAGCAACAATGGCAGGCTATGGACAAAATGACAAAACTAGAGAATTCCTTCCGTCATCTACATGGCTTACTGAGGACAATGTTCAAAAGAGACTTAAAGTTATGGTGAATAAAGCACCTGACCTGATGGTATACACCAAAGGGTCCTTAAGGAACTTAATTCTGTAATAGCAAGATCATTATACTTAATATGTATTGATTCACTTTCATGAGGCATAGTGCCATGTGATTGAGGAAAGTGGATGTAGTACCCATTGGTCAAAAAATGAGGGCAAACCTGGAAATTACAGACCCGAGAGTGTGACGTCTGTATTGAGTAAGTTATTAGAAGGCTTATTAATGGACAATATTCAGAATTATGTGAAGTTCAACAATATTAGTTTGAGTCAGCATTTTTTTTATGAAGAACAGATCATGTCAAACTAATTTACTTTGATTTTATGAAAGGGTAGGTAGTAATTTGGACAAGGGAATTGAAGCTGATGAGGTATACTTGGAAATTGCAAAAGCCTTTGATACAGCGCCCCACAACAGGTTACTGCATAAATTAAAATGCTTCAGTTTGGGAGGTGATCTCTGTGCATGGATAGAACACTGGTTAAATGAGAGATGTAGAGATTTGCAAGTGGAACCTTTTCAAATTGATCTAAAGTTGTAAGTGGGGTGCCGCTAGTCCCTGGGCCCAATGATTTTAATTTGTTTTGTTAATGATCTAAAAGTGGGGTTTGAAAGTAATGTCTATCTTTACCGATGGCACTAAGCTGTGTAAGGAAATACATACAGTGCAGGACTTTTTTCTCTTCAGAAAGATTTAAACTGTGTGAACGGGCAGAAAAGTGGCAGATTAGGTTTAATGTAGATAAATGTAAGGTTTTGCATTTGGGCTGTAGAAAACACACGCTAAATGAGAAACTACTAATCCTCATTAGTGAAAGATTAGGACTACTGAGACTGTGCAGGGCAGCTGCTGAAAGAGTAAATAAGGTACTACACTGCATAAAAAGGGGTATAGATGCATGGGAAGCAAATATAATTCTACTTCTAAATATATCATAAGTAAGGCTTCATCTAGAATATGGAGTATAGAGGAGATATGATTATTATTTACAAATATATTCAAGGCCAATACAAAGAACTCTCCAAGGAACTTTTTACTCAAAGAGCTTAGTGAAGATCAAGCGATTATCCATTAAGACTAGCAGAAAGGAACATCTGACTAAAATAAAGGCAGGGATATTTTTTTCAGTAAAGTTATTAAATTCTTTGCCCCAGATACTGTAATTACTTTCATAAAAGTATTGGATACCTATCACAAAACAATACTAAGCATTATGACTGCTTCAAAGCAGATAGGATATTGATCCAGGGAAATATCTGATATCTGACTGCCATTTGGCGTCATTAAGGGAGATTTTTATTTATTTATTTTTTTTACCTACTTGGGGCTCTTGGAAAGGGTGTCTTTTTTTTTTTTTTTTTTTTTTTTTTTTAACTTGATAGAATCAGGTCTTTTTTCAGCCACATCACTGTTTTTTTTTTCTCCAAAAAACATTAAATGAAACCTCCACATATAAAAGCTTTACCCAGAAAGTGGTTGTAGAACCAAAGAACGAGGCTGATCCAAGTCTTCATCAAGTACAACTGTATACTCGGGATAACCTTTCCAGACTGCATTTAGCCATGAAGCAAGGATTTGACCAACTGTCCCATCAGTCCAATAAAGATTTCGTCCAACCCAGTCAACAGCTATACAATCAGATTTAATTCCTGCAATAAATGCAAAAGTTAAGTCAATTTGCATTGCAGCTGTAAATGCAATATTATTCAGCATGCTGACAGTTTACAAAGGAATGTTATGAAAAGTTCGACTATCAACAGTAAAATTTAAAGTCAATACAATACTTTAATGCGTCATTACATATGATCAATGTGTGTCTTTCACTTGTATTGTTTCCTTTTCAAATCATATTTTATACACATATATATATATATATATATATATATATATATATATATATATATATATATATACACATACACACACACACACACTAGTGTAAAAGCCCGTGTACACGGGCCAAGGTCCGGGTGATGTTAACCCTTTGAGTGCCAGAGGGGTACGCAACGCATTGCAAAGTAATGCGTTGCGTACCCCTCTGGCACTCAAAGGGTTAAGAGGCCGGTCCTGCTCTGCGTTCTGCCGCCGACACAGTCATGCACTGTAGAGACAGCCTGAAAGCACAGAATGCTCCCAGCACAGAACTCCCAGCATTCTGTGCATTTGGGCAGTCTCTACTGTGCATGCCTGCTTCTGACAAACATCCTAGCGAATTATTATATAGGATTAGGGGTTTTCCTATTAAGTACAACAAAGGTACTCCCACTGCTTATTTACAGAGTTATTACAGTTAAAACACTTTTTTCGCAATATTAAAAAGTGCCCCATAGTGATCAGATTCCAGTTTAAGTTGCATTTCTATGGAGAGGCAAGTCACTGGAACAGTTCTCTGCGGAATGAGATACAATCTGCTGAGCTGTTCTGTCAGTTTTAAGCTGCACAAAGTAATCACACTAATTCACTTTGCCTATGTGAACATTAATGGACATGAGTGACTAAAACAACGGACAGGATTGGGAGCACCCTTATTTTACTCACCAGTAAAATCCCTAAAAAATAGTTTAAAGGGATAGTAATACTTCGTTTTAACTTCATTTTATTTTGTAGGCATTAAAAAAACATGAAGAATGATATAAGTCTTATCTCTCAAACCTTTATGGTTTAAGAGATATTCACAGACAAAGTATCACCCCCCCGTTCAACCAGATCAGAAGGGAGGTGCCCAGGTAGACTGCAGAGAGGGACAATCTTCAATTAAGATAAGGGAAAAACCTGAAAAACTTGTCAAGGGGGGAAGGGCTTTCATTGTTTTCATACAAAGAAAATTGTCCCCTTCTGTTATCTGTCTGGACATACAACCAGATTCACATCTGAGAAGAGATGGCTTACACTAGGTAAAAGGGGCGGGGAGGGGAAACTTTGCTTGTGAATATCTGATGGCTTACACTAGGTAAAAGGGGCGGGGAGGGGAAACTTTGCTTGTGAATATCTCAAACCATAAAGGTTTGAGGGATAAGACTTATATCATTCTTCATGTTTTTTTAATGCCTACAAAATAAAATAAAGTTAAAACGAAGTATTACTATCCCTTTAAAAAAAAAAAAAAAAAAAAAAAAAAAAAAAAAATACCGGTCCTTAAATGTAAATCAGCTGTAGGAATTAGAGCGAAGTATAGGCAGCACATGTATATTGGTTTTTTTATTGCATGTAAGGTAGCAGTAGGGCTATGGTTTAAATCGTTCATTATAGCTTTAACAGATCCTAACAAACCTTTTACAAGGGTTCCTTTAGACTTTGAGTCAGTTTTGATCCATTTGATGCTTTCAGCATTGAGGTCCATCCAAAAGATCATCTGTTCTTGTATATCATAATCCACAGAAAAGATCATCAGATTCTTATTTGTAGAGATTATCTCTTCTTCTCTGGTTCGTAATTTGTACATCATAAGATCAAACTGAAATGCAATCAGCAACACTGGTTCACTGCCTATATAATGGAAATGGATAAAGCAAGAATAATTTAGTGACCTGCAAACCCATTCGAATTCATGCAAGAGAGTCGTTTACTTCAAGAGCAATATCATTCGTTTTGCTTCATTATTAAGTCAAATAAGTGCTACTGTCCGTATAGCTTTATACCATAATCTGTTTACGTATTTTGATTTGGATTCAGCACCAAGACAACAAGTATTGTTTTCCATTTTGTGTACTGAATGCCCATACGGGGGAAAAAAAAAAAAAAAAAAAAAAAAAAGATAGCCTTGTTAGTCCAGTGGTTTAGATGCCAAATGAATGAGTGTCACAGTAAAGAAAACAAGCTCATAAGCTACAAATCACATCAAGTTCTTAGCAAGTGGAATGTGGAGGTGGTGGAGAGTGAGACAGACGCAGCGAGACAGACGCAGCGAGACAGACGCAGCGAGACAGACGCAGCGAGACAGACGCAGCGAGACAGACGCAGCGAGACAGACGCAGCGAGACAGACGCAGCGAGACAGACGCACACACGGCTCACTCTCTGCACAACGTGCCCAATCTGACGGAGCTGGCGTCTATGGCCTTCTCGGGGAGAGAAAGACATTCCCCCTCTTCTTCTCTGTTGTCGTGGTTCATGTTAACAAAATGAAGTTTGGAAGCCTCAAGATGACTGATCTGTACTCCATATGGCCTATGTTTTATTACCTTTGTGCAAGTCTGGAATTTTTACATTAGTGTCACCATTTCATTTAATGCATTACCTTGTTCTGTGCTGTATCCTGAAGTTGCCCTCAAAAATATATTTTAAAAAAATTACCAACAAAAAACAAAACGTAGTTTAATAGAATAATGTGGTACATTTAAATAGAGGCCATAACTAGGAAAATAAGAACCTATAAGAAAAATACTTGCCTGTTACTTTACAACTGTGGCCATCAGGCTCCAGGATATAGCCAGGATGGCAGGCACACCTGTAAGTGCCATTCTGGTTCACACAAGACTGGCTACATAGAGGTGGTTCGCTTTCAGTGCATTCATTTATATCAACACATAAACTTCTGTTGCCACTTAGCTTGAATCCCTCATCACACATGCATCTCTGAAAAGAAAGAAATAGATTGCTAACAAGTGTCTCTTGAAGCAAACTTGTCCAATTCTTTAGTTGGACATTTTTATTACAGATTTCATATCAGGCACAGAACATGATGTATATATCACATACAACTTATCTATACAATGTGCTTGTTTTTTGCATGTAGAATTACACAAATGTTCAAATTGCCATAGATCAGTGATCTATGTGGTATTGATAGGGCAAGGTTAGCATTCAGGATGCTAGTAAAGGGCCACAAGAATGAAGAAATATCAAAGCAGAACCTTACTAGTTAATTTGGCTACTTCAGTCTCTACACTATAAACATACAGCCCTAATAATACAAGGCCTGCCTCAGCTTTTTTGACTCTCCTTCCTAAAATGCTGAAGCTGGCAGTGACAGCCCCATTCATCCTGGCTTTGAAGATGTGTGTGATATGTTTTCAAGAGTTCCAAGCATCAGCTTTGATAAGAAGATAGCCATGGGTACTTGGAACAGTTATGTTACAACTCCTAGGAGTGGTGAAATGGATTATAGTGTAAAAACTCTGCTTTAAAAGTGCAGTAAAGGGTCAGGAGAAGAGTTTATAATTAGGATTTTATGTGACGAGTTTCCATAGCTTAAAGGGATAGTAACACTTCGTTTTAACTTTATTTTATTTTGTAGGCATTAAAAAAACATGAAGAATGATATAAGTCTTATCTCTCAATCCTTTATGGTTTATGAGATATTCACAAGCAAATTTCCCCTCCCCGCCCCTTTTACCTAGTGTAAGCAATCTTTCTCAGATGTGGATCAGGTTGTATGACAGGACAGATAACAGAAGGGGACAATTTTCTTTGTATGAAAACAATGAAAGCCCTTCCCCCCTTGACAAGTTTTTCAGCTTTTTCCGTTATCTTAATTGAAGATTGTCCCTCTCTGCAGTCTACCTGGGCATCTCCCTTCTGATCTGGTTGAACAGGGGGGGATACTTTGTTTGTGAATATCTCTTAAACCATAAAGGTTTGAGAGATAAGACTTATATCATTCTTCAGGTTTTTTTAATGCCTACAAAATAAAATAAAGTTAAAACGAAGTATTACTATCCCTTTAAAACTTCATTTTCCCTGCAGATTTGTAGGAGTGAGTGATCATCAGCAATTCTTAGAGATGCAAGAGCACCAACCTCTCCAATGAAGACTAGTGTTGGCAAATTCACAATGGTCTTTAAGGTAAAGGATAGATCTCCCAGAACTGCAGATTGAAGAGCTGACGCTGACTTCACCCAGCCCTACAGATCAGAACTGCAAGATGAACCCTTGAAGCAAAAGGAATCACTATTACCAAAACATCCAGAAGACCAAGGAAGAAAGTCAGCATTCCATAGGATTGGTAAACTATCATTTTATTTATTTCACTCCCTCTTTTGATAGTAATACTTTACCATAACTGGGGTGAGCAGATTTTCTTACAAAACAATAGAAAAAATGAGCTTAATCATTAATGTAGTGATATTATTTAATCCAGGACATTTATGCATGACCTGGAGGATAAGGTACCACTCACTAAAACATGAGGGCCCAGGCTCATGAGAGCTTAGTTTGTTATATTCTCGTTGAGTACATTAATCATTGATTTCTTTACCAATTTATAATACACTTTCCTTTCATTTTCTCTTGTAAAAAAGGGAGTAAGCATTTATTGGACCAGGGGGTCACGTGTTTCATAATGCAGCAAGTTAATTATTTTTTTTGCAGAAGCTACAGAAGTCCATATATCTTGTATTTTCCATTCTCTACTACTTATTTTGTTTCCAGAGAGTTGCATGGGATCTTCAGGTCCCTGCTTTGCAAGCCAGTTACTTTTTCTTTGGTAATGTATAGTAGGGCAATATTTCAATTTATACATTGGAATATTTGTCAGGATACTGGGCCACATAATATAACCTTCTTGGCATCCATATTCATGTAGTGTGCTTTTCTCTGGTGGTAGGATAGTTCCCACATTTCATATCTCATTGAATTTGTGGCTACGGTTTCGTGATAGCTTTACAGAACTGTATATTATTAATATTCAGAAGTTTCATTGCTTGTACGTCAAGGTATCTAGATGAAAGTGTAACAGGTATACTTTATTACCTGTTAATGCAATTCACTAAATATTTACAAATACTGCTGCAATTGTCACAACACTATACTACCTGGAATCTGTGAATTTTATGTAGAAACAGTTATAATGGAATAGCAGGTGAGCTATAAGGAATATTTTTCTGAGCACAGAATGTAAGAAATTATAAAGAAATAGTCTGGGTAGAATATCACAGAATTAGGTCAGGGTGGAGGGTGTAGTCTAGATTATCACTTAAGATGTTTACATAGCAAGTACATAGTCCATGGTCTGTGTTAGGCATACAATGTGTGGTGTGTTACAGTAGACGCCCCTCTGATTTGGGCACAAGGTGTGGGCTTTGTCCTTGAATCTGTAACATGAGGGGGGCTGGTGCAGTTGTCTCATGAGTTTATCTCATGGATTCAGGCCATTTGTGATTTGCATGTGTGGAGGTCTTTTCTTATCACTAATCTCATTATTAGAATGTAAGAAAATGATTATAAAGAAATAGTCTGGGTAGAATATCACAGAATTAGGCCCAGGAGGGTGTAGTCTAGAGTATCACTTAAGTGGTTTACAGAGCACGTACATAGTCCATTGTCTGTGTTAGGCATACAATGTGTGGTGTGAGATACAGTAGACTCCCCTCTGATCTGGGCACAAGGTGTGGGCTTTGTCCTAGAGTCTGTAACAAGGGGGGGGGCTGGGGCAGTTGTCTCATGAGTTAATCTCATGGATTCAGGTCATTTGTTATTTGCAATGTTTGGAGGTCTTTTATTATCACTAATCTCATTATTTCAGGCCCTTTGTTATTGTCAGTGGGTTGAGGTCTTTTTCTGTTGTCAGTGTTTTGTGCAACCTCATTCTACTAAACCAAATATAGGCAATTATTGATCATGCAAATAAACATTAGTTATGCATTACAATGGCCAAGAACCTATCACAAAAGTTAAAATCATTGTTCTGTTTTCATGTCTCTGCAACTTCCATTGGGGTTATTCCATATATCTATCAGTCTTTTTATAGTCTCCTTTCCTCTGCTGCATTCTGAATAGCAGCTTCCCATGGTATTGAACTACATTGGGGAAAGAGCTAATGGGCCCCCTTGGATTCAGCTCCATTGCACAGCCTGGAAGTCTCCCCTATAGGTGTACTACCTAGGGAGAATTCAGGAAAGATTACGTTAATTCTACATTTATCATACCTGGAGGGTGGCTCAGTAAGTAACACCCTGGATAATAAAGCCCCTTCCTTTGAATCATGTCAATTTTCTAAATTCATGGCATGGGAAAATGTGTGAAAATGTATTGGGGACAAGCTAGCCAAGGACGTCTCATTGGCATACCTGGGAACGCTCCGGTTTTGCCCCAGAGACTCCGGATTTCAGACTGAATTACCGGGTCTCCGGGGCAATGTGTGAATCACCGGGTGGGCAGAGTTTAAGTAGAAACTCCACCCACTTGTGCTCCATCCCGCCCAGTTCCTCCCACTCCCCACCCTCTTACCTCCATTTTTTTGTGTGTGTGGGGGGGAGTTTGTCCTGCTCCTCCGTGACTAAGCCCCGCCCCTTTTATGACTTGTATTGCTATACTTTTTGCTACACACACTCATCTATGATTACTGTAGCTTTTCATCAGCTCCACACCTATGTGGAAAATTGCACCCAATAGACATGAAGAGAGTAAAAACAATTATAGACCAGTGGGTTATATACTTAATTCATCCATTACAAAGTGGGTCAATCCAGTGCACATACACTGTTACAATCTGAGGATAGTGTCTTTTAATAAGAGACATAATTTCAGTTTATTTTCAACCTGCAGGCTAGTTGTGCTAATTCCATGTGAAGCTGAGACAGTATTAAAATTTCATGGTGTATAGCATTAAAGAGTGCAACCCCGTAATGAAGTCATTCAAACTTATTTCTTACTAGTATTAAAGCCCGTGTACGTGGGCTAAAATGCTATCCAGCGGCCTCGGCTGCTGCCCCGGAGCCAAGACAGGCAGCGAGCTGTTCGGAGTTCCCTGCTCCAGATCAGCGCGTTGAGCCAGTTTCTACTGTGCATGACTGCATTGTTCCGTAAGTCTCTACTGAGCATGTGCTGTTACACACACAGGGAGCTTCGCAGCCTAGTAATAAATAATATTTTATATTATATTTTAAATATATATATATATATATATATATATATATATATATATATATATAGACAGATACAGAAGATTAGCTATACGCTCTAAGATTTCCCCATACCACACACATAAGGACACATCATTCATAGACTTGTGCACAACCGAACAGATGGATTCTCTTTAGTCACAAATGTTTAGTGACGGTTTTAGCCCTGTCTAGCAAACCACGTTAGCAGTGCACATTAAGTTTTAATTTTTGTTTATTAGTTGTATCAAAGTTTCTTGTTTCATAGCAAGCGTGTAAGTTTCTAACTCACATCAATACTATCCAGCATCTATACCAGTATTGAACTGGTCTCTATTAACTCTTTAAGGGTTTTCCTTTTCTATCTTTTTCTTTTATTTTGATTTCTAGACCTGCAATATGCCTCTGTAGGTTTCTAATCTACTATATATTGTAGGATGGAATCACACCTACACAACCTTCCTCCCATAACTAGCCACTGCTGAAGCGCACACATCAATCTTTTAGTATCTAATAAATGTGGAGATTGAAGACCAGGTTGCTGCTCTAAAAAAGAACTTCATGGGCCATTAAGGCCATGGCAGCCCCAGAAGAGAAGAGCTCAAGACTTCTTCATATAACATTCTGATACATGGTTAAGCCATCTGGCTGTAGAGGACTGCTAAAGTCTCTTTGTATTTCCCTTGAAAATGGACATCTGTTTTTCCAGTAGTGTCTAGTCCTGTTGAAACACACTGAAATGCATCTTACTAACTACAGAGAATGCATTCTCTTCTTGCCCCCCCCCCCCCTGGACTTCAGGCAGAAAGAGGGTAGAAAAGAGAAAGTCCAATACTAGTTTGTCACTAAACATAAGACTACTTTGTCTTGATGAAATGTCAAATAGGGGACTTGGCAGGAAAGTGACTAACTCAATGACCATCTTGGAGGACGTAATAGCTGTTAAAACTGTCTTTAAAGTTAAGGCTTTAATAGAAACTTGTTCCAAATTGCAACTCAAAACCAGATTTAGATCCCAAGGAGGGATCACCTCCCAGATACTTGGCCTAGCTTTCTCTGTGGCTCTAATAAAACATTTGACCAGAGCTTCCTCTGCAAATTGTTCTGAGAGTATAGCTGACAAAGCCAAAAGCTGAATCCTAATAAAAGCAGGACTAAGTCGTGTCTCAAATCCCTTCTGCAGGAAGTCTAGAATGAAGGCAGTATTAATAGATTTCCTTGAAAAATTGTTATCCATGCACCACTTCCTGAAGATCTTCCAGACTCTGCTGTAAACTCTTGAAGTAGAAGCCTTCCTTACTGATTGTCCTGACAACTGGGCCAGAAAGTCCTTTGCACCTCAAAGATGACCAGTCTGACAGCTTGGAGGTGGTGTGAAGAACTACAGCCTGGGATTGACTATTAGCCCCTGCAATTGATGATCCTAACAATATAGAAGAGGCCAGGGTTTGACCATCGACAGTCTGAAGAGCTCTGAATACAAACTGCTTCTGGGCCATCTGAGAGCTATCAGGATTACTTCCTCTCTCTCCCTTCCAATTTTTCTCAGCACCTACCTTAAGAGAGGGACCTGAGGGAAAACCAAACCATTCTCCCAGGTCTATATGGTTCTTTCTTAAAAATTCTGCCTGTGTGTTCTGTACACCAGAAATGGGAGATAGAGCAATAAAACTATTTTCTGCCCATCTGAATATTTTTGCATCCTCATTGCTTAAGGATCTGCTTTTTGTACCTCCTTGATTTTAGAGGTACATTACCATTGTCATATTGTCTGACTGAATATGAACTGCCATCCCTCTTAGCTGCTTCTAGAATGACAGAAGGCAGTTTGCTACAGATCTGATCTCCAGAACATTTATATGACGGGTCAACTTCTGCCACTGACCATTGCCCCTGGGCTGAAAGTTCGCTCCAGACTCCCCCCTCCAACTGGAGAGAGTGGCATCTGTAGTCAAGATTTCCCACTGAGGCTCATGAAGTAACAGGCCCCTGGCTAAATTCTCTCTTTGTCCACCATGCCAACCTTCTTTGATTCCTGATGGGAAAAGAAACTTATTTTGCTGTTCCTTGTTCCAGGACATGAGCAAGTGATTCAAGACCTCCCTCATGTGTAATCTGGTCCAAGAAACAACGTGGACAGTTGAAGCTAGGACCGCCAGGAACCACATGTAATCTAGGGCTGAGTGAACAGACTTGACTCTGAAAATTTAATTTTTTTGCATCAGGAATAGCTGACTTTTTCCTGACTGATAAGCCATCCCTGGCTCTAAAGAGGATTCTTTGTTCTCCTGGAATTATAATCTGGTCTATTGCAATTAATAGGCTATCCAGATATGGAATAATTAAGAAGGGTTCTAGATCAATTGCCAAAACTTTAATAAAGACTCTTGGTGCTATGGACAGACTGAATGGAAGAGCCCTGTACTGGAAGTGCGATTTCTCAGAATGAATCTGAGAAATTTGCAATGGGAAGGCCTGACCAGTACATGGTGGTACTGTACAGGTCCTCTAGTTCTATAGAGGTTAGAAAACTCAGTGTGAATAGTCTTGATTGCTGAGAGAGCAGAGTCCATTCTGAAATGTTTTGTCTTCAAGTATCAGGCGAGGTATTTCAATTCCAGAATTTTTCTGAAAACCATGAGTATTTAGTGAGCAAATAAATGCCCAAACCCTGTTCTGATTGAGGCACTGGTTCTATTACACTTTTCTGAATTAGCTGATCCACAGGACTCCTTAATTGTGCCTTCTTCACAGGGTTTGAAGAGAGAGTTAATTTTCTGAAGGTATTCTTTGGTGGGGTCAGTCTGAATTTCAGCAGGTACCCTACACCTCATATCGACTGGACCCATTTTACCAGGTTTGAATTAAGCTTCCAGGCTTCCAAAACCTGCCCAGACGAATTGGAGATATTGCCAGCTACTCTTCACGGGAATTCTTTTTTTAAACAAAGTCTTTCTGGGATGCTCCTTTCTGCATCCCCCTTTCTGAGCCTGGGAACCTACACACTTTGACAAAGAGGAAGAAATTCAAAGGCTTCACTGCAAACCAAAAAATATGTACTGAGAGAAGGCAGACCAACATATGGTCCCTATAGGTGAAAACATTTATTGCAACAAAGTAGCTATTGCTGAGGGTTACCATGCACAACACGAGGTATTCTCCACACCCACACAATATCAAAGGTAAACAAAAATGCATGCACAAAAACCCCCCGATACTGCTAATCAAAACATATAACAGACAATAATATAAAACCACTGCAATTTATTGATCCATAGTTAAAAAATGAATGATCATATCCATTTGTTGCAGAATGGGAACAGACTTACAGATTGGGTAAATATAGTCAAAGTACTATCAATAAATTGCAATGGTTTTAAATTATCATCTGATTTACTGTTTTGCTTAGCAGTGTTTTTTTTTTTTTTTTGTTTTTTTTTTGTTTTTTTTTTGTTTTTTTTTTAGTGCATACATTAGTTTCCCTTTAACCTGCTGATTTTCACTGATCATAGGATCTTTCCAGGTTATATCTCCTTGAATCCCAAAAGGAATTGTACATACTGTTGAGTGTGTAAGAGCAACCTGATGGGAATTCCCTGTATTTTCTGTCCTGGGGAAGAAAGGAACTCCTTCCTCTTGATAGTTTCTTGATTAGATCTTCTAGCAATTCCTCAAAAAAGCATGTCCACCCTCAAAGGGCAAAGTCACCAAGCTTATTCTTTGAGGAGGCATCTGCCCCCCTTGATCTTAGCCACAAAGCTCTTCTCGCTGTAACGGAAAGACCCGAGGATTTAACAGACAACCTCACCAGGTCCAAAGAGGCATCACACAAAAAGCTAGTTGCTTCTTTAATGATAGAAACTTCCATCAATAACTTTGACCTGGACACAGAGGACTCCATCTTTTCCTCAAGGACAGATAGCCATGTATGCACACCAGAGCTGTGGCCACCTTGAGATTCTGCTCTATGAAGCAAACTGCTTCTCGAGAGCAGATTCTATGCTTTTCTCTATAGGATCCTTAAAGCAATGAGCTAGAGGTATCCTTTATCTCCATAGCTCTGGCAGAGGTCCCTTCCTCCAGGTTGTCTAGTCGCTCTCTTTTCCTGGGAATAGCAGCCTCTTGAATAGCCATGAGCCTCCTGCATGGAGGCTTTCATCCACGAGATAAAATCCTGACACTGGTAAGTAATTTCCTGACCTGTTGCCTTAGTCAGACAATCTGGGCATAGCTTAGAAGCTTCTGCCACTTAAATTTTCTTATGGCATCCAGCGCAAGATTTATACTTTTGACTCATCTTCTTTGCCAACCACAGGCTCAGGAGTAGCCTTGTCGTTAGTCAGAGTAGACTTAAAGGAGGACAATATCATGCACAGGAAAATAACTGCTCTGGCATATAGCAAATAACAAATACACGCTCCAACAACGCTGAATATAAATATATATGTTTAAGAAACACTAGTGCCCCAGTCTTATAAGGAACCGGAGTGTTCTCCATGCTTGGAATGCATGCGACTGGAAAAACTCAATCAGGAAAATCAAAAGAGCCCCAACACACCAGGTTCTGTACAGCAGGCTGCCGTCAGAGTGTGTGTGTTCCAATGTGGAATTCAGAAAAGCCTGAAGGTGCTCCAGAATGCCCAGCTCAATTTCCTCATCTAACAGAGGCTGGTGGGGGAAAAATCAAGGCACGATCTTGCAACAGAGG
Organism: Rhinophrynus dorsalis; assembly: GCA_037306005.1. NCBI lineage: Eukaryota > Metazoa > Chordata > Amphibia > Anura > Rhinophrynidae > Rhinophrynus > Rhinophrynus dorsalis. The sequence continues at coordinate 310,915,412 of CM074718.1, forward strand.
TTAGTGGGGGGAAAAGTCATTGGGTCTGAAGTAAAGGCAATCTAGGCCTGGGCGGCATAAATGCGGCTCAAAATCAGGAATTTAAAAAAGGTACTAACCTCCCGTCTTGCAAGCTGGTAGGACCAAAATAACGGAGGAAGCATAGGAAAAGCATCCTTTTAGTAGAGCATCTTGATTAGACCTACCAACTGGAGGGAGGGGATAAGACCCATTGTTAACATGCTTTGGATTAGGACACAGAAGAAATTCTCTCTCTCTCTATAATACTGAAATATATGTGGGACTGCTTGTTTATCCACAAGGAAGTTTTACCACCTCAAAGCAGTGCATATAGATATTGTCATATGACTGTACCACCCCCCCTTCCCCCCTGGCCTAGTGAAGTCAGTTTCACATCAATTCCCATGTCCAATTACTATTTATCCTTTCGCAAAAATGCAAGTAAATTAGTCTGATATAATATATTCTTCATAAAACACTGAAAACTCCTAAATGTTTGTCTTCACAATGTCAATTAGTAACCCTGGTAATATCTTACCCAATATGGAAGTCTAGCTTATCGGTATATCATTTCCTGGTTTGGATCTTTTTGAACAATGGAACTGGAACTACATCAGCTGTCTCCTCCAATCACAGGCCACTATATATGCCTGGCATAAGTGAATCCAATATTACGTATAATGGTCTTGCTATTACTGAATTAAGTTTCTTAAGTACCCTTGGCTGTATACCATCAGGTCCAGGTGCTTTATTCACATTAACATTTTCCATTCTCTTTTGGACTTTGTCCCGAGTAAGTCACACACATGAGAGGAAATTCTGTGGTTTTGTCCATCTGGCCATAGCCTGACATTGTTGCTTCCTTTGTATATACAAAAGCAAAGAATGTATTTAAGGTGCCAGCCATAGCCTTCCTCACTAATCAATTCACCTCTAGCAGCCTTAAGAGGAACAATGTCAACCTTAATCTTTGTCATTACTATACTTGTAGAATTACTTAGTATTTTTCTTGCTCTATTTTGCAATACTTTTCTTATTTCCAATTTTATCTAGCTTAATTTCTTGTTGCAGATTTAATTACATTCTTTAAAAATTTTAAATGATGCATCTAACCCTTCTGACCAAATATACAGGCCTACTTTCTCATTTCCCTGCAAATATTAATATTTATCTCAATTTACTCCTCTTGCACTTATTCCACAACAGTATATCTCGATGCATAAATATGTCTAAGAGGATTTTAACCAAATTCCACGATTGTGCATTTTTATCTTATTCATCCCACTGAATAGCCTTTTAACTTTGTAAAATTAGCCACTTTAAATTTGAATGTTTTGGTTAAACCCTTGCTATTGAGTTTCTTATAAATTTCAAAGGATATCATATTGCGTCACTACTGCCTAAATGTTCCTTTGTAAAAAGAGTGATAGATAGAGCTAATACAGATGAAGGTGGCACCACTAGTGGATGGAAGAGGGGACAATTTAAGAGTAATGGTGGACAAGTGTGAGAGATATCACACCCTATATAGAGGTCACAGTCATATATATTCTGTGTCTTCATAACTCCAATAAAAGTACCCTTGTTAACTTTTGCTTAAAGGGTTAGTAATGCCTAACATTTACTAACCCTAATATTGAAGGTATTAAAAAGATAATATTAATTTGCCAAGTCGTATCTCTTAAACCTTTACAGTTTGTGAGATAAGTGCTGAAAGTCTCCCCCTCCCTCCCCTTTTCCAGACATTAGCATGTAGCTGATATCAGGAGATCCCAGTCCCACAACAGCCGGCAGCTCTTCAGTGGAGCTGAATGACTGCTATCAAAAAGCAAATACTTCAGTGGAAGGGTCTTGCAAAATGTTCTTGCTAACCAAGCACACTTTGTAGACCATTCCAGTGAAGTATCTTTTTCAATAGCGCTCATTCAGCTCTGCTGAAGAGCCCCAAGTCGGCCGACACAGATCCACTGCTGACAGCTTTACAGCTCATCAGCAGGAGGGGGGGAACTTTCAGCACTTATATCTCTCAAACTGTAAAAGTTTGATAGATACGACTTGGCACATTAAAAATATCTTTTTAATACTTTCAATATTAGGGTTAGTTAATGTTAGACATTACTAATCCTTTAAAAGCATAAACTGTCCCTAAGAAAGAAAGAGGCTAAGCAGTTCATATATCACTCCTCTTATCTGCTGCTGGTCCTCAGAAGAATTTTGCATTAATTCAATTTGCACCAAAGGATTCTCGTTACAGGCAAAACAAATCAAGAAAAAAAAAAAAGGGAAGGGAAGGACAGTGCATATATCCTCTAAGTCAGTGGTTCTCAACTCCTGTCCTCAGGACCAGGGCTGGTGCAAGGATTTTTGCCACCCTAGGCAAAACCTAATTTTGCCACCCATTTGGCTCCGCCCCTTGTGTCCCACCCCTTTATACCCCGTCTACTTATATATTACAATATTCATGATTGTCCTCTCTCTCTGTCCCCTGGGCCAGTCTGCCCCTGGTCTGGAGATGCCTGTAAGAGATGCCCCCCCATCCGCTCCAACTTGCCCCCCCATCCGCTCCAACTTGCCCCCCTATCCACTCCAACTTGCCCCCCACTTGCTCCCAGCAGCTCCACTATGCCCCCTCAGCTCCAACTTGCCCCTCATCCGCTCCAACTTGCCCCTCATCCGCTCCAACTTGCCCCTCATCCGCTCCAACTTGCCCCTCATCCGCTCCAACTTGCGCCCAGCAGCTCCACTGTCCCCTCAGCTCCAACTTGCCCCTATCAGCTCCACTTTGCCCCCCATGCGCTCCAACTTGCCCCCACCAGCTCCACTTTGCACCCCATCAGCTCCAACTTGCCCCCAATCACATACCTGTAGAACTCCCACGCTGTCTTCTCTTCAGTAATGCAGAGTGTGCCGGGAGATCATGACTCCCAGCGCGCTCTGCATTACTAAAGAGTGACCGCGATGAGGGAGCGCAGTAGCAGGACAGACCTGACTGTGTTGCGTTCCGGTGTGGTGGGTGCGGGCGCAGCTCTTCTCCACTGCATGCCTGCGCCCCCAGTACGTGTGCGCCCTAGGCCGGCGCCTACCTCGTCTATAGGTGGCGCCGGCCCTGCTCAGGACGCACTAACAGGCCAGGATTTGACGATTTTCATGTTAGAGCACAGGTGAGTTAATCGAAGTGAATGAGCCTCTGATCACCACACCTGTGCTCTAGCAGAGAAATCCCTAAGTTTCTATTTCTGATAAGCCATAGATATTTGGATAGATATACTACTCATTTATGCACAAGATATTTTTTGTCTACTGATGCATGATTTATCTGACCATTGATATTCGACAGTGTGATTACTAATTGCTACCTTTTTAGGCATATATATTTTTTTCTCTTGACTAACACATGCTACACTTAGAAAATATATGCACTGTCCCCCCTTCCCTTTTTTCTTCTATATACTGTTCATCATGTCAGAATTATTTGAGAGTACTAGGTCAAAGCAAGGCCTGTTTTCTAGTTGGCTCCTCAACAAGTTGGAACATAAAATTGTCATTAATCATAATTAAATAATTATCCATTTGCTGTGCTGGAAGTCATTGCTCCAGTCAAATTCAGGATAGTTTAAATCTCCCATTATGATTACATTTCCTGACTTAGAAGCCTTTTCCATTTGCAGTAAAAGTTGGCCTTCCTCAAACTCCCCAATATTAGGTGTCCTGTACCAAATCCACATTAATATGTTTTTATTGTGTGTATGCCCCTCCAGTGTGTATTTCAACCCTCTACAGTTTCACTGGACCCTTCATTTATATTGTCCTTTATACTAGGCTTTAAGGCATGCTTTACATATATATGGATACCCCTCCCCTTTTATTAGCCCTATCCCTACTAAAAAGTGAATAACCCTCTAGATTGACTGCAAAGTCATTTGTTTTATCGAACCAGGTTTCAGACACACCAATTAGATCAAACTGCTTCATACATTGCAATACTTTCTAGTTTGCCCATCTTTCAGCTATACCACGAGTATTTACATGCATACATTTACATTTTTGCCATTCTGAAAAATCTCATCCTTTGTAATTTGACTTATCAGACTGTAAAACGGTCACCTCCCTATTAGATGAACCAGCCCATTTGCCCTCTCCACCCCCATGTCCCTTCTTTAGTGCCATTTCTTCAATTATACAACCTTACATTGCCGGCAACAGATTAACCTGTCTCCCTATTAATAAAATCCCCTAACACCTGTCATACCGCCGCTCCAGACAGTCATGGTGCCTCGGCATCTTCCTCTTCTAACATCATGGCTAACACATTGACCCTTAAAAAAGGTTGGTCCACGGTGTTGGACACAAGTCCCAGATACAGCTTGCTAATATAACCACTTTTATATCCAGTTTGGGGCATCCCTCTCTACACGCTATCATTGTGTATGTATGGCAGTATTAGTCACAGGGTGCGACAATCAAAACTGCGCCATGAGAATATCACCCTTTTCATGTGGGCAATATTTTGATCTCGTCCGCATGGTGCATGTGACATTGCTATAGTAAACCTATTCAGGCAACGTAGTCAGGTAGTGTAGCAACAACATAATGACGTCATCACTATGTCTATTTATACCCCAAAAACCTTATTACCTGTGCTTAGTTATACTGTGCCTTTGGATTCTTCTGAATCAGACTTTCTGCTTGAACTTCTGGATCTGACCTTAGACTGCCTTACTGATTCTGAACCTTAGCCTCCTGCACTGTCGTTGGTTTGGCCATTGACTCTGAACCTACACTGCCTGCCTTGACCTCTGCTTGCCCATTGACTCTAAACCTAAACTGACTGCCCTGACCCAAGGACTGTATCAGTCTCTAACTTTTCTGTTTCCTTGCTGCATTTACTTGCTTCAGTCCTGCATATGGGTTTCATTAGATGACTAGTGTCAATGTGATTGTCCTCGTCCTCTGAATCGGTAAATACAGGTGCTGTAGATCCAGGGCTACTGAAGCCACCATCTATCTGAAAAGACTGAGCATGTGGCTAGTTGATCCTACCCAACATGATGGCAATAGTGTGTGCAGGTAGTGAAGCCTGAGGACCTAGCAGATGCTGAAGGACATAACAGGACACACAGTGGCTATCTACAGGAGCCAGAGGAAAATGTATTGCATTCATGATTTAAAATACATGCAAACAGTGTAAAGAGAAACAAAGAGAAGCATATCAAGAAGTAGCTGTAACACAAATGCATGAGATTTGTATTGCTTTTGTACTCGCGGAGTTCTTGAAAACATACTGCATCCTCATAACTCCATGGAGACACAAGAACAGAAGTGCCATGCATCCTAATATATTCTGGTCCTCTGCTTCCCCAAGGAACTGAGTGTAAGGGAAAATCTGATTGTGGCTCCACATTGTTTCCGTATGTGGATGATTTGTGGTTGATGTGTAGCCCAGATGAAGAGTCATGTGTGAAAGATACATCTTCTTTGTTGTAACATCTGGTCATAAGGTATCACCTGCTAAACTACAGTATTGTCAAGAGACTGTGAACTACCTAGGATTCGTACTGTCACATGGACAGTGGCTGCTGGCTCCTGAATGAGTAAAAGTCATTATCTTGCTCCCAAAGCCAAAGACTAAAATCTGCAATGTTATTTTTCCTAGGCATGGTATTTACTGTAGACAATTGATTTCAGACTGTTCTCACCACGACTACATGATGTAATACAATGGATTATGGGCATGGCATATAAAGTGCCAAAAGTCTACAGCCTTATGTTTTGTTTCTGTTCTGGGACTGCCCAACTACTCTCTCCAGTTCATCTGTACTGTAAGGAGGGAGGTCCCACTGTTTCAGGATGTCCTTACAAAGGAAAATAAATGACTACACTGTAGATTGGTGGTTTATTATTTAAAGCAATATCAGTGGTTCAGGGCCTGTCTGAATGCTTAGGAGCAGTAGCAGTCTGATGGTAGGAGCGGTTCAGACACGAGTGAACAGAAAGGATTTGGTTATGACACTATTTATACATTCAATATTACCTTTCACACTTAGTACTCTTTGTGACCTTATATACATTACTTTTATATTCTCCCTCTGACATATCAGAGGTTGAGGCACATGATTAATTATAGATCATTCATTCCCTATTGTACAAGCACTGAGGAATTAGTTGGCGCTATATATATATATATGTGTATATATATATATATATGTATATATGAAGAATAATAATAATAATGGATACCTCATTATGACCTGACCTGTAGTCTGTTCCCTTTGAATGCAGTGAGACAATATATGTGGATGGGTCATGTACAAAACCAGCTGATGGGGTGCATATACTTGGCAGTATTTTCTGTAGTCCAATTACCTGATAAGGTATTAATGGCTAACTATTTCCCTTTTCTATCTGTCCAAGCTGCTAACTAACAGCTGTAACACAAGCATGCTCATTATTAGTAAACAGAGATGTGCCTATAGTGACAGATTTCAGGTATGCTTTTGGTGTGGTGCATAGTGTTAGAATTATATAGAAAAATAGAGGATTTGTGACAGCTGACAGAAATTATTTTTTACACCATCAAGTGGTTAATGATCTGTTGGATTTTAAATTATTGCCATAAACCATAGAAGTAATCACATGCAAGGGCCATGGTGCAGTTGACAATAATGACCCTAGTGTGAATGCGTTTGTAAATGACATTGCTAAAGACCCAGCCTTACATGGTCCACCCCACCCAGTTTATAATACTACCACAGACATTCAGTTCCACATGGTAATGATACCTCCATTTCCATACCCAATATATACTCATTGCGAGTATTAGTCTCTAAGGATGACCTACAGTTTTGGTAAAAGGAGGGTCTGACACTAGACCATAATGGTCTATGGTCAGACAAGGAGGGTAGAATGGGGATACCTTAAAAGACCTGATAAGAAACAGACGTATAACTCCACACAGACTAGGTTTGTAATTATGAATTTGATAGAACTAGTAGAGAATTAAATATATAGATGTCTCATATACATAATAAAGAATTTACAAAAAAAAAAAAAAAATAATAATGCATAGTGCTCATGACCAGTTGCCACCCCCTGAGGGACCAATGCAACAGTTACAAATAGATTTTACATACATGCCCAAATCAGGAAGCATCTAATACCTGTTGGTTATATGTGATTGGATTTTCAAATGGGTCGAAGCCTTTTCCTGTGGCCAGGGAAAATGCCAAAACCATTGCAAAAGTACTATGTACAGAAATAAATCCCGGATTTGGATGCCATCTGATGATCAATAGGACAATAGTTTAATTAAGGATAAATTGAGGAAAGGTAGTAGGCAAAGTCACATAAGTGCCCCAAGTCTTTAGGTGACTTGGAATGTATTGAAGGGATAGTGTTGCTTCAGGGTTGCTATCCCTTATGTTGTGGCCCTTGGTGAACTGGGTTGAATGACGCCAGCTGCATCTCTCGAACCTTTGTGGTTTGGGAGATGGCCGCTTTCGGGGTTTCCTCTCCCCTGCTGTCTGCTTTCTGCTGCCGGCGGGGGAGTCCGGTCCCGGGACGGGCGGGGGCTCTTGGGCGGAGCCGATGTCTCGTTGTGGAGGGAGGGGTGATTAATTGGAGCAGTCTTCTCTGTGTGCTTGGTTGCCGGGCACGCGTAGAGGTCTGTTTCGGTTAGTCGTTTTTCCTTCCATGGCGAGGTGTCAGCTCTGCTGGGGAGCCTCCTCTTGATTCGGGGACCGGATTCTCCTGCTGGCGGCGGGGGGGGGGGGGGAGGCTTTGGGGGCGGCTGTCTCTTGGACCGTGGGGGTCTGGGAGATGCCGCTGGTGATTTGGCTCGATTTGTTAGGGGCTACAATGTGGGGGATGGTGGTTTTGGTGTAGTACTGTCCCTTTAAATATGACTATATCACAATCTATTGATAAATTGAATGGCATCTATGGTGATGTTAGTCTTTTTTCCTCCCTTACCTACAGACAAGCCAGTGCACCCATTCCAACCAGGCGACTCCGTATTAGTCAAATAACTCGTCTGAAACAAGACTTTGGACCCCCATTTGGTGAACGAACTACCGTCCTTGCAGGAACCTGAACAGCTGTATTGACTGAGAATAGCCCAACATGGATACACACATGTAGCGTCAAGAAGGCTCCCCTGATGAAATAACACCCTCTCTTGATGAACAGTTCGTTGATTAATTTCTTACTCTCTATCTGCTACTAACCCATCAAGAACAATCTCCCCAAGAATACTCTGACAATGACTCTGTTGGTGGGAGGAACTACATCCGATTTGGATTACGTACCCCAGATCCACCATATTGAAACTTTGAACGTGTTTATATGATAATTTTTAGTGTTGTAATGCTCATTACTATGATTACCATGCTTTACTACGTGTATCATTCTGAAACTATGCTGATTTGTAATGAGACTAGATCCGTCCTCCTTAGGGCCCGCAGACATTTTGGGGAAATAGAGACTCCAAATGTATGGTCATATATGGCTTTAGACATAATGCAGACCCCCAATTTTTGTCAGATTTGGATCAACTTTATCCCTGCTAACAGTTTGTGGCCAAATATGACATCCATACGTACCATATATATTGCCCCAGCAGACTATTGTGTGTATTTTTCCGGGTTCCCTAGTCATTTTTTCGGTCCAGGAGGACAGATAACTGGTAGGTGGCATCAAGCTCCCTACCACAGGTGCCCCGTAATAGAATGACCTGTAGTTTTACGGTTACCACCCAAACTGCCTATTATCCTGTCAAGCTATCCAAAGGATGGTTTCTTTCATGTGGGAATACTTCCTACTCCTATATTCCAGGGAAAACCACAGGTGGCCCATGTGCTATTAGTAGGATTGCCATATCAGTACCCTCTAGATCTGACCCACCAACAAGAACACCCATCCCAGATATAGGGCGGGTCAAACGGCAGGCCTTACAATTGCCAGAGGATTGTGATTCCAGTATCAGGCTAATGAGTGATGCAGAAATTTTATCTCTAGGCATTTCAGTCATTGGGGCCCCTGGTTTGGCAGTGGGCACTGCAAAGACCGTTAGAAAACTCGCCTGTGCTATGGTCAAGGCTATTAACCACACCTCTATTGCTATGGAAGAACTCTTGGCTGATGTTAAGAGCTTGAGGGGCATGACACTCCAAAACAGGGCCGCCATTGACTATCCGTTATTGAAGCATAACCATGAGTGCGAGGAATTTGAGGGAATGTGTTGCTTCAATTTGTCTGACCATTCTAAGTCAATACATGATCATATCCAGGGATTGCATGACATAGTTAACAATATTAAACAGAGTACAATAGGAGATGGGTGGTGGGACTGGTTGTGGTCATGGCTTCCTAATTTTGCCTGGCTCAAGACACTGGTGATAGGTTTTCTCCTTGTGTTTCCATCCTTCTCATGACCTGCTGTTTTGCCCAGTGCTGCCCTTTCCTTATTAGTTGTGCCCACTTCACTATGCCCTCAGTTAGTAAAGTCAGTTTCCCTTTTGTTCACGCTCCCACAAACCGGTCAAGCAAAGAGTGTAGCTGTGAAGACATTCCCATCAAAAAGTTAGACCCCACTTATGATGTTCCTTTCCAAGCACTAGTACTGAGTGATGTCTATGAAAAGGCACGCCCCCTTCCACCATTGCCAGTACCCCCCTCCTACTAAGATGATTGACAGAATAATTACCAAACAACCTGGGGGGGGGCTTTGTGTAACAATTAAGGGTTGGTTGATTGTTCTTTTAATAAGAACAAAAGAGGGGACTGTAAGGGAAAATCTTTTGCTTCTGCAAGGCCTACAGATGCGCATTAGCTATGCTCCGCTCAAAATATAATATTTCTAGCTATGGTTTGTTCTAATAGTTATAGTTTGATAAGCACTAATTTAGTAAATGATATCAACTTGTGACATTTGAATTTGTGAACAACATGTCCAGAACAATTCTTTTTATAACTTGTTTTGTCTTATTGCAGTAAGGGGCATTCTGCCAATGATGAAGTAATTTGCAGGTGTGAACGTGTCCGAAGCCTGTTAACTCTTAACTTCCCTCTGTATTCCCATTGGTTAAATGACCGACAATGTCCATATCTGTTCATGTATCCTGGGAGGGGAAATCTCTCCCCTTAATTAACATGCCTACCACCCACTGATTTTGCATTATATAAACTGGTGAATTTCGCTTAATAAATTGGATAAGAAGTTATAACACAAGATTCGTGTCTGCGTGTATTCATTTCTTATCCCCAGGCCTGCGACTTAGGATATCTCGGAGGAACAGTGTGGGAGTCCAAGGTCCCCGGGGAAAATATTAAACAGAGTATACAGAAGATAGAGACAGTTATCTACAACACTGCGCGAGCACGAACAGGACAAGAGTTGCCGTGGGAAAATCCTCTTGCTGGGGCTTCTCATGGGTAGAAGGGACACCAGAGGTCAAGGAAATAAAATGTCAAAAATAAAATAGGAAAAAAAAAAAAAAAAAAAAAAAAAAAAAAAAAAAAAAAAAGTGTATGGTTTTTAATCTTACTGTTAAATCATTTTGTATTAGTCCATTGGGAGACAGACTCCTTCAACTGAGAATCAAACCTGTGAGAGCTTGCGGTACCTGGCCATTTCTTTGATCCTCTGTTATATTGACTCCTATTTTGCTATACTTAAAGGGATAGTAATTATTAAATTTTAGCTCCAAGTCTTCTATATGGTTTGTATAACATACAGCGCTATATTTAATTACTTACAGTACATGTTTGTAGTTCAAAAGACTCAAGCAGGAAGGATCCCCCCTCCTACCCCTTCTGGACACATCATGCTGCCTCTGTCTGGTCCAGATGGAGAGTGGAGAGGGACAGTCTTCAGTAAGCAAAAGGAAAATCTTGCCCTTCATCCAGTGGAGGGCTGGCCTGGGGGGCAGGGGGGCAATTGCCCCCTGGGCCAGTCCTATATCTGTGCTAGGGGGCCACTTCCTCACTCAATCTCCCACTTGCTGCTGTAAATAGAGCTACACTAGTCATACCACAGAGCTTACAATTGAAATGGACCTACACAAATGATACACATGTAGCATAGCTCATTTCCCTTATAAGCTCTATGGTATTCACTGCTGTACACCCATTTCAGTTATAAGTTATGTGGTATCAGTTGCCTGTCTTCATTAATGCCAATTTTAAAATTAACAAAATGGAGTGGAGTGGGACAGTGGGCTGGAACGATAGTAGAAATGGGCCACTCTATTGTATTTGCCCCCCAGGCCAGAGGTTGCCAGCCCTCTCCTGCCTTCATCAAGGGGGGCAGGGCTTTACTTATACTTACTGACTGAAGATTGTCCCTCGCTGCATCCGTCTGGTCCCATGACCAGATTGCAGCTCTAAATGGAGGTGGCCGGGACGGGGATCCTTTCTGCGTGAATATCTTTTGAACTACATGTAACTAAACATAGCGCTGCGTGTTATAAAAACCATATAGAAGACTTGGAGCTAAACTTTATTATAGACATCACTATCCCTTTAAAAGTTTACACATTCGCGGTTAAGTATTCACTTTTAAAATATGCCTTTTCTTCACACCTCCACTAGGAAGAAACTTCAGTCTAAGGGACTGTAAAAGCCCATTGCCATTATCTGATCTCTCTAGTCGTAGTCTAAAACAGATTTTCAATAAAAATAAAAGGGGAACCATAACCTCTATACACATTTACCTCTGTGTAATGTTGCTATATCGATAACAGGTAATTTTTATTTATTTTTTTATTATATATATATATATATATATATATATATATGTATATATAATGCAGGCTATGACAAAATTTACCATTTTAAAAAGAGAGCCGGTGACATCACTTCAGGACACACTGCAAGTACAGCTCTTGCCAATGAGATCGCTCCAGCTTACCTGGAGAAATCCTCCGGCATCAGAGGAGGTTGGAACTAGGCAATACTTAGGGAGAGAACAGACGAACATGGACAGGTTGCGGGACAGACCTGCACATGAAGTCTGTCCTGTAGTAAGGCCCTTGATCATTTTTAAAACTTTAAATTTCGCTATATAGCCTGCATTATATAAAAAAAATGGGTGATATTTCCCCTTTAAGTAGACACATGTAGCTTTTGTTTGAATGGCACCTGCATAAGCAATGACCTCTTTTAAATAAAGAAAGAACCAATTACTCCTAGGGTATAACTCCACACTAAATGATTTATAAAATCTCAAACCTTGGAATAGTACAGTCAAGCACATTAAACTGTTTTTCTTCCTGATCTTCATATTTGTAAAGCTACTCACAGGTCCATACGGAGAGAGATAACAGGAGTGTGAACATCCTTCTTCACATGGTATGTCACAGTTTCCACCTTCATCAGAGCCATCTAAACAGTCCGTATTTCCATCACAAACCATAGTGGTAGGAATGCAGTCAAAATTTGTGCACTGGAACATGTTATTTTGGCATTTTTTAGGTTCACCTACAGAGATAAGTCATTATAAAATTAGTACTAACACATGTACATCACTTACTATTTACTAAGCCAGAGGAGTACATTTTGAGCCTTACTCTAAAGACGTATGGCATTTACAAGTGCATAAAACCAGTAACTCACATTTTGATTCATCGCTTCCGTCTATACAGTCCAATTTTCCATCGCAGTACCAGATAGATGGAATACACTGGTCTTGACCTGCACATTCCCATTGCATGTTATCACAAACGATCTTTGCCAGTGTACAGTTCTAAGAGCAGAAATTGTAGTTTTAGTTCCTGTACGATGAACGTCAAAACAAAGGAAAAACTAAAGATTAAAGTTTCTGGTAACCTGGTTTATGAGGTTCCACACAGACGTGCTTTCATTAACCCTTTGGTTTCCAGAGTGGTATCCAACACATTCCAATGGTTAACTGAAACCTCTGCAATTTCTACCTTGTTGTGTTTATCCTTAAAATTAAACACCCCCCCCCATGGAAGCCATTTCCCATTAGGTCTCAAGTGCGTAATAAAAATTCTTCTCAACTCCTAAAGGCAATTTGACATCAACCTGGATCTACAACCAATCTGCATTTTAAAGTCAGAATTTTGTTTACATTGTTCATAATAAGATTTTACTCTTTCCTTCTTAAATCCTTTTCTCTTATATGGAATACAGGTATCATGGGGATTGATCTTCCCTTGGAAGGTGGAACAGATCAGAAGACAAGGTCTTGAAGGGAGGAACTCTCCCTATCCTTTCTGCAGGCCAACTTAGCCCTGCCTCCAGTTTTTGACATGAGACAAGCTCACTAGGATATTGAGAGAAGGAGGAAAGCTCCTGGGCGAAAGACCCTAAAAGTACTCCCAAGTCCAGATAGATGAGCAAGAGAGGTCCCTTTCTGTGGGCAGGAGACCTGTATTCCATATGAACTAAGAGAAAAGGATTTAATGTCCAATATGGAAGACAGGTACCATGTGGATATACCAACACTAGGCTCCCAGAGGTGGGAAATAGGAGAAGGGGCCTAAATGCCTGTCCCCATGATACCAGCCTTCTCTAGGACTATCCAGAACTAGGAAAAGCCCAAACTGAATTGTCAACAGACACTGAAAGATAAGCACAGCACACAGGAACAAGAGCCAACCAGGCTCATACAGTTGAACAACAGAAAGGCACAGAAGAAAGTAGGTCCTTAGACAGGCAGATCCACCTGAAACCAGCTGGCTTTGGCGGAAGCCAGAACATTCACACAATAGTGCTTGGCAGAGGTGTGCACAGAGGACCAAGTTGCAGCCTTGCACAACTGCTCAGCCAAGGCCTGTTTCTTTTACGCCCAAGAGGCCCCAACAGATCTGGTGGAATGTGCTGCAACACGAAAGGGAACAGGTTTCTTACAGAGTTCGTATGCCCTATGAATGGTAGACTTGATCCAAGAGGCAATGGTGACATTGGAAGTAGCCTGGCCTGCCTTAGGACCCTAGGCATCAGTCTTGCATAGAGACTATATACAGTGCACACAGAACTTGATGCAGCACACAACATCCAATAAGTGGAGCTCCCTTTCGTCAGACATGGGGTCAGGATAAAACGAAGGCACAACAATCTTCTGATTGACGTGAAACTCAGAAACCACCTTAGGAAGGAATTCCTGGGAGGTTCTAAGAACAGCCTTGCCCTTGTTAAAAACCAGGAAAGGCGGCTTGCAGGAAAAAGCCTGCAACTCCGGAACTCTGTGGACTGAGACTACAACCAGAAAAAAAAAGCCATCTTCCACATCAATAGATGCAAAAGAATGGTAGCCAGAGACTCCAGTGGTGGCCTCTGCAAATCACCCAGAACCAGATTAAGGTCCCAAGGAGGTGTGGGAGCATTATAGGCTGGAAAAGCATGGGTGACCCCTTGAAAGAACACCTTGACATCTGGCAGTGTGGTGATACACCACTGGAAAAACAGAGCAGAGAAATCTGAACCTTCAAGGAAAGGTTCACACCATCCTGAAGAAGAGACAGACCCACAGGGAGATCAAAATCCTGTGTAGACTGGTCCCTGTCCACACACCAAGAATGAAAAATGGACCAAACCCTGTGGTAGGCCTTAGCAGACAGACTTCCTAGCCTGGATCATAATGGAGATTACTTCAGGAGAGAAACCTTTCCTCCTTGGGGGGGGCCTTCAACAGCCATGTCAAAGCCAGTTTCTCCATGGCTTCCTTCCACAGGTAGCCCTTGAGGGAGGATGCCCAATCTGGGTGGCAGAGGAAACAGAACCTGAATGGAAAGAGACCAGGTCCATAAACTACGACTTCACCCTCTTGGTGTAATTATGGTGCAACCAGAATCACGGCCGGACAGTAAATCCATATCTTCCTGAGCACCCTAGGAATGAGGTGAATCTGAGTAAAGATGTAAGCACCATGGAATCACCATCGTTTCCATGGAAAAGGCCAGAGGATCCCCCCAATGGTAACAAAACACTAGGAGTCCAAATGATACAAAGTAGTCAAGCATGCCTCTTGAATAATGAAATCAATATTTATGGTTATCACAAAAAGTAACAATATATGTGGTAAGAATAAACATTGATTTTATTATTCAAGAGGAGTGCATGGCTACTTTTTATCATTTGGACTTCTGAGATGTATAGTCTAAGCACCCAGTGAGAAGTGTGTGCAGCAGTGTCTTTGAAAATCGTTTGAACAAAACACCAGGAACTTATGTGGTTCCTTGTGGCCATCAGGTATACATGAGTTAGACCTCGCTTTTGCACAAATCTGGGCAAACATTTCCAGAGTTCCCACTCTCTCTGAGTTATGTCTTGGCAACTTAGGAAGTCCGCCAGGATGTTTTCTACTCCTGGAATGTGACCGGAGGAGATGGCTGGAATGTGGCCTTCTGACCAGCCCAGAATGTACTTCACCTTGTACCAAGCCGTGGCGTTCCGAGTGCCCTCTGTCAGTTGATGTAAGTCACAGCCATAGCACCCAATTTGACTCTTACTGGATGACCCTTCAACTGAGGAGTCTTATACACCAAATCAAGGCAGATCTCCCCGAGCTCCAGGGCACCGATGGACTGAAGAGATTCCTCAGCAGTCCACCTTCCCTGGATCTCCAGATGACCCAGCACCGCACTCCAGCCACTCAGGCTGGCATCCATCACAACCATGGTCCAGGCTGCATCTCTGAAACCACCACTGTAGATCCCATTTGGCGTCTGGAGGGATAGGTATAGCTGCCAATCCAGGACATCCAGACTTGGCATGGGAATCTGGATGACAAATCTCTGGAGTTCCCTGGGGTGCACCTTAAAGTAGGGTCCACTTCTAGAGTAGACACTATATACCCCCAGAACCCTCATGTACTCCCTGACCGGAGGGCCACTCCAGAGCTTGAGACACATCCTGCATGACCTGCAGGATTTTGTCCTCTGGTAAGAAAGCACTCCCCAGGCTGGTGTTGAACTGCATTCCCAGGAATATCAGCTCCTGAGATGACACTGGGGAGGACTGACATGTTCAGGAGCCACCCATGGTGGACCAGAATCTGAGCTCATTCCTGGGCCTGTTGAGTCAAAAGTTCCTCCAAAGGAGCCTTGAGCAAACAATCGTCCAGATAAGGGGTCATATGAATGCCTCAGGTGTGAATGGAAGCCATCAAGGTCCCCATGACCTTGGTAAACACCAGAGGAGCAGAGGCCAGACCAAAAGGCAGAGTGGTGAACTGGTCAGTGCTTAGAGTCGAAGGCAAAATGCTGATATCTGGATTGTAAGATGAATCTGGATGTTCAGGTACACATCCTGAAGGCCTAGAGACACCAGGAACTCCCCTGGGCAGACAGATGTGATGCCAGAGTGAAAGGACTCCATCTTGAAACGAGCAGTCTCCGCATACAAGCTGAGCTGCTTGAAACCAAAACAGGTTGGAACAGAAACCTGAAACACTCTCTTGAGGAGGTACTGGAACTAGAACCCTGTTGTTCAGTAGCGACTGTACCACTGCCCTGAACATCCACAATTTTCCAGGCCTGTGGGGACCCTGGATGTGTGTATGTAGGGGTGCGTGCGCGCACGCAGGGATTGTGTGTATGAGTGTTAGTGTATAGGTGTGTGTGCTCTTAAAATAATGTGTGCAAGTTTTAAAAAAACAAGACTTCCAGGCAGCATTACTTCAATAGTCCACTCTAGTATCTGTGTGTTCTTAAACCACACACTGTACACCACTATTTATGTTCGGGTAAATGGCAGTAGGGTTTCCATCTCCTATGACACTCAAAGGGTTGAACAGAGATAGTGGATTCGAGACAAGGGTTGAACTTGATGGACTTGTATCTTTTTTTTCAACCTAATTTACTATGTTACCATGATTGTCTTGCTGTCATTTATTTACTTAAATATTGAACAACATACCACATCACTTGTCCATCACTTAGTCTGATACAGTAAAATCTAAATGTACTGGAGAATCAACTGGAAACTAAACCATTCAAGCACAATCATGTTCTGGCTTCCTGCATATGCTACTTCAAGAATGAGAATCATGACTAAGCTCTGCTGACCAAAAAGCTCTAGGAAGGAAGAAACCGTACTCCACTTAAGTCCTGAAGTACTGTATCTGTACAGTCTTACCTTTATGCGCTAAAACTAAAATTGCACGAATAACCTGATATTTGAGAAACAAAATAATTTATCCAGTAATTAAAATCAAAAGGGATTAAAATCATGACTAGTTGTTGAGCTACAACACCCATCATCATCAGTCTTTTCTTGAATAGCTGCTGTAGAATTAAAAATGGAGAGCTGCATATTTCAAGCTTTTGTAGGGTCTCCTGTTACATTCCAAATACCCAGTTTAAGTAATCTTGTAATTGGTAACTTCGAAGTGATAACAAAATCATTTCTGTACATTACTAGAGGAGTTAAACTGAAGAAGCCGAAAACCCTTGCTGCTGTGGATACATGCAAATATATGTAAATACATAAATACCATTCTGAATACCAGATACAGAATACCATTCTGAAGGCTCAGGATGAAATTCAACACTTCTTATTCCAAACACTTAGGTGGAGTTAGAGGGGAGAACTGACCACGCATTTTTATCCTTCTCCCACAATGGTGGACATTGTATAATTATGTTGCTATTATTCCTAAAGGAGATGAGCAGCAGTGAAGAATGAAAAGCTATTGTTCCTGTGAGTTGGTTATAGGTTTATCTCCCACTCAGAAGAAGAATTCACTGTATATAGTGCCAGAGTACAAATGGGTCTGTTGTAAGGCTGCATCCGTTCAGGTATGGGAGGCCTCAACCTGCAGGAAACCCTGGATCAAACTATCTGCTAGTTGAACAGAAAATATCAGTGTATATCCTACAACCCCCCACTTATCTATGTATTTAAAGGAAAACTATAAAAAATTTGAAAATGGCTCATGCCATGTTGCCACCTTACACAGCTGTTCAAGTCGCACCCACTGACCAGTTAGAATATGTCATGACCCAAAAAGGTACGGGTTTCTTCCAGAGTACACCTAGCAAATGGTTGCCTTAATCCAGAAGAGTACAGCCTCAACAGCACGACCGAAAAACTAATCAGGGACAAAAAAGGCTGTGATGAACATAGTACTTCAAGCATCTTACCATATCCAACAGATGAAGTTCCTGTTCCTGTCTATTAGGCGGAGCCAAACAAGGAGGAAGTATAATTGACTGGCTGAAAATCTGGAACAACCTTGAACAAAAATCCATATGATTTTCACAAAACTACCTGGTCCCAGTGGAAAACCAGAAAGGAAAGCTTACAGGCCTGAAAGCTCAGTTATCTACTGAACAAATAGCCAGAAGACCCACGGTATTGAGAATCAGCAAATGCAGAGACATTGAAAAGAGGTTCAAAGGAAGGTTTCTGAGCACTCCCAAAACCCGGTTCAAATCCCACAGTGATGTGTGATTGGAGTGGCATGAGCCACACCTTGGACAAAACTTGCACATCAGAAATAAAGGCAATGTGCCGCTGGAGAAGAAAAGGGAGGAAAGCCAAACCTTGATGGAAACAAGGCTAAGTAAGCAATTTACGAAAGCATCCTGGAGAGACGCAGAGACAACCTGATGAAAAAGGTCACTGTAATGAGCCTCTGTTGGCACTCCACTTGTTTGAATACATACTGGGGACACCAGAAGGGGATGAGATCAGTGGTGTAGCACTAGGTGAATTCCTTGCAATGCAAACACATTGATGGTCAGAGACCCTGAGTCATGAAAGTTACCAGTTAGCTCTGTTAGCCCTAAAGATCCAATAAGGCATTCGTTTTAGCACATGAAATGTAAGACTTTTTTTTTTTTTTTTGGGGACTAAAGTCCCTTCTTGGATCTTTAGTCAGCTGACACAGCAATTGAAAGCAAAAACACACCTAAGACCCCAGTGGGGGCCCATAAGCCCCCTATCAATACATCCAAAGTACTTAAAAAGTGTTCAGTGTCATAGGGTTACTATGCGTGCCAGTGGGGTATAATTACCCAGCCAGCACTTATAGGGTTAACCCGACTAAATAACAAACCAACATCAACAGTAGCAGGGTCCTCCGCATCCTGGTCATCTACAGTCAGTCTTCTTTCTTTATAGCTGTAAAAATAAAAAGTATAAATACATTTGCATGAAATAACCTGCACACTTATAGTTGCCAAAGGGGTACAAATTGCACACACCTCTCTGGGGCTCAAAGGGTTATACTGTGTATTCATGTGCAGGTGGACATCAAACATCATGAGTCCAGTTATTAAAAATGTTGCCTTTTGTTTTCTTTTAAACAAATTATTTCCAAACTAGTGTAAAAGCTAATGTACACGGGCCAAGGTCAGGGTGATGTTAACCCTTTGCATGCTAGAGGGGTATGCAATGTATTGCTTTGCAATGCGTTGTGTACCCCTCTGGCACTCAAAGGGTTAAGAGGCCAATCCTGCTCTGCGTCCTGCTGCCGACGCAGTCATGCCTGAAAGCACAGAATATTCCCAGCACAGAACTCCCAGCATTCTGTGCGTTTGGGCAGTCTCTACTACGCATGATGGCTTCTGACAAACATTCTAGCGAATTATTATATAGGATGTATATAAAAAAAATTAAACTTATTTCCCATCATTTCTTATTTCTCCACCGCTGTGTTTTGCCGGGGAGAAACGGATGTGCAGCATAGATCCCCCTTCATGACTTCACGTGCAGATGCCAGTTCCACACAGAGAATTTCAACAGAGAGTGCCTTTATATATGGCATAATACCCTCCACACAACGAATTGAAGAGATTGAAAATTTAATTTCTTTATTATTTTATTTTATTTATTTATTTTTTAAATACACTCGGGAATAATACTTTTAACAAAAGCAGCAACATTTTTAATAGCTGGAGGCATGCTATTTGATGTTCACCTGCACACTAATACACTGTTTAACCCTTTGAGATCCAGAGAGATGCGCAACACATACCACCCCTCTGGCACTCAAGAGGTTAAACTGTGTATAAGTGTGCAGGTTATTTTATGCAAACATGTATTTATACTTATTTTTACAGCTACAACACAAGAAAAAGAAAACATACAAGAGAAGACAGAAGAAAAGAATACAGAATGAAGATCGGATAAGATGGACAGTAGAAGACAGGTAAGTAACAGATAAGTTAACAATCTGTGCTCGGCACCACGTTAGGCACAGGTTGTTAACGTTTTTCCTTTGAAGTTCCCAATATTTCCTCTATTTAGCAGTGTTTTGGGAACTTAATGAACAAAACGGAGGTTTGGCCACAAGACCATATCTGTGGCCTAACGTCCATTGTGCTTTCAGCTGATAGGGCCTTTGAATACAGACATTTTGTCGGTCGGTAGTCAATTTGGCCCTACCGCATGTTTTACCACACACTCCTTTAAATCAAGCCATAAGTGTCTCCAGAAATTACCTAATTCCCTCAGAGTAACTAGAGTCATCCTCAGTTATTCCCCAATAAGAAACAAGTATCAAAGTAATCTCCATCCTCAGACGAGAACTTCACAATAATTTGTATGTGACCCCCAAATACAGGGTTTAAGCTCCTGATGTTGGAGTGCAGGGTATCCCACAGGCTGAGAGCTGAGGGCCCCCTGAATAGATGAAAGGATAGAAGTGTCTCAAGAGATATGAGCATACCTGGGAACTCTCTGGATTTGCCCTGGAGACTCCGGTTCTGACAGAGCTTTACCGGGTCTCCGGGGCAAAGGCAGATTCCTCCGGATGTGGAGAGTTTCTATTGAAACTCTGCCACATCTGCTTTTTCTCCCATTGTGCCTCCGTCCCCAGCCTTCAGTGTGACACATTTAACCCTCTGAGTGCCAGAGTGGTACGGAATGCATTGCTTTGCAATGCATTCCGTACTACTCTGGCACTCAAAGGGTTAAATCCCCCCCCCACTCGAGTTAAGCCCCGCCCCTTTTTGACACGATTAGCGTCATTTTTGTTACCCCCTGCTGAACAGAGGACTACCCTCCGGGTAGCCCTCAACTGAAAGTTCCCAGGTATCGATATGAGCCTTCAGCCAACCTGGTTCCTGTTCAGAAGGAACCGGTGGCAGTGTAGGGGCCAACGAACAAGAGGGACACAATTCTCCTTAGGAACAGAGTTTATCATGAGGAGAAATGGGCTAAAGGAGTTGGGGCGGTGTCAAATCTTTATTCTTTGACTCACCCATGTTTCCCACAGGTCAGAAGTTACCACAAAAGTGGAACAAAAGGAAGTCAGAAGTAGAAAGTAAACTAAGTATGCAAAAGTACTTATCTGACTGCAAGGGGATAAATTGGTTTAGCAGGCAGGGAGTGGCCAGCCTCTGCATAGCATGCAAAATCCACAACAAAGTTAAAGGCTGGAAGGCAAGCCAGCCTCAATAGGTTTAAAGTCCTGAAAATAAATCCTGTCAACAGTAAAATCCATGAATTTGGAAACTAGTAAAAGGAGCCCTCCTAAAGGGGGATTATACAGATCTGTACACCAACATGATAAGAGCAGTGCTCATTTACCCTACCATTTAGGAGGGCACTTAAGAGGATTTTAGTCCTACCTGTTAAATCCTTTCCTCTTAGTCCATACAGGTAACTCTCTGGGAGGCAATCCGCCCCTTAGTAGGCAGGAACAATTATAAAAGTGTATGCAGGGGGTGAAGCCTCCCTTCCCTCCTTGGCTGCAGCTAGCCAACCAGCTCCAAAATGATTTGAGACACTATGACTAGATAGTAGAAGGGAAGAAGACTCCTGTGAGCATGACCCCGAAGGACCCCCACAGTCTGCCACAGGACAGATAAGCATGGTCCCTTGACAGGATGGGAGACCAGTAACCTGTATGGACTAAGAGAAAAGGATTTAACAGGTAAGACTAAAATCCTTTTCTCTGTCATAAAATACAGGTTACTGGTAACGCTGGGATGTCCAACCATTACGTTTCCCAGAGGCGGGAAGAAGGCAAGGACCAGGTGTAAGGCTCCTAAAGTCACCAGTGCAAATATGAACCATCAGAGCAGAGATAGCCCAACAACAACTGAAGTGTCAACGGACACTGAACAGGGGTACCACCACCCCAGGAAGGTTAAACAGCACACTGAACTAGAACCAACAGGGTTCAAAAGTGAAGGAAGCACCAAGAACCAAGGAAAATCCTAGACAGGCAATACTGCCTCCAAGATTTTCCTCCCAAAGCTGGCATCAGCCGATGCAAACACATCAACACGGTAGTGTTTAAAAAAAAAAAAAAAAGGCTGTAAGGATGGAAATGCACCCCTGAAAGAGAACAGAGAGAGCAGAAGTCTGAACCTTAAGGGAAATCAAACGGTGGCCCTTATCCACACCGTCCTGCAAAAAAGCCAGGACCGTAGGCAGATCAAATTCCTGAGACAGGTCCCTGTCAGCACACCAAGACAGAAAAGTCGACTAGACACTATGGTAGATCTTGGAAGAAACAGGCTTGCAGGCACTGAGCATAGTAGCCACCACACCAGAAGAGAACCCTTTCTTCTTCAATATCGAGGATTCAATTTCCAAGCCATCAAAGCTAGCCGATACACATCCTCTTCCCTTTAGAAGATCCGGATGGCAGGGGAGTCGAAAGGACTTCGCCACTGACAGATCCAAGAGCTCCAGAAACAAAGACTGATGAGGCCAGTACGGAGCAATCAGAATAACTGGGCAACGCTCTAGTCGTAATTTCCATAACACCCTGTGCAACATGGGAAGAGGAGGAACGATGTAAGCCAGAGGAAAGAACTATGGAATGGAGATTGCATCAAGTGCTAGAGCAAGAGGGTCTCGCCACCGGAGACCACCGACCCGGAGTGCTCAAGTGACCCAGGACCACACCCCAGCTGGAGAGGCTGGCATCCGTCTTCACCTTGGTCCAGAAGGGTACCAGGAAGGACTTCAGCAGGTTGGAAAGGTCGAGTCACCATGACAAGCTCAGTTCCACATGAAGAGGAAGAGAAACAGATCTCTTCAGAAGATCTGGTTGACCCCCGCACACCTGGATCATGAACCTCTGGAGCTTCCTGGTGTGTGCCATGGCAAACTGAACTGCTTCTATGGTGGATATGAATTTTCCCACCAGAGAGGAAAGCTTCTGGACTGGAACTGGATCCTGAGACAGAATCGCAGAAGCCCTGTGGTGAGCCACCTTGTCCGTGAGGAACACCATGCTCTTCTGAGGGAAGGCACAGGAAGACCAGACGCTGGGATGGGACAAGATCTGACTTGTCCAAGTTGATGATCCACCCATGATGGGTGAGAGCTTGAATGCAGTGCTGAACTTGCTGATGAAGACATTCCGCAGAGGGGGATTTCAGAAGCAAGTCTGATGCCGTTCCGGTGGAGGACGGAAATCAAAGCACCCAGGACACGGTTGAAGACCTGAGGAGCCATCGTCAGACCAAATGGAAGAGCTGAGAACTGAAAATGTCCCCTGTCGCAGGCAAACTGGAGGTACTGCTGGCTCTCTGGATGAATGACAATGTGTAAGTATGCATCCTGAAGATCCAGAGAAGCAAGGAATTCCCCCAGGGACATGGCAGAGTTTCTCTGCATCCTGAGGCATGTGAGAAGGACGAAAGGGAAAGGGAGGAAGAGAAATGAAAGGGATCTTGTACCCTTCTGCCCTACCAGTAAAACCCATGGATCTGCTACAGAGACCTCCCAAATGCTGTGATATTGTCGTAGATGACCACCCACAGCAGAATGCGGACCCGGGTTTGGCGAGTCACCCCGAAAAAGTCTTGGAAGCCTTGGGCTTGGAGGAGACCTTGGGCTTCCATTGTTGTACAGGCTTGGAGGAGGGACGTGGAGCTGAGGGAACCATCTGGTTCGCCGTATGTGTCTTATTCTGAAAGGAAAGAAAATACCGGTTACGCTTAAGTGGCGATTTCTTCCTGGGAACCAAGGGTAGAAGAGTACGCTTACCCCCTGTGGCCTCACTGATCAGATCCTTAAGATCCAGCCCAAACAGTGGTACCCTGAAAGGGTAGGGAAAGTAAGGCTTTCTTGGAAGCAGTGTCGGCAGACTAGATCTTGAGCCAAAGAGCTCATATGGCCACCACAGACATGGTGGAAACCCTAGACAAACGGATGGCATCAAGTAAGGAAGCAGAAACATAGTGTTGTGCCTCAGATATGTTGGCAGGAAGGCGCAACCTATCTGAAGTAGGTGCATCCTGACGGACAGCCTTGGTGAGCTGTTCAGTCCAGACCGCAATGGCCCGGTTCACCCATGCTGCGGAAAACGCTGGACGCATAGCAGAATCAGCAGTGGGAAAAATGGACTTGAGGGAAACCTCAAGTTTCTTGTCTGTCCAGTCCTTCAGAGCGGAAGCAGAGACTGGCAAGGTAGTAGATTTAGATAGCCTGGATACAGAAGCATCCACTTTGGAGAGGTGAACCCACTGAGCAAGTGCAGCTTCAGAAAAGGGATAAAGCTTGCAAATTTCTTGGACACAGATGCTTTCTTGTCTGGGAATTTCCACTCCTCCTGCGTAGGATACTCGACCAGAAATGCTCAAAATGGCTGCCGCAGTGGAAACCAATCAGTGCTCATGGGAAATGTAGTTTTTCCCAAAAATTACCCCAAACAGTGTCCAAAGTCCCCTGAGCCCCCAAACACACTAGAAACATGAACTGGATGATAGAGCAAGGGCAGACAAGTAAAATGAGCCATCTCTGAAGTTGCTAGGTTAAACGGTTGCAGAGATACGTCCCAAACAGCACAGTCCCTTAGGACTGAATGGAGCAATGGAGTCTATGTGGTAAAGCGTGCCTTAAAGGCTCAGTACTCAAATTTTACAAATTTTGAAGTAAAACATTAAAATGTGTAAAACATCAATAGAACATGTTAAAAGTAGGAAAAGTGTTAGAAAACCCCCAAAAAGTGCCAAACCAGCAGTTAAAGGGTTAAGTTACCACATAAACCTGCTCCAAACACCCAACAGACATACAGATATACCAAATGAGTGCAGGAGCGTGCAATAGGAACTCCAGGAATTCACTCCTGTGCGGAGGGGCACTGTGGGACAAGCGGACCTGCAGCACTCAAAGGGTTGCTCACCTTTCCTGTAGATCTTCTGTCTTCAGATTACCATATAGCAAGTACCACCTCAGTGGGTAACTCCTGGGGAAGCATTTGGAATCAAGATTTTCCCCCTCAGGACTTAAAGCGATAGTAATACTTTGTTTTAACTTTATTTTATTTTGTAGGCATTAAAAAACATGAAGAATGATACAAGTCTTATCTCTCAAACCTTTATGGTTTAAGAGATATTCACAAGCAAAGTTTCCCCTCCCGCCCCTTTTACCTAGTGTAAGCTATCTCTTCTCAGATGTGGAATGCAGTCCATAGACCAGACAGATAACAGAAGGGGACACTTTTTCCTATGAAAACAATGAAATCCCTGCCCCTCTTAACAAGTTTTTCAGGTTTTTCCCTTATCTTAATTGAAGATTGTCCCTCTCTGCAATCTACCTGGGCACCTCCCTTCTGCTCTGACTGAGCAGTGTTGCATCAGTAAAAGGGGCAGGAGGGGGACACTTTGTAATTGAATTACTCTTGAACTACAACTCTGACAGAATTGAAATAACACTCCCCAAAGTCCAAATACTGTGATGATTAGAGCTGCTTTTACTATGAAACATTACTATCCCTTTAAGGCCCACAAAAAGCACCTGGATACTGAGCTAGCCACATCTAAGGGCATTGTCAGTCATGGTAATCCGCCTAATGGTGGTATTCCATATCTAACAGGAAAATAAAAAATAATCTAAAACTATAGCAGAACTGTTCTTAGCCTGGTGTTGTCTTCACCAAGGAACAAATCTTTCTGGAGATGGTTGGCTAGATGCAGCCAAGGAGGGAAGGGAGGCTCCACCCCCTGCATACACTTTTATAATTGTTCCTGCCTACTAAGGGGCGGATCGCCTCCCAGGGAGTTACCAGTAACCTGTATTGGATGACAGAGATTTTAACTGGTGGGGTAAAATGCCTCAGGGAACTTTATTTTAGAAGTGCACTGTCCTACTGGCGGAAGAGGACACTTTACCCGATGGTTTGTGTTCCATATTGATGAAAGATGAATGTTTATATTTTATGTATTTATTTTTTAAACCCACGGCTATGTATGAATTCAATATGAAGAGTCAAATTACAGTTTCTTCTTGGAAAATTGACAGTTTGAGATAGTGTTAAGCAATATGATAGATACCTTTAACATTCTGGGTGATAAAACAACCATGAAGAAAAACAAACAAAAAATCAGTGGAAATATCCTGGTTCCCTATGCTGCAGATTGTTTGCTCAAGAATGTCTCCCCCTTTGATTTTCCACACAAATCCCAGTGAGTTTAACTAGATAAAGGAAGCATATCCAGACAGAAACCAGTCAGCCAAATTTGAGTCAGGTATATATTTAACCAAAAACAGTGATTTAATTGTGATTTGTATTTTGGGACCTTTAGATAATCATGGAACAAGAAGAACTAAATATTTTTCAACCTCACTTTATTAAAGAACTATGTAATGGGAATAAATGACATCAATTACTATAGCAGCTCAAAACAAAAACACTAAAAAACAACAATTATTGTTTTTGCAGTCTTTTTGGAATATTCCTTTAAGTGGTAAGTAAAAACCAGAATGTACCTTCTCATCTGTTCCATCTTTGCAGTCATCTTGGCCATCACATTGCCATTCCTTCAAAATGCATTCCCCACTCTGTGAACATTTAAATTCTCCAGTTGGACACTTTAGTGGTCTAACGATTGTACAATTCAATTCATCTGAGCGATCATCACAGTCATTGTCCCCATCACAGTGCATGGTGTAAGGAATGCACTGCCCATTAGTGCACTGGAACTTTGCATCACTGCATTGTTTTTTTTCTAGAATCAGAAGCACACCACTGTCAATTTAAAATCATTGTACCAATGTTAAAATTACAGGGGTGGGAGGTAAAGGAGCAGCAGTTCTAAATTGTGTGGTCAATATGAGAGACTAAACTATGAAAAGAAAAAAGAATTTGGGGAAAAAAAAAACAAACCTTTGTTTACAAAGGTGTTAGGATAAACCTTTACAAAACTATGCGGTTGACAAAGAGGAGAAGAGATTAATTTCAACTGCTATTAACACATGCTGTTTTTACTGTTCATACAAATTATTACACAAATATGAAGGAGAAGCATTAGGTGATGCTCTTAATCCCAGATCTTACCACAACCACGCTCATCTGCCTCATCAAAGCAGTCTGGATTACCATCACACAGCCAACTTGCAGGGATGCAGCGAGTGTTTCCATCACACCACAATGTGCAAAACTCTGTTGGCTGCCAGCAGTCCAGCTCATCAGATCCATCAGGACACTGAGGTACACCATCACAATGGAACCTTTTCTGAATACATTTTCTACCTGTCAGACACCGGAAGATATCTGAAAAAAGCAAAAATAAAAACACCATGAAGTGAGAGGGTTAATTATGAAGAATATAGATTATGGTTGGTGACCAACACTAGGAAATAAAATGTGTTTTGAATACCAATGAAGAAAAAAAAACAAAACAAAACTATAATTGACACTTTTTTAATGGGACCACCATACACCCCCAACACCACAGTGTATATAAGAGGATTTTAGTCTTACCTGTTAAATCCTTTTCGCTTAGTCCATACAGGTTACTGGTAACTCTGGGAGGCGATCCGCCCCCTTAGTAGACAGGAACAATTCTAAAAGTGTATGCAGGGAATAGAGCCTCCCTTCCCTCCTTGGCTGCAGCTAGCAAACCAGCTCCAGAAAGATTTGAGCCACTAACTGACTACATAGAAGAAGGGAAGAAGACTCCTGTAAGCATGACCCCGAAGGACCCCCACAGTCTGCCACAGGAGAGCCAAGCATGATCCCTTGACAGGGTGGGAGACCAGTAACCTGCATGGACTAAGAGAAAAGGATTTAACAGGTAAGACTAAAATCCTCTTTTCTCTGTCGTCCAATACAGGTTACTGATAAATCTGGGATGTCCAACCATTAAGTTTCCCAGAGGCGGGAAGAAGGCAAGGACCAGGCGCAAGGCCCCCAAAGTCACCAGTGCAGATATGAGCCATCAGATCAGAGATAGCCCAACAAAACAATGAAGTGTCAACGGACACTGAACAGGGGTAACACCCCAGGAACGTCACACAGCACACTGAACTAGAACCAACAGGGCTCAAAAGTGAAGGAAGCACAAAGAACCAAGGAAAATCCTAGACAGGCAATACTGCCTCCAGGATTTTCCTCCCAAAGCTGGCATCAGCAGATACCAACACATCAACACCGTAGTGCTTCGAAAAGGTGTGCACAGACAACCAAGTGCCCCGCCTTACATAACTGATCAGCAGAGGCCTGATTCTTGTAAGCCCAAGAGACCTCAATAGAGCGAGTAGAATGAGCCGTGACCATGAAAGGGACAGGCTTCTTCCTCAGCTCATAAGCCTTACGAATAGTGGACATGATCCAAGAAGCAATAGTAACCTTGGATGCAGTGTTTCCTGCCCTAGGACCCTCAGGAATGACGAACGCTGTGTCTGATTGCCTGTGCGATGTACATAACTTGAGACAAAGCACCACGTATAACAAGTGGAGATCCCTCTCCTGGTCAGAGGTGGGGTCAGGGCAGAAAGAGGGCACCACAATCTCCTGATTGATGTGGAACTCAGTGACCACCTTCGGCAGAAACTCTTCAGAAGTGCTAATCACAGCCTTGTACCCGTGAAAAATCCAAATAGGGTGGTCTACAGGACACAGCAAACTGACATCGCCAGGAGAAAGGCCATTTCCCACGTCAACAGGAGTAGAGGAATAGTAGCCAAAGACTCAAAGGGAGGGCGCTGAAGGACTCCGAAAACCAAACTGAGGAGTGGGAGTCTTGAAAACTGGATGAGTATGAGCAATGCCCTTAAAGAAAATCTTGGCATCAAGAAGGATGGAAATGCACCTGTGAAAGAGAACAGAGAGAGCAGAAGTCTGAACCTTAAGGGAAATCAAACGGAGGCCCTTATCCACATCGTCCTGCAAAAAAGCCAAGACCGTAGGCAGATAAAATTCCTGAGACGGTCCTTGTCAGCACACCCAGACAGAAAGGTCAACCAGACACGATGGTAGATCTTGGAAGAAACAGGCTTGCAGGCACTGAGCATAGTAGCCACCACACCAGAAGAGAAGCCTTTCTTCTTCAACATTGAGGATTCAAGTTCCAAGCAGTCAAAGCTAGCCGATGAACATCCTCCTTCCACAGGTAACCCCGTAGAAGAAAATCCAGATGGCAGGGGAGCCGAAAGAGCTCTTCCACTGACAGATCCAAGAGCTCCGGAAACCAAGATTGACAAGGCCAGTATGGAGCAATCAAATAACTGGACAACGCTCTAGCCGTAATTTCCGTAACACCCTGTGCAACATGGGCAGGGGAGGAAAGATGTAAGCCAGAGGAAAGAACCACGGAATAGACATCACATCTACTGCTAGAGCCAGAGAGTCCCAACCACAGAAAGCAGAACAGTGGAACCTTCCTATTGCGTCTTGTCGCCATCAGAACGATGTAAGGGGGACCCCATCGATGAACAATGAGTTGGAACATCTCTGGGTGCAACTCCCACTCTCGGCTGTCCACTGTGTGTCGACTGAAGAAGTCCGCCATGATGTTGTCTACTCCTGGAATGTGCACTGCGGATATAGCAGACACGTGTTCTTCTGCCCAGGACAAAATAGCCTTGACCTCTAACCAAGCAGCGAGACTTCTTGTTCAGTCTTGCTTGTTGATGTAAGCCACGGCCGTGGCGTTGTCGGACTCCACTCAGATTGGACAGTCTTCCAACTGAGATGTCCAATGTCGCAGGGCATGAAATATCACCCGAAGCTCCAATATGTTGATAGGAAGGAGGGAGTCCTCCGGAGACCACTGACCCGGAGCGCACAAGCAACCCAGGACCACACGCCAGCCAGAGAGGTTGTCATCCGTCGTTACCTTGGTCCAGAAGTGTACCAGGAAGGACTTGCCCTTCAGCAGGTTGGAAAGGTTGAGCCACCATGACAAGCTCAGTTCCACATGAAGAGGAAGAGAAACAGACCTCTTCAGAAGATCCAGTTGACCCTTGCACAACTGGATCCTGAACCTCTGTAGCTCCCTGGTGTTCGCCATGGCAAACTGAACCACTTCTGTGTTGGATCTGAATTTCCCTACCAGAGAGAATAGCTTCTGGACTGGGACTGGATCCCGAGACAAAATCACGGAAACCCTGTGGGCGATCTGGTAATCCACCTAGTCAGTGAGGAACACTATGCTCTCCTGAGTGTTAAAGAGAAGGCACAGGAAGACCAGACGCTGGGATGGGACAAGATCTAACTTGTCCAAGTTGATGATCCACCCATGATGGGTGACAGCCTGAATGCAGTTCTGAACTTGCTAATGAAGAAGTTCCGCAGAGGGGGCCTTCAGAAGCAAGTCGTCCATGTATGGAGTAACTCTGATGGCCTTTCCGGTGGAGGACGGATATCAACGCACCCAAGGACACGGTTGAAGACCTGAGGAACCATCGTCGGACCAAATGGAAGAGCTGGGAATTGAAAATGTCCCCTGTCGCAGGCAAACTGGAGGTACTGCCGGCTCTCTGGATGAATGGCAATGTAGTATGCATCCTGAAGATCCAGAGAAGCAAGGAATTCCCCCGGGGACATGGCAGCAATCACTGTGCACAGAGCCTCCTGATAACGAGTCCGGGTCACAAAGGAATTGAGATCCTTCAAGTCCAAAATAGGGCGACAAGCGCCACCCTTTTTGGCAACCACAAAGAGGTTTGAGTAGAAACACGAACCCCTGTCCTGGATAGGCACTGGCTATAGAACTTCCTTGTCCAGAAGAGCCTGAACAGCACTGTCAGAGTTTCTCTGCACCCTGAGGCATGTGAGAAGGGCAAAAGCGAAAGGGAGGAAGAGAAATGAAAGGGATCTTGTATCCCTCCGTCACCACTACCTGTAAAACCCATGGGTCCGCTGCTGAGTCCACCCAAATGCTGTAATAGTGTTGTAGATGACTACCCACAGCATTATGCGGATGCGGGTTCGGCGAGTCATGCCGAAGTAGTCTTTGAAGCCTTTGGCTTGGAGGAGACCACGGGCTTCCATTGTTGTTTGGGCTTGGAAGAGGGACGTGAAGCTGAAGGAGCCGTCTGGTTCGCCGGACGTGTCTCATTCTGAAAGGAACGAAAATACTGGTTACGCTTTAGTGGCAAGCTCTTCCTGGGAACCAAGGGTAGTAGAGTACTCTTACCCCCCCTGTGACCTCATTGATCAGATCCTTAAGATTCGGCCCAAGCAAAGAGGTACCCTGAAAGGGTAGGCAAAGTAAGATTTTCTTGGAAGTCGTGTCAGCAGACCAGATCTTGAACCAAAGAGCTCGTCTGTCCACCACAGACATGGTGGAAACCCTAGCCACCAAACGGATGGCATCAAATAAGGCAGCAGAAACATAGTGCTGTGCCTCAGATATGTTGGCAAGAAGGTGCAACTTATCTGAAGTAGGTGCATCCTGATGGACAGCCTGTTCAGTCCAGACCGCAATTGGTTCACCCATGCTGTGGCAAACGCAGAACCAGCAGTGGCAAAAATGGACTTGAGGGAAACCAAGTTTCTTGTATGTCCAGTCCTTCAGAGTGGAGGCATCAGAGACTGGCAAAGCAGTAGATTTAGATAACCGGGATACAGGAGCATCCACTTTGGGGGGGATGAACCCACTGAGCAAGCGCAGCTTCAGAAAAGAGGTAAAGCTTGGCAAATTTCTTGGACATAGATTATTTCTTGTCCGGGATTTCCGCTCCTTAGACACAAGGCGGTCAAGAGTGGGATTAGGTGGAAG
Organism: Rhinophrynus dorsalis; assembly: GCA_037306005.1. NCBI lineage: Eukaryota > Metazoa > Chordata > Amphibia > Anura > Rhinophrynidae > Rhinophrynus > Rhinophrynus dorsalis. Next base: position 310,947,289 of record CM074718.1, read on the forward strand.
GTAAGGGGCTTAGCAGGCTCCTGGAATACATCAGAGGGGGATCAGAAGGGACCTCCTGAACTACGGGAATGTTAAGAGTAGTTAAGATAGCCCTAATCAGGCCCTCAGCGGAGGGTTCAGGATCAGCCTCAAAAGGGTACCCAAAACACAGGAGGACCCCACTACAGAACACTCCTCTACATCCGAATCCACCAGCAGTTCCTCCTCAGAGAAATCTGACACTTCGGGTACTCTCCCTGAGGTTTGGGCATGGGAAGACCTGACTGAGGAGGTGGCTTGCCAAGACTGAAATGCCCCTGTAACTGGGATGGAAAGAGTTGCAATGTGGACCTAAGTTCCCTAGTCGCAGCCTTGAACTCTTGCACCCAAGCTGGCTCTATCACATGGCTGGAGGTCCCTGGAATGCTGTCAGGGACATCAGAACATGCTGGGCATACGTGACCTGAGAACTCTCTAGGTAGCCCTGAGTGACAGGAAGAGCAATGCACAATGGGGGATACAGAGACCCCAGCCTCTTTAGTCTTGGGTCTAGCCCCAAGCTCCAGCAGTATAGACACATTCTCACAGTGTCAACCTACTGTACAATAAATCACCCAATTATAGTGTGTAGGATTAAAGTTTCACCCCAGAAATCGTTAAAATAAACGTATCTGGCAGGCGAAGGGTTAATCTGCAGAGGAGAGAAGGAGAGTCCAAGCCCTGCGTAGGATACTTGCCCAGAAATACTCACAAAATGGCTCCCGCAGCGGGAGCCAATCAGAAATAAGGGAGCAAGGCAAATGCTCATGGGAAATTAAGTTTTTTCCAAAATACCCCAAACAGTGCCTGATGCCCCACGAGCCCCCCAACACACTAGAAACATGAATTGAATGATAGAGCAAGGGCAGACAAGTAAAATGAGCCATATCTGAAGGCGCTAGGTTAAATGGTTCCAGAGATACATCCCAAACAGTACAGTCCCATAGGAGTGAATGGAGCAATGGCGTCTATGTGGTAAAGCGTGCCTTAAAGGCGCAGTACACAATTTTAACAAATTGTAACGTAAAACAATAAAACATGCAAGTCAATAGAACATGTGAGGATACCCAAAAAACACTAACCAGTAGGAATAAAAGTGTTAGAAAACCCCCCAAAAAAGTGCCAAACCGGCAGTTAAACTGTTAAGTTACCACACAAACCTGCTCCAAACACCCAACAGACATACATATATACCAAATGAGTGCAGGAGTGTGCAATAGGAATTCCAGGAATACACCCCGCTGCGGAGGGGCACTGTGGGACAAGTGGACCTGCAGAACTCAAAGGGTTGCTCACCTTTCCTGTAGATCTTCTGTCTTCAGATTACCATGTAGCAAGAAGTACCTCAGTGGATAACTCCTGGGGAAGCACTTGGAATCAAGAATTTCCCCCACAGGGCTTAAGGTCCGCAAAAAGCACTTGGATACTGAGCTAGCCACATCTAAGGGCATTGTCAGTCATGGTAATCCGCCTAATGGTGTTATTCCATATCTAACAGAAAATAAAGATTCTAAAAACTATAGCAGAACTGTTCTCAGCCTGGTGTCTTCACCAAGGAACAAATCTTTCTGGAGCTGGTTGGCTAGCTGCAGCCAAGGAGAGAAGGGAGGCTCCACCCCCTGCATACACTTTTAGAATTGTTCCTGCCTACTAAGGGGCGGATTGCCTCCCAGAGTTACAAGTAACCTGCATTGGATGACAGAAATAAGTATATGCATTTTGTACATATATTGTATTTTGTAATATACCTTCATGAATCACAATTCTCTTTAATAGTCTGAACATTTTGGCTTATTACCAGTTGGTCAGTCTGAATGTTCCCCAGCTTGTGGAAGCCAGCAAGAAATGAGCGTGTGCTAGGTAGGAGGCGCACCAGGGAATTCAGGCCCCTATCCACATGTGATGTCATGCACTATGCTTTCACCAAGATAACATGCAAGCAATCTAATCAAGTGTAATGTGCCAGAGGCTGTGCAAGTGCATTCAAAATAATACCCAATAGCTAGTATGCAGTGCTTTATTAGAAGGGGAAGGCTACTCAGAGCAGACACCAGTGATGGCAAAGTGGCTGCATCCATCAAGATTTGTATCTGAGCAAATCACTGAGATGGGGAATATCAGCTTCCTCATGTCCAAACACACGGCAGCAAATAATAAAGTGCTTTTTACTCAAACTAAAGAGGTGCATTTCTGGAGATAGCTCCTACATAGGGAAGAATGGCACCTGCATATTACTGTTGATTTAAAGGGATAGTAATGTTTCAAAATAAAAACAGCTCCAATTAATCTTCATAGTATTTGGGCCACAGAGTATAATTTTACTACTGTCGAGTTGTAGTTCAAGAGTAATTGAATGATAAAGTATCCCCTTTCTGCCCCTTTTACTGATTTAACTTCTCACCACAGAGCAGCAAGACTGTCCAGATCTCAGAGAGGGACCATCTTCAATTAGCATAAGGGAAAAACCTATCAAAGGGGGCAGGGTTTACCTTATGTTCACAGCAAAATGATTGTTCCTGCTGTGAGCTGTCTGGTCTCGAGACCAGATTCCACATCTGAGTGGAGGTGGCTTAAACTAGGTAAAAGGGATGGGAGTGGGATATTTTATCAATTACTCATGGACCAACTCTGACAGTATTGAAATAACACACTATGGCTCAATTACTATGAATATTAATTGGAGCTGCTGTTTTTGTGAAATATTTCTATACCTTTAAAGTGGCAAGCAATCTCCTTTATAATTTGTGTATTGTACAGACTGGAAGCAGACAGGAGTAGGTTAAGATCTGAGATGCAAAAGACATGAGAGAACAGTTTGCTGTTCTTGATAGGTGTTACTATGGCATGTTTGAAGTTGTCAGGAAAAGTACCAGAGATGGAATTAAAATTCTGTAATAGTGGGGATTAGTGTGGAGAGGGACTGGATGAGGGGTGGGAACAGGACTGAATGTGCATTTAGTGGAGGGAGCGGAGAAAGCATGTTTGTCAGACCCTCCTCCGTAACTGGGGAAAGTTTCCAGCATGGCAGAAGGGGGATTTTCCAGGACGGAAACTATCTTAGCTTTGAAAAAGACGTTTTGCATTGAGCCTCAAATGAAGAAAACTTTGCATTGTGCTACAAGCGGTGTCAAATTTAAAAAAAAATATATTATTAATTAGAAAGTCCTGAATCTCTCAAGTACAAAAATAACAAATATGTATAAGTGTTACCCAAGTTCAAGACCTGTGTTGAGCCTTAATTAGCAAGGAGCATAAAAAGGTTTTTTTTTTAAACTAAAATGCAAATTCCAGTGTTTATATTGTAAAACAACCCTAAAACAGCTGAATAACTATATAAAACTATATTTGCAGAAAATAAATATCCTACTGCACATAATGAGGGGGTCACTTGCCTTTCTAGCCCTAGCCTGGTGAGAACAAATGTTTCCATTTCACTGACATTTTTACATATTTCCAAACTTTAAATAGTTTCAAAATGTACGAAAATATTTGCAATTTCCTACTGTATTGATCAGCTAGTGCTCTTGGGAGACAAATGACATGCTGTTGGTATGAGATGACATTCTGTAAAGGGTGCTAGAAGTACAAACCTATACCAATTACAACATCTGATTTTTCTTACACTTTCTCAAACATGACTTGCCCATACTAGAGAGGTAGACAAAGCATAGCATTTTGGAAAGAAAAAAAACAAAACAAAACAAAAAAAAAAACACTACATCAAATGAGGATGCATTTGTTTTTCTACCCCTAGCCTAGTATGCACTAATGTATCCAGAAGTTGGCACTAAAGGAAATACATTTTTTTTACATATATGTAAATGAAATATGTGAAAACTAAGGAATTTCTGTCTTTCTCCACCTAGGTTAGAGTGCACAAATATTTCCATATGGTGGCTTTTTTTTTTTTTTTTAATTTCCACCACTTTAAAGATACTAAAATCTAAGAAAAAGGGTTAAATGTACTTACCAAAATTTCCTTTTCTTCTGTGACCCCTCTACAGTGTTTAAATCTTATGGGTAGTGTACCTCCCTCCAGCTGGCAAAGGACCAATGAAAATGTTCAAGCCCTTAAGGACCAAGCGAATCAGGGGTGGTTTGCACTTAAGGACCAGAGCCATTTTGACATTTTTGAGTATGTTTTTGTTAAATACTTTCCCTCTAATTCCTAAAGTACACCAACACAAATTATATACTGTTTTTTCAAGCACAAGAAAGGGAGAAATTTATTTACCGATATTTCCTTTTCTTCTGCGTCCCCCCACGGCAATTGACCTCTATGGGTTTTTATCTCCAGCTGGTGTAGGACCAATCAGAAAAACTATTTAAGATCATGCTACTCCTCCTCCGACAGTCAACTTTTGTCAGAGCTATATAAAAAATAATCACAAATAGGTTAGATAAGGGCAGGGAGTGCCGTGGGGGGACACAGAAGAAAAGGAAATATCGGTAAGTAAATTTCTCCCTTTCTTCTGTGTCCCCTCCCACGGCAATTGACCTCTATGGGATATACCAAAGCAAGGTAAAATAGGGCGGGTTAAAAAACTATATAAATATATGCCTATACAAACACACAGACATACATGAACCGCCTGGATATCCCAAGAACTCAAAAGTAAAATATAGATGAGGAGCACAGCTGCCCTATCTGTGCAACCTCCAAAACAACATGTATGAACAATATTCAATGGAGTAAAATATTGGAAAAGTCTTACCAAGTAGGAAGGGTAGCTGTTTTCAAGACTTTTTTCCCAAATTTAGAAGCCGTGGATGACTGGACATCTAAGTGGTAATGTTTTATAAATGTGGTTATGGATGACCATGTTGCTGCTTTACATAGTTCTTCAGTGGTAGCGGAATTCTTTGCCGCCCAGGATGTTGAAACTGCTCTGGTGGAGTGAGCTCTAATGATCTTAGGAGGTATTTTGCCTGCCTCCAGATACGTTTCTTTAATACATTCAGTAATCCATCGTGCAATAGAGGGCTTGGAAGCAGGAAGGCCCTTGAATTTCCCTTGGAAATGAACAAATAGAGAGTCTGATTTCCTGAATAAGGCTGTTCTTTTTAAATATTCAGTTACACATCTTAATAAATCCAATTTGTGAAGACGTTGCTCCTCATCATTCCTAGGATTAGGAAAAAATGATGGTAGTATTATTTCCTGGTTAAGATGGAAAGAGGACACTACCTTGGATCTGAATTCAGTCCTTGTCCTAAGGACTATCTTGTCCTTATGAAATATTATATATGGCTCTTTTGAAGAAAGAGCCTGCAATGCGCTTACTCTCCTGGCAGATGTGATGGCAACCAAGAATGCTGTCTTTAGAGTTAAAAATTTTGTGGAACTCTTGTCAATTGGCTCAAACTTCTGAGAGGTAGTCAACTGAGCACCAAATTAAGGTCCCAGGGTGGAATGATGTTTTTTATTCTGGGCCTAATCTTTTCGATAGCCTTTAGATATTTTTTAATCAGTTCATCCTCTGAAAATTGTTTAACTAGACAAGCAGAGGTGGCTGATACCTGCACTCTAAGAGATGAAGGTCTTAATCCTTGCTCAAAACCATGTTGGAGGAAATTCAAAACATGTGAAGTGGAAATAGAAAATCTATCAACTGCATTCGATGAACACCATGCTGAGAATATTTTCCATATTCTGTTGTAAACGCAGGAGGTAGAGGACTTTTTGGCAGATACCATGGTGGAAATAACAGATTCTGATAGACCTCTAAGTTTTAAGGAATTCCTCTCAGCTTCCAAGCTGCTAGCTTCAAAAATCCCGGGTTGGGATGCCAAACTGGGCCCTGGAACAATAGGTCTGGTCTGTGAGGTAGAATCCATGGTTCCTCTATGGACATGCTGATTAACTCCGAGTACCATACTCTCCTTGGCCAGTTCGGAGCTATGAAAATGACATTTGCCTTTTCCTGCCTGATCTTCTTGAGAGCCATTGGAATTAATGGAATTGAAGGAAAAATGTATGCCAATGCCTGTGGATGTCTTGTTCTGGAAAAAAATAACTGGCATTTTGCATTTTCTGGCGACGCCATCAGATCTATTAGAGGATGACCCCATCTTAACTTGATCTGGTTGAATATTTCCTGGTTTAATGCCCATTCTCCCTGATTTAGGGGGGTGCGGCTTAGATAATCCGCCTGGCAATTCTGAACACCTGGGATGTGGATTGCTGATAGTGCTGTTAGGTTTTTCTCCGCCCATAAGAGAACCTTTCTTACCTCTGCATTCAATGCTGTGCTTTTTGTTCCTCCTTGGTTCCTTATGTATATTTACAGCTGTCATACTGTCCGATATTACTTGGACTGGTTTTTTTCTGATTATCTTCTTGAAGCTCTTGAGGCAGAGAAATATTGCTTTTAACTCTAGCAAATTTATGTGTAGCTTCTGTTCTCTCTGGGACCATACTCCCTGGACTGATCTGTTTTGAAGCCATCCTCCTCATCCTGTCAGACTTGCATCTGTTGTGATCTTCTTCCATTCTAGATTTCTTATCGATGACCCCTTTTTTAGATTCTTCAGCACTGTCCACCACTCGAGGTCTTTTTTTACTGTTGAGTGAATTGGAATAATCTGAGTTGTATTGATTGGATTCTTGTCCCAATGAGACAGGAAACACCTCTGTAACACCTCTGTAACTTTGTCCAGGGAACTACCTGAAGTGCTGAGACCATGTATCCCAGGATGGTCATGCAGTCCTGTGCTGTGTGAGTTATTGATCTCCTGAATTTCCTCACCTTTGATGAGATTAACTTTATTCTGTTGGGGGACAATGAAACCATCCCCTTGGCAGTGTCCAGAGATAATCCTATGAACTGCAGATGCTGGGTTGGGTTCAACTGGCTCTTTTGTTTGTTGATTAACCATCCCAATTCCTGAAGATGATTGATCACTATTCCCCTGTGCTTCTCCGCTTGAAACCTTGATTGGGCTATCAATAGAAGGTCGTCTAGGTAAGGCACTATCTTGATACCCTTCTTCCTTAAAGGTTCCAGGGCAAGTGCCAGGACCTTTGAAAAAACTCTGGGAGCCGACGTGAGACCAAATGGCAGCACTTTGAATTGCCAGTGCTGATCCCTGTAACAAAATCTGAGATATTTCCTGAACTCCGGAGCTATTCCAATGTGGTAATATGCATCCTGTAAGTCTACTGTCACCAGATAATTGCTTGGCTGAATGGCTTGGATTATAGATATTACAGTCTCCATCTTGAATTGTCGATGCCTTATTGATGCATTTAGGATCTTTAGATCTAGAATTGGGCGATACCCTCCTGTGGTCTTTGGTACCATGAATATTGTTGAGTACCAACCTCTTCTCCTTTCTCCTGATGGAACCTTCTCTATGGCTTCCTTTGAGAATAATTCTTTTATTGCTTCTTCTAATTACATAGCTTTTTCTACATTCACTGGAGGTCTTGATCTTTTGAACATATTCTTCTGAGTTCTGTTCTGAAATTCCAGCGGGCACCCTGCTTCCAAGATTCGAAGAGTCCAACCATCCAGGTTGGTTAACCTTTTCCAGGCGGACACTTGTAGTCCCAGGCGACCTCCCACTGGGACTGAAGCAGTTCCGCTGCTCTTCAGTAGAACTCCTCCTTGAATTGATTCTTCCGAAAACCCCTCCTTCCTAAAGGAGCCTCTGGTTGACTGAGAAGCTGATTGCTTCCTGGCTTCATATCCTCTGGTTGGCTGATATTTCCTATCATACCGGAAATTTTGCTTGCGATTCCTGAAAGATGTACTGACTGGGCGGTGATCTTTTTCTATCGTGGGGCAGAAAAGAACTTCTCCACCCCCAGTCATCCTTCTTAATTATGTCGTCAAGCTGTTCGCCAAATAACAGGAGAACCTGTGAATGGCAATGAAACCAATTTACTTTTAGAAGAAGCGTCAGCTCCCCATGTCCTCAGCCAAAGAGATCTTCTTGCTGTTATGGAAAGTGCCGATGATCTCTGCCCGCCAATCTGATAGCATCCAAGGATGCATCACATGAAAAACCAATAGCTTCCTTGATAGAAGATAATTCCTTTTAGGAGCTTTGATCTTGAAACTGACGATTCTATGTGATCCTCTAAGCTCAGTTAACCATATTCTGGTTGCTCTAGAAACGCATGCAAAGAAGTAGCTATCTTCATGTTCTGACCGATTATGGAAAATTAGCTTCTTCAGGGAGCCTTTCCATTCTCCTATCCATTGCGTCTTTGAGAGATGATCCATCCTCCATTGGAATGGTAGTTTCTCTTAGCAATTTGAGCTATGGCGGCATCTATCTTTGGTGGGGAAGTCCAGCTTGACGTATCTCTTCCTTAAATGGATACATTTTTTGAAGACGTCTTGAGGAAGATATTCTTTTGTCACCCTTTTGTCCATTCTGCTCTAATTAATTCTGCTACAGAATGATGTACTGGAAAAGTAGGCATCTCTCTTTTTTGTTCCCATGAAGGCCGAATCTAAGATGCCCTGTTGTTTTGGCTCTTCGACTAGGCCCAGGGATTTTCTCATGTATTTCAAAAAAGACTCAATCTTCTCCAAATTAAAAGCACCTTCCTCTTCATCTCTGAATTTCGCATTCCTCCTCAGAAGTGTCATGAGATAAAGCTTCAACATGCTTTCTTCTTCCAACTGATCTGTTCTAGATGAAGTACCTTCATCAGGATCATCCATTCTGACTTCTTTCTTGGTTGAGCTTTGCATTTTGAAGCAAAAGTTTCCTGCATTGAACATTTCATCAAGTAAGAAATTCCTGGAACTGATTTGGTACTTCTGACTGAACAGATTTCTTTTGAACATTCAGAACAAAATTTCATTTCAGGAGCAACCTTAGTTTTCACATCCTTCACATCTTTTAAGTTTGATGGTGGCTTCCTTTTCCTTAGAGTCAGTCCCAGACTTTTCCTTACTGGGCTTGGGAGTAGTAGCCATTGTGGAGAAAAAACAATGTCTAAACTTAACTTTTAATAAAATATAATAAAAGGTGTGCAAATAAACAAATATATATGCAGATCTGTATCTTCTAAATGAAGAGAAAAAACACAATAGGCTTACCTGGCCTTAGTGTACAGACAGCATTTATAATAGTCCTCCTGAGTGTGCGTTCCAGCCTGGAACGCAGAGGCTCAACCGGATAGTAAGGTAATTTGGCGCTCAAAAAAGTTATAAAGATAATAATAACTTACCCCATCTCAGAAGATGCAAGGCTGTCAATCCAAACGCCCAAATCCTGATGTGCTGCCCATATCCAGATGCGTCTGCTCGATCCGTGCCCCAGATTCTTGTTGCTAAAGGAATCTGCAGCAAGCGTTGTAGCAAGCCGGCGATCAACCAGCCAGAGGATCCCCGGAAGTGGAGCGCGTCATCAGGATGACGGATGCGGACTTCCGGACGCATTCAACTGCAGGACTACCAAACTACCAGGCCGGCCTGACGAAGCAGAGCCTGGTCTTCGGGAGACCATTCCTCCCGGCAGGGACAGCAATTCAATGCGGCCAAACAAACAATAAGGTACGCGGTACAATATAGTAAAAAATATGAAAAAAACTGTGACTCCAATAGAGCAAATGAAACGGAGCCACTGAGCTCCTACTCCAGCTAGTGTAGGACCAAAAAGACTGTCGGAGGAGGAGCTAGCATGATCTTAAATAGTTTTTCTGATTGGTCCTACACCAGCTGGAGAGGAGGAGATAAAACCCATAGAGGTCAATTGCCGTGGGAGGGGACACAGAAGAAAGTCTCTTTTCATACCACATTTATATGATATCTCATCTTTTAATTTGATATAAGGGGGGGGGGGGGACAAAACACAAAATGGTTTGGCATACATTTTCCTGTCAAGATTTGTACACTATTAGTTCATGTGATAAAAATACCCCCAAATATATTCATTTGATTCTCCTGAATATGGGAGTAACCAGTATACCAAGTATTTCGATCCCTTTTTAATGTTTACAGGGTAAATATTACCAGATGAACACCATTGTTTCCAGGCTGTACTTATTCAATATTAGTCATGTGAGGAATTTAGATTTGTTCAGTTTCAGAACCCAAAATTGCCCCACTAGGTATAA
>CM074718.1:310957584-311152584 GCA_037306005.1 Rhinophrynus dorsalis
ATATACTATACAAATATAGTTAACTATAGTGAGAGAAATAGATACTAGGATGGAATCAGTCCGTTTTGATGGAATAGCTCTAAGATCCTTGCAGTGGATTGAGAAGTATGTCTGATGAAAAATAGAAGTTCAAGAGTATTGTTATGGTCCCCTTTTTTTTTGTTTGAGGGTGTTGGAATTACAGGGTGTTGTATGAGTACATATATGTTTATTACATCCACATCCCAATACCCCAGTGTGGATGGCCGCTTAATTGAGAGCCATGACGAGTCTTAGCATTGTCAGACAATTACTCCTGCAGTTCCGTCACTGCGAGTCTCCACCAAGATCTTTTGGTTTGGTTATATTGGGTGAGTCCTCGTATCTGCTCCCCAATGGATGGCGTTTTTTCGGCCACCCACTCTGGGGTATCGGGATGTGGATGTGATGATCATATGTACTCACACAACACACTGTAATTCCAACACCCTCAAACAAAAAAAGGGGACCATAACAACACACTTGAACTTATATTTTTCATCAGACATACTTCTCAATCCACTGCAAGGATCCTAGAGCTATTCCATCAAAATGGACTGAGTCCATCCTAGTATCTCTCACTATAGTTTACTATATTATTTTGGATATTTTTTATTCACCCATAGAACTATGAGCTTCGACTACAAAGAGTACTTTGTGGTATATTCATTACCATTATATGTATTGTGATACGTCTCTTTTTTTTAACCAAACAGCTTGTTTTATAATTTATTTTTAACATTTCATATGTGTTTGATCTGCATTTTGTGCTGGTAATATTGTAATAAAATTACACTTAGATCACTGTTTGTGCTCTTTCTTGCCCCATCCCTTCTTCTATTTTTTTCTTACATGACGATCTACTGAGATTGAACTGCAACTACAACGTAGAGACAAGCAGACAATAGGAACTGTGCAACGGGGCCCATAGAAATAACTTCAACAACTATTTCTTTATCATGTAGGGAAAGATAGAGGTCCGGCCGTTTATTTTATAATTGTTCTGACATATACTACCCCTTTTAATTGTACATTACACCGTATACTTTAAGTATTGTGACCATAAGCTGTGGACTGTGCACCTTTGGTTTGGTGTGGTACACGGAGTAAACTAACTAGGACACTATCTACCTTATTATTATCTAAAGTTAACACACAAAACATCCTTATAAATCAAGGCCTACAATAAACGCTACTTCATCGCATATAGTATTGAGTATCAATCTGAATACTTACATTGAGGAGACACACAGGGATATAATCCCCTTCTCTCAATCATTGCAAGATAGATACTAAATAACCACATAAGGTTCCTCAAGATATAAGAAACCTAGTCACCCATAGACAGTATCCCACTGCACATAGATCCATTCCAATTCAGGATCTACAAAGAGTCACAGTACTACCCCTCTCTCTCTCGTAGTATTTTTACAGCTTGCTTAAATTGGTGCCTGTGTCTTATTTGGGGTGTTTAGCAATGTTGCAATTAACATTCTATCCCCAAAATATATATATTTTTTAGAAACGAATACATGGGTTTCAGGCTAGGAGCATTGTAGCAATTTTTTCTCAGTCATTTTACCACCAGTCTCTCCCAAAACCTGCAGTAAGAATAAAAAAAAAACCCTGTATATTCACAACTATTGTTGCTATAGGATTTCAAGCACAGGATATTTGGAGCTCTGTAAAAATGCACTGTCCACAATTCAGCCACATGGTCTGAGTATGGCAATGCATAATTTTGTTAGTTACCCATAGGTTTGTCAGGGTTTGGGGGATTTACTGGATTCAGTTGAGAAGATGCAAATTTCATTTTCAGACATTGAAAAAAACCGGGTGCATTGCTTCCCATTATATTTTCATAGTGTTAGATCTAAGGAGGAATGTGTTTGGGGGAAAAAAAAAAAAAAAAAAAGGATATTTCCGGGGGGGGGGGGGGGAGGGGGGGTAGTGGCCAAATAATAAAATAACAGAATCACTTTGTATCTATGTGATACTGATGAAGCAGTCACCAATGCACAGCCCAGGTTTTGTAAAGCAATCAGGACAGTAGAAGAATTATAAACGGCAGCCTGCACCAGGAAAATGGCAACCTTCTTATACCCTAGATTTACTCATGGGGAGGTAAGGCTGCATGAATAGATCACAAAGATCAACACCCCCCATGTGTTTGTTGTAGACTCTGATGCAGACTGGCTTTCTGAGGACTGTGCCATGGACAGAGATTGGTACATAGTTTTCAGCATGTAACAGTCCTATTTTGAAACTTGACTGCCAGCAGCTCCTCTTGGCACAAAGCTAAGGATGTTCCCTTTTATAGTTTGCAATTAATCATTTCATTGGGCATCTCTTTACAATTTCGCCTAACAGGGCCACAGGCCACTGTGTCAAAACAAAAAAGTGATTTAAATAAAAGGGGGATTGTGTAATAGTTATCTACATTTAACAGATATCCTTTATTTAAAGGGATAGTAATACTTAAAATGTAAAAAAAAAAAAAATTGTAGGGTTTATCACCCTGAGTAAAACAAGAGTACTCCCACTGCTGAAAGGTGTTTCATTCAAAAGTTATTAATTTTCAACGGTGATTTTTTTAGGTGCAATATCACATTGGCCTGAAATTGTACAATGGCACTGTTGCTACACGATCCTATGGACAGCTCTGGTCCTGGGACCATAAATCTCCATAGGATGGTGTAGCAACAGCGCCACTGTACAATTTCAGGCCACTGTGATATTGCATCTAAACAATTCAACTTTGAAAATGAATAACTTTTGAATGAAACACCTTTCAGCAATGGGAGTACTCTTGTTTTACTCAGGGGGATAAACCCTACAACATTTTTTTTTTTTTTTTTTACATTTTAAGTATTACTATCCTTTTAATAGGAGGGGAACCAGATACTCAGGGCAACCAGGAGGATCAAGTCGGCTGTCCTTGCCCTCATAAATGCAAAAAGCATACGTATATCCTGTGGAGCTTTTGCATAACTTATAAAATTTTACTTGGAATGCTTGGAGGTGATATACTGTTTAAAATGCAACCTTCCCTTATAGTATTTGTAAGGGATGGTTTTTTGGTGGAGTCGTATGGTGGGCTCTCCCATGCTGATGTTAACTCCAGCAGTAGCTAAGTACCTTTCCTGTTCTCTTTTTTACTGCAGGGTCGTATGTCTCTCATACTGATGTAAACTCTGGCAGGAGCTCTGATTTATTTTATCTCATTGCATGTTTAATCATTGCGTGTTCAATAAACTATAGCTTTTTCCTTCACTTTGTATGTATTTCTCTTGTCTTTCTGGAATTCCAGCCCTGTAATGTAACAGTATTATTATTATATTAAGTGTTAGTAATGTCCCAGAAAAAATTTGTTTTGTAGTACGTAAAAAGTTCAACTAAATGCAACAAATCCTCTCTCTCAAACCGCTATGGGTTGAGAGATAATCTAGTTTAAAGTTTGCCGTTTCCTGCTGTCAGCTGTAAAGCAGACAGCAGGAGACTGGTGTCAGCCGACACGAGGAGGCTCTTCAACAGAGCCGCAATTGTGTTCTTTAAAACAAATTACTTCATTGAATGGTCTACAAAGTGTGCTTGCAAACCAGGCACACTTTGTAGACTTTTCCAATGAAGTCCTTTTCAAATAAAGCCATTGCGGCTCTGCTGCAGAGCTGTCAGTTAGTCCCCGGACAGGATTCCCCTATAGTCAGCACAGCGATGACGTCAGCGAAAGGGGAGGGAGGGGGGAAACTTGAATAGGAATCTCTCTTAAACCGATATAGGATTTGTTGCATTTAGTTGAACTTTTTAAGCACTACAAAACGATAAATATTTTTTCTGGGACATTACTAACACTTTAAGGACTCATCAATAGATATATATTTTTGGGGGAGTATAGTTATCTGAAATTACTTTTTTGCAAATAAGTTGTAAGGGGGAGAATTTTATACAGCCAATCATACTGGGGGGTGATCTTTGATGAGGGGCTGCTTCTGGGGCAAGTCTTGAGGCAGCTCCGGGGGCAGTACGCCTCTTCTTTGTAGATGGCCAAGCGTGATCCAGCCATCACTGTCTCTCTCTAAACTGGGAAATATCAAAATCAGAGGCAGCATTCGTGGCTTCTGAATTGGAAGCAAAGAAGGCATATGCCTCTTCCGCAGAGTGCATATGCTGCATCTTAAAACTACCTACCCTCATTTTTTCTAAATAGCTTTTAACAACCTACCCTATATTTTTTTTTTAATCGCCATCCACCCAAGCTTTAGAAGTAACCACATTTCTAAAAAAAACAAAAAAAAAACAAAACAAAAAAAAAACCTAACCACAGCCAGTCCCTGTTCCATTGTATATACTATATCTACACATATATAGCTAGTTTTTTTTATGGGGGTGGGGGTTTGTGCCTAACTCTAACCCTAAACCTTACCTTAACCAGCGTCAACCCTAATTGTACCTAACTTAACACAAACTAAGCATTTTTTTTCCCCCCTCATGTTACAAAACCCTATTACCCTCATATTACAAAACCCTATGTCTAAAGCTAAAACTAAAACTAACTAAATCTTACCCTAAACCACGTACACTCTAAACCTACCAACACTAAAACTACCCATCTAAACTACTTAAAAAATGTATAAAAACTTGAATTCAGTTTATTAAATAAATAAATCCCTAAACCTAAATTCAACACTAGATCTTACCCTAACCAACGTACACTCTAAAACCTACCTAGCCCCACTAAAATTACTTACCTAAACTGCTAAAAATCTAAAACAATAAGTAAATTTAAAAAGGATTTAAATGGAGGGGGCAAAGAAAAAAAATACCACAGATCAGCAAAAGCTAATCTGCAGCAATGGATCACTAAAATTAGTGATCAAAGAAGGGGAAATCAATTGAGGACTTTATTAACAGTAATCAAAGAGGGAATTTTTTTTTTCCCAACTTTGTTGCAAGGCTAATACTGTAATACATTATTGAGGTGGATGCCTTTCTACCTGCAATGACAGTGCCTATTACTGAATCAGACACACTCTTTAATCTTAAGGATGACATTTTAGCCTCCATACCATCAATTTAAAAAAACAACCTGGATTTTGATAAAGAATTGGTAGGGTCCATGGCTGCTCTATTGATAACTTCATCAGTTCTGAATACCAGATTCTCCTTGGCCAATCTGGAGCTATCATAATAGCACTGGATTCGGCCCTCCTTATTTTGCTCAGAGCCATTGGGATCATTGGGGTTGGAATGATCGATGTATGCAAGGCTGAAATCTCATCTGACTATCATTACATCCACCATCCCCAGGGGCAGAGGATGTTCATGGCATGAATAGAACATCTTGCGTTTTGAATTTGCGTGGGATGCTATTTGATCCACTTATTGATTGCCCTTCCTTTTGACTATTTCTCTGAAAATGTCCCAGTTCGGAGACCATGCTGCCCGGCCTATGATGTTCCTGCTCAAGAAGTCCACTGTGCAGTTTAGCGATCTGGCTATGCGAGTGGCTGATAGTCTTGTCAAATTTAATTCTGCCCACTTCAGAATGTTTTCCACTTCCTTGCTGAGCCATGGGGTTCCTACTCTCTCACCTCTGGTTTCTGATGTACACAACTGCTACCAGGTTTTTCACTCTAGGGCATTTATGAGATTTCTTTCTTTCTAAGTCCATATTCCTTGTAGTGACAATTCTCCAGTGACCTCCCCCAACCTGTTAGGCTGGCATCTGTTGTGACCATTTCCCATATTTGGTCCTGTAACTGGTATCCTTTCCTTAAGCTTGCAGGTTGAATCCACCACTCCAATTCCTCTCTTACTTTTGCAGTTATCCTGATTGAAATATGTCATCCATGTTCTTGTTCCAGTTCTTTAGAAACAATCTCTGGACTGGTATCATGTGGTAATGAACGCATGGGACCACCTGTTTGAATGACATTAAAACGCCTAACACACACATATAATCCTCAGATGTCTGAGCAGATTGAGCTGAAATTCCTTACCCTGGACATTAAACTGTCAATTCTCTGGGGAGACAGATATACCATGTTCTTGTTGGTATTCAACATCAGTTCTAAGAATCTTAATCTTCGACAAGGCATCAATTCACTATCCAATCAATCTAGATCTTATAGGTGATTTAGAACCCTGACAGTGTGCTGGGCTGGAGCTGCTTGGAGATTGTTCTCTGGTACCAGTAATAGATAGTCTAGATATGGGATGACAGCAATCCCTTCTCTTAACTGCAAGGGTCTTTGTAAAGGGAATGACTGAATTGCCAGTGCTGATTTTTGTAGCTGAACCTTAGAAATTTCTGATGCAATTTTCTTATGGGGATATGGTAATAAGTGTTCCTTAAATCCATCGTAGTCAGTGATGCCCCTGGGCACACTGCCCACACTACTGATGCTACCATTCCCATTTTGAAGGGTCGATATTTCAGGAAATTGTTTAGACAATTCAGGTCCAGAATTGTTCTGAACCCTCCATTTGTCTTTGGTGCTAGAAATATTATGGAGTAAATTTCTTTTGCTTCTTGGTATAGTGGTACTGGTTGAATTACCTTGCTTTGGGCTAAGACTTGAAACGATTGCCTTAGTTCCATGGTTTTGTCCGGGTTGCTGAAATTTTGAACAAGTCTTTGTAGGGAATAATGTAGAACTCCAACGGGTACCCTGCCTTGAGATTACACATACCCTGTTGTCTAACTTTGTATTTTTCTTCCAGTAGGGTAGAAATTGTTGTAGACAACCCCCACTGGACCTGGAAGCTGGGCCTGCTGATTCTTGTTTTGATTCCTGCGGAATCCATCCTTCCTGAATGCAGGTCTGAATCCTTGGGAGGAAGTTTGTCTTCTTTGATCATATGGTGTATTCTGCTGGAACCTCTTATTGTATTGAAAATGCTGTTTTCACAATCTAAATGAAGTATTGACTGGTGACATTCTGCCTCTACGGTCTTGAAATGCACTCTTTCCCCATAAACTCTAAAAATGGCAATGATATTAGCTTACTCTTGGATGACGAGTCTGACAGTGAAGAGGATCTTGCTGTTAACGTTATGAAATCCATTGAAGTGTTGCATGTGAACCCTACTGCTTCTTTTATAGATGCTACTTCTTTCACCAGCTTTGACCTAGATACCAAAGACTTGATTTGTTCCTCTAGTTCAGTTAGCCATATTCAAATGGTTTTTGATACACAAGCCAGTGCATTGGCTATCTTCATATTTTGTCCTAAAAATGCAAAGTGTTTCTTTAGAGCACTCTTCATCAGGCTATCCATGACATCTCGCAGTGAGGACACATCTTCCATGGGTATTGTTCTCCTAGACATTTGGGGTATGGCAGCGTCAATTCTGGGACGTGATAACTAGCCGACTGTCTCCTAGTCTTTAAATAGGTACATCCTTTGGAAATCTTTTGTAGGCAGCTACCTGTTTGTTCAATTTGCTCCATACTGCCTTTTTAATATCTGATATAGCATGATGAATAAGGAACACTGGTGAGTTTTTGTTGCCCAGGAAGGCAACATCGAAAATATCCTGTTCTTTTTGTTCTTCTGCCAGACCCTGTGTCTTCCTCCTCTTCAGAGTATGATGAGAGAAGATCCTGCATGCTTTCCATCTCTACATCATCTATTCTGTTGGATGTGCCTTCGTCCGGATTATCCAATCTGTCTTTTCCTTTGGCTAGGTACTTGTTGCATATCTCAAAAAGTTTCTTGCATGAATGTTTTCAGCCATGACAAGAAATCTTGAAACTAGGCTGGCATGCTCTGCCCAGACTCCTTATTCAAACAATTTGCACATCATTTAGAAGTCTCAGACCCAGGTAGTTTCATATCACAACCAAGGCAATTTTTGGCTGTGTTTTTCTTCCTGTCAGAGTTTTTCTCTTTTGGTGCTGCAACAGAGGGTTTAGGGGTAGCCATTTGAAACATTTTTTAAACCATAAATTTATTACAGCTTAAAATATAACAATATTAATCACTAAAATAGTTTGTCCTGATAGACCACTGGGGATCCCTCAATATTGGCACTTAACTAGTGCAGGTGCTTCAAGGCTTGTGTTCCAAGTTCCCTTGATACTCACAAATATAAAAAGGCAGCTTCCTACCTTAATCACGTTTCCTTGTTTCTCTCCCACTTTCTCCTCCAGCTTGTGCTCTGAAACTTTTCCCACCACGTGTGTTCCACCAGTGAATGCACCAGCTTTTAACTAATCTGGTTGCGCTTTCTTGGCCTGTTCTGAGCCTGCCGGAAGGAAGCTTCCGTAACAGCAAGAAGCTGAAGTGCACATGAACAGAAAGGTTCACGTATGACAGATTTGTTAGTGACTTACCGGATGTTGAGTAGACCACATCAGAAGGGCTGGGCAAAAGGTGGATGAGTTTAGAAAGATTAGAGCCTCTGTGGGATGAGGAAGAAAGTGGGCATGGGAGGTGACATATAAGCTATGATTAGGGCCAGGGTTTGGGAAGGAGGAGAACAAAAAATACAGCAAGCAGGTGGGAATGTGATTTTTATCTGCTGCAGGTTGGACTGGAAGGATAGACCCGTCCAAGAAATATATACAGGGTATGGTTGCAAAAACGACTTGAGAGTAGGAAGGAATATGAATGTGAGGAGAAGTAGGCAAATATATAGAGTGCTGGATTTTGCAGTACAAAAGCAGAGTTGTATATAGCAGTAAAAGTGCATGCTGCATTGAGGGGTAATATAGAGCAGGTAGAGGGGGAAAAGTCAAGCGTTTAGAAGCACATAACAAATATAATTTCTTTAATCCCTTAACATAGACAGTTGAGATGTATGCTCATCCTAGCATAGATGAAGTTAATGGACTCATTTTAGGAGACCCATTGCTAGAGAAAGAAGTGGGAATCCTTTTAAACTACAAAATTGGAAGCAGTGACCAGTGGCAAAATGCAGTGGCAAAAGCAAAGTCCTGTCTTGTACACAAAGAGGTATTAAAGCGAGAGTGGATAACATTTTGTCACTGTCCACATCATAAGACATCACCTCAAATATGTTGTTTTGGTCATCAGTTCTGAAAAAGGACTTTCTAGAACTGAAAAGAGTACAGAGAAAAGCAACAAAATTAAGTGAATGGTGGACTTTGATTATAAGAACAGCTAGACCAACTTTTATTTAATTTACGCTAGGGAAAAGCTAAGAGGAGATCTTATTACAATTTACAGGATAGGTTAATGCAATGATCTCTCTGGTGAGTTTTCCATTTCACAGCCTGATCAAATAACCAGGGGCCACCCCTTTTGGATTTTTTTTTTATTTATAGTAAGGTCTGTTAAATTGCGGAAGTCAAAATATGTGGGGACATTCTTGTCCACACAACAGATGTGAAAAATGGACCAGAACCTATGTAATGCCTTGGAAGGGACCAGTTTTTGTGCATAATGGAAATTACGTAAGTGGAGAAATTCTCTCAGTTCAGTATAGCGGCTTCAAGAGCAGAGTCATGCAGTGCAAGCCAGCCTCTCCACGTCCTTGTACCACAGATGACCCTGGAGTAACATTTCTGGTTTGGGAGTAAGCCAAAGTGGCTCCTGAATGGAAAGACTGACCAGATCTGCAAATCATGCCCTCCAGGGCCAGTAAGGAGTAATCAGAATGACCAGTGCCCTGTCCACTCTGATATTCAGGATCACCCTGGGGATGAGAGGAATTGGAGGAATCACATAGGAGAGATTGAGGCTGCATGGGATGGATATTGCATCTGTTGTGAAGGCCAGGGTGTCCCCTGGGCAAGAACAGAACTTTTGAACCTTCCTGTTCTCCATGGTTGCCAACAAGTGTATCTCTGGGACCCCCCAAGTGTTGATCTAAGTTTTGGTGACTTAGAAAGTCTGACACTATGTTTTTGATTCCTGTAATGTGCATGGCTGAGATGGCTGCAACGTGCACTTCCACCCAGTGGAGGAGAGCCTTTTCTTCTCTGCAGGCTACTTTGCTGCAAGTTCCCCGTGGGCGACTGATGTATGCCACAGCCGCAACATTGTCAGTCTGCACTCTCACTGGAATCCCTGTGAGTACCCGGGATAGAATTGCCCCGAGTTCCAGAATGTTGATGGGCAGCAGACTATCCTGTTTATCTGTCCTTGGCACCCAGGTGCCCTAGGACTGCACCCCAGCCCTTCAGGCTGTTACCAAAGCCCACAAACTGTCTCCCCCTCTCCAGGTTCAACAGATGAATCCACCACTGGAGGACCTCCCTGGCCTCCAGAGACAGTCATGTTATGGAGCTGCATGGAATTCCTTGACCAAGACCTAAGGATATCCCTCTGAAGTTTCCTCATGTGGAAGTGAGTAAAGGAACAGCCTCCAGAGCGGAGAACAAGTGACCCATGATGCGCATATGATCCTTGATTGTACCAGAAGACCATGATTGTGCTTGAGACACGTTCTGAACCAGAATGAGAATCTTCTACTGTATGAGGAAGACATTCCACTGAAGGTGGCAAGCTTCATGCTCAGGAACAGCAAAACCTGGGATAGGATTCACAGGACTGGAGAAGACTCCTTGAGATTGAGAATCCAACCAAAAGTTCGCCGGACACAGCTTTGATGAGGAAGCCATCCAGATATGGATACAGTGAAAATCCCTGGATATGCATGGATGGGGCCAAGGCTGCCATGATCTTTGGCCTGGCTATGGAGCCCAGAATCTTCTAACACTGCAGAGCCGTGAACTGGTAATGATTGGCGACGAAAGCAAAAAGGGGAACTTTACTCACCGACATTTGTTTTTCCTCTGTGTCCTTCCACGGCATACACAGTGGGTAGTTGGCTCCGCCCTCCAGCTGGTAGGACCAATTAAAATCTTTAAAAGTTCACCGCTTCCTCCCTTTTGCCAGTTAAAAATATGTCCAAGCTGAAAAGACAGAGAATGTTAGTATCTTATTATGGAATCATATCAGTAATATCAATGCATCCCAATTAGGAACGATACCATTACCAGATTACCAATAGGGAGGGTTGCCGTGGAAGGACACAGAGGAAAAATAAATGTCGGTGAGTAAATTTCACCTTTTCCTCTGTGTCCGATCCACGGCATACACAGTGGGACTTACCCAAGCAGTACCAATTGTAGGGTGGGTATGCCCAGTTGAATGTTTCAGGGTGAAATGGCTGCTTCAAGCACCTTTCGCTCAAATGTAGCGTCTTCCGATGCTTGAATGTCTAATTGAGAATGCTTGATAAAGGTGGAGACTGAAGACCATGTGGCAGCTTTACAGATGTCCTGTGGTGATGCCAGAGCCTTCAGTGCGCATGAAGTAGCCACTGCTCTTGTTGAATGCGCTATTATGCCCTGGGGTGGCTCAAGTTGCGCTGATTCATAAGCTAATTTGATACAGTCTCTTAGCCACCTAGAGATTGATGATTTGGATGCAGCTGAGCCTTTGAACTTGCCGCAGAAGTGAACAAAAAGGGATTTAGATTTACGAAAGAACTGAGTTCTTGAAATATATACCTGAAGGCAGTGGATGAGATCCAAGTTATGGAGTCTTTTCTCAATTTCATGGATCGGGTTAGGACAGAAGGAGGGAAGAATAATCTCCTGATTAAGGTGGAATTGAGACACCACTTTTGATCTAAAAGATAGTTTAGGTAGCAAAACTACCTTGTCTTGGTGAAATATTAAATAAGGTGGAACTGATAATAGTGCTTGCAGTTCGCCGACACATCTGGCAGATGTTATGGCTGTAAGAAAAGCAGTCTTCAGAGTCAGATGTTTGAGGGACACTTCCTGTAATGGCTCAAAATAAGGGTGTGACGCTAGCTGTTGCAGAACAATATTAAAGTCCCAAGGTGGCACCACTTCCCTAATGGTGGGCTTGATTTTTGAAATAGATTGAAGATAGCGCTTGATTAAATAGTTGTCTGCAAATGGAGTGGGAAGTACAGCTGAAATTGCAGACAGCTGCACTTTAAGAGATGCTGGTTTTAGCCCTTTTTGAAAACCAGCTTGTAGAAAATCAAGAATTCTAGGTGCAGAAATGGTTGAGTGACCCAGCTTTTTATCCATGCACCACCTATGAAAAATGGACCACACTCTGTAGTAGATTTTGGTTGATGATACTTTTCTGCCCCGTAGGATAGTGTCAATAACCTCGTCTGATGTACCTTGTAACTTTAAGGACTGCCTCTCAGCCTCCAGGCCTTTAGACGGAAGAAGGAGGGATTGGGATGCAACAGAGGTCCCTGAATCAGAAGATCTGGAACATTCGGTAGATCCAGAGGATCCCTGATGGACATTTTAACAGGTCGGAATACCAACTCTTCCTTGGCCAGTCTGGAGCTACCAGAATGACTTCTGCCCTGTCCCTTTTGATCTTTTGCAATACTTCCATTATTAATGGAAGAGGAGGAAAGATGTATGCCAGATGAGCTTTCCACGGTACCTGAAAAGCATCCTGTGCTTGAGCTTGGTTTTCTCGCCAACGTGATATGTACTTTAGACATTTCCTGTTGCTGGCAGTTGCCATCAGGTCTATTGATGGCCTCCCGAATTCTTTTGTGAGGAGACTGAATATTTTTGGGTTTAGACTCCATTCCGCTTGGTCTACTTGATTTCAACTTGGGAAGTCCGCTTGAGAATTCAGTTGTCCTGACAGGAAAGTTGCAGTGAGGCTGTGAAGGTTTTTCTCTGCACACAGCATGATCTTGACTGCTAGCTTGTTTAATGAGGGACTTTTTGTCCCTCCTTGATGAAGCAGGTACTGGACCGCCGCTATGTTGTCTGATCTTATTCTTACCGCTTTTCCTTGTAGTTTGTGACTGAAATGTTTGAGCGTTTTCCAAACCGCCAGAAGTTCCCGAACATTGATGTGTAAGCGAAGCTCTTGTTTTGTCCAGGACCCCGTATGGTATTCTGGTCCCAGATTCCTCCCCAACCTGTGTTGCTTGCATCTGTATTCAGTATCACCCAATCTGGCTCAATTAGCTGCTTTCCTTTTGCCAAATTCAGGGGTTTTAACCACCAGGCTAATTCCTTCCTGGTTGTCCTGAGAACTGGCACCCTGCGGGTGAGATTGTGAGGAGCTTGTCGGTAGAACCTCAGATAGTTGTCTTGCGTTAGTCGCGAATGTGCCTTGGCCCAAGGAAGAATCTGATAGGTTGAGGTGAGATGACCCAGCAGCTTCTGAAAGTGATGCAGGCTGTGTGATGTCCTGCTGAGAAACTGTGTCACTATTCGGATAATACGAGATTGCCTTGACCTCTGTTGGTATCTAGCACTAATCCCAGGAATGTTAGTTTCTGACTGGGAATAAGCGAGCTTTTCTGTAAGTTCAGGATCCATCCTAAACTGGCAAGCATTGCCTGACAGAGCTTTGTGCTTGTTTCCGAGCTCTGACTGGATGTCTCCACAATTAAAATGTCGTCCAGGTATGACACAATCTTGATTTGATGCTGTATCCTGATCTCCGCCATAACCAAGGACATCACCTTGGTGAAGACACGAGGAGCTGTTGCCAGCCCGAATGGCAATACCCTGAACTGGAAATGTTTATTGAAGATATGGAATCAAAGAAATTTCCAATGAGATTCCCTTATCATAATATGGTAATAGGCATCCCGTATGTCCAATCTGGTTAGGTATGCATTTGGATGGAGAGCCTTTAATGTGGATGTTACAGTCTCCATCTTGAAATGTCTGGTTGATAGAAGAGAATTCAGGTCTTTTAGGTCCAGAATCAGCCGAAGTTCTCCTGTAGGCTTGGAAACACAAAAGAGCGTTGAGTAAAATCCCCTGAACTTCTGGAGACTGGGGACTTCCTCTATCACTTTGTTGTGTAGTAGTAGTAGAGACACTGCTTGCTGCATCTGTTGAATTTGGAACTTGTGACGGACTTTGGAAGACCTGAATCTCGGAAGTTTGGGGGCAATTCGGAATTCCAAGGCATATCTCCTCTGAATTACTTCTAGAGCCCATTTGCCGTGGTGTATATGGCTTCAGGCCTCTTGAAACTCCTCCAGTCTGCCCCCTACTGGAGGAGGAGGGGATGAGCTGGCTTCATTGTTGATAAGGACCTTTTCTCTGGAAATCTTTTCGATTCCCAGGTCGCTGTGTCTGAGATCCTCTCTTTCTGTAATCAAATCCTCTACCTGGTTGACAACGCTTAGCGTATCGAATGGATTGCCGCCGATACTGGTTCGATCTTGCTGGTGACCTCCTGGTTCTTCTATCCTGAGGAAGAAACAAACTTTTTCCATCTGAAGACTTTTTTATTATTTGCTCTAGTGAGTCTCCAAATAATTTAGCACCTCCAAATGGAAGGGAAACCAACTTGTTTTTGGAGGATGGGTCTGCCTCCCATGATCTTAACCATAGAGCACGCCTGGATATAATAGATAAGGAGGATGCCTTAGCTAGTAATCGGATATTATCCAAAGACGCATCACAGGAATAATTGATTGCGTCTTTAATAAGGCTTAAATCCTTCAGGATGCGGCTTCTAGATACTGATGATTCTACCTTTTCTTCTACCTCAGAGATCCAAATCCTCAATGTACGAAAGATGGATGCCATTGCCGTAGCAGTTTTCAAATTATGTCCTATAGTGGAAAACTGTTTCCTTAGTGCACTATCTGCCCGCTTATCCATAGGATCTTTAAGAGCCGTGCCATCTTCAAGCAGAATAGTGGTACGTCTAGCCGTCTGTGTTATCTCAGCATCAACCTTAGGTGGAGTGCACCAGGAGGCGGTTTCTTCTTCATTAAAGGGATACATCTTTTGGAAACGTCTGGATACAGAACAGCGTTTCTCCCCCTGTTTCCATTCGGAATGTATCATATCTTGAATGGAACTATGGATAGGTATTTGTGGGCTAGACTTTTTGTACCCCAAAAAAGCCGTGTCCATAACATCCAATTCTTTCTGGACCTCTGAGAGACCCAATGTCTTCCTCATAGCCTTCACCAAAGTATCCATTTTGTCCAAGGGGAAGTTCCCATCCTCTGTAATCTCCCCTTCCTCCGCCGAGGAATTTCCAGATTCCATGTCAATATAACTGTCATCTTCTTCTTCCCTGGCTCTGGATGGACCTTCATCCGGGTCTGAGTGCCTGGGTCTTTTCCTAGCAGCCTCCTGCATTGATGAGAAAGTTTCCTGCATGGAATATTTCATCCAGCTCAAAAAAGTTTGGAATTGTGCAGGTACTTCCTTGCCCGCAGCCTTTTGAAGACATGATTCGCACAATTTAGCCGGATCAGCTGCTGGTAGGACATGGTCACATCCCATACATGGTTTGGTTTTACTTCCAGCCTTTTCTTCTTTGCTGGCCTCAGGTTTGTTTTTATCTACTTTCTGATCTTTAGGAGGTAGACATTCTTAGATTCACCCTTGCACCAGATTATTACCAGACCCCAGAAATATAGCTTATAACTTTAAGCAGGCATACTGACAGATAGTTACAGCTAAAATTAAGAAATCTTACCCCCTTCATCTGCAAACACCTTCCTCGGCTGCCTCTTATAGATCCACATGCTTGAAAACGCCAAAACCTGTTGTGCGTCCCACTGATGGAACTCATAATGCCACTTCCGGTTCCTACTTCCGGTTTGAATTGCTATAGCGATTCTGCGTGCAGAGTGAGTCTGACCACAGCCGAGAGGTAGAGAGATCCTTGGGCACTGCGCTGCGCTGCTGGCCAAGGTCTCCTGGGGATACATCACAGCAGAGAGTGGCTTGGAAGCGGCTGGCTGGTGTGGAGCATACTGCATGACCGCGGTGAGGCTGGCCATATCAAAATAAAAAAGGAGAATTCTTACAGGCAAGTAGGAGAACATAGTTCTCCGTCCTCCAGCTAGGTAGGGCCAAAATTAAATGGCAAAAGGGAGGAAGCGGTGAACTTTTAAAGATTTTAATTGGTCCTACCAGCTGGAGGGCGGAGCCAACTACCCACTGTGTATGCCGTGGATCGGACACAGAGGAAATGCAGGTAGATTTGGCTGCCCAGGTGGATCGGGATACGCAGATGTGTCCTGAAGATCTAGAGAGACCAGGTACTCCCCTGGGCACAAAATTGTGATGACGGAGCACAAAGATTCCATCTTAAAGTGTATAGCAACCACATACTGGTTAAGACTTTTGAGGTCTAGAATATGGTGGTACAAAAAAGGTAATAGAACGCTGAAAAGGGCTCAGACTGGAAACAGCACCTGCTTTTCCAGTAGATTTATTATTGCCTCGTGGAACAAGCTTGTTCTGTCTGGGCCCCTTTGAAACCTTTGAAGAAAAGCCACAATATGGAACAAGGGATTTGAAATTATGTTGCGCTCTTCTCATACCACATGCAAAACCCCTTTGTTTATTACAACGGATGCCCAGCTCCTTAAATGGCAGAGATGGCCCCCTACATGCAAAAATGGACCACAATTCCATGAATCATGCTATAATTTTGTCAGACTTCGCCTTTGCAGCTGATTGCTTCAGCTGCCAAGACTGCCTGGGCTTTGCAGCAAGAGGCAACTGAGTGGTCTGAGGGATTTTCATTCTCTTTTCCCCCATCTGGTTGGGGGACAACACAAATGAATTCCTCATCAGAAAGGAACCCTGATGGAAAGTTAAGGCAACAAGCTGCTCTTACCACCCATAATGTCACTGATCATCAGTTTCAGGTCAGGCCCAAAAAGAGCCTTACCCTGAAAAGGCAAGGACACCAGAGACTTCTTGAAATATTGGTCTGCGGACCAAATCATAAGCCACAAAGTGCAGTGCACAACAGCTGAAAAAGCAGAGACCTTGCAGGTCTCCATAATATTAGCTTCCAAGACCAGTAAGTCCTCTTTAGCCACATCAGCATGCACAGCATCAGAGTAGTTCAGCCCAAACAGATACAGCCCTGTTGACCCAGGTAGAGGAAAAAACTTGCCTCTGTGCTGCCCCTGTAGCTGAAAAGTTGGGCTTGAGAAGGGAGGCAAGCCGCATGTCAGCCTGATCTTAAGCCCCGAGGAGGACAAGAGCAATACAGGGGGTCAAACAGCAGAAGAAGCCGCCCACTGAGAGCTTCTGCCATAAAAGGGCATAGCTTAGCAAAGTGTATATTAAGGAAAAGTCTTTTGTCAGAAGCGTTTCAATCATCCAAAATAATCTGGCAAAGAGTATTATTGGATGGCAATACATGTGAAGTATTTCTACTCCTCTAGAAAATATCCAGAGAGGGAGATCTCCCAATAGCGGTATCAGAGACCTGAAGGGTCTCCAGTACTGCCTCGATGAGCCCTTCAGCCGAAGGGAGCTGATCTGCCTCACAGGCATCTCTATAAGAATAGGAAGAAAACCATATCCTTGTATTCCTCATCATCCTCAGAGGATACCCCAATGGCCAGAATGTTCCATGAAAACAGGGTCAACCTGTTTAAAAAGGTGGGCATAGGTTACCAGGAAGGTAGAACCCCCTGAACTGGGCAAGAGATTTGTGCCACTGAAGAGAATAGTATCTTAACCCTTGCAGGTTCCTGTTCAGTGCTAGAGGGTGCGGTGGTATAATAGGAGCCACAGCACATTAAGGGCATAAGGACCCTGAATTTTCCCTTGGAAGCACTGTACGGCATGTAATGCTGAGTTGGGGGGGGGGGTAGCCCTGAATGCTTTGAATTTCCCCCATATGCCCTTTAGTGTCTGACATGTCTGAGAAAATGTCCAGAAACTTATAAAAACTAGCTCCCCAGAATATAGTATCCCTAAATACCCAGAATACAATTATCTGATATATGGAGGGTTAATATAGAGAAGGAAAGCAAGGAGAGTCAGTCTGTACATAGGATATGATTGGCTGACCACCTTGATAGTGGCAATCATAAGAAAGTCTGGGAAATGGGGCATTATGGGAACTGTATTTTTCTCCCTTACTTGGTGTCTAGCAACACCTGTTATACTCCTGCCATGGCATACTCCTTGGACACAAAGAAGATTGGATGATAGAGTATGGAGTCAAAGTAGAGCCCTCTGACTGTTGTAGCCCAAATGGTTGAAGAGATACGTCCCAAAGAAGTTTCTTTCATACAAGTCAGTGGAGTAAAGATGACCAGTCGCACATAGGCTCTAGTTCTTAAAGGGGTCATTACACTAAAAAAAAAAAAAAAAAAAAAAAAAAATCGATCCCAATTAAAGAATAAAGGTAAAGTCCCCAAACCCCTAGGTAATACCTGTGGGAGTGAAAATAAATCAAATACATGAGCCCTAATAGTGAGGAAGGAGAACATCCAGCACACTCCAATAACCAAAACAGCAGCCCTCTGTATTTCAAGACCCATTGATAGAACTCTAATGAGAGACAAATCAGCATCAGTACAGAGTTTGAAGGAGAACTCAGAATGGGACATACTGTGGACCAAGGCACTTCGTTACTTGCCATGTTCTTTTCACCAGGTTACCATCATAGGAGAAGGCAAAAATCTCAGCCACACTCAGACATAATTAACAGACTTGTCAAAGTCAGCCTCAAAAGGTTACAAAGCACCTGGGAACTGGTCAATGCCCAGTGATGGCAGTGATGGCAGCCCACCCAATGTGGGACTATACAGTCCCAATATTTAAAGAAAAAGCAAACAAAACCAAATAAAACGTAACATTATTGCCATTGCACACCTCGAACTGCTTCACAGGCAGGGCCGGCGTCACCTATAGGCGAGGTAGGCACCGGCCTAGGGCGCATATGTACTGGGGTGCAGCAGAGCCGGCTGCTGTAGCCTGTACTGAGGAGAGAGGCGTGTTGTTTACAACACGCCAGTAGTACGTTAAATTCAAGGCAGCTTGCCGTCGGCATGTCACTGTCTGTTTGGAATGGAATTGAATGTAGTCTTCTCCCACTGAATGGCGGAACGATGTGGCCCAGGAGGGGGAGGTTGTTAACCCTTTGACTGCTACTGTGCTAGAGGTATTTAAAGCATGTAGTTATGGAGGATATTTTCATGTTATGAGTATGTTAACCCTTTGAGTTCTACTGTACTAGAGAGGTATCCAAAGTGTTATGGAATATATTTTTCACGTTATGGATAGGATAACCCCTTGAGTGCTACTGTGCTAGAGAGGTATCCAAAGTGTTATGGAGGATATTATTCATTTTATGGATATATCCATAGCATGACAAATATCCTCCATAATGCTATGGATGCCTCTCTAGCACATTAGCACTCAAAGGGTTAACCTACTCATAACATGAAAATATCCTCCATAATAACTCCATATATGTGAACCAAATTTCTCCAAAGTAATAAGACACATTAAACCTTTAAGAACCAGATGGGGTGTGTGACATGTTGCTTCTCAATGTGTTGCACACCTCCTTGGTTCTTACTAGGTTAATGTTTGTTTACACTTCTGTATGTGTTTATAAGTTAGCATGTTTACACAAAATATTTTGGTCATGTTCGCAATTATTTATTCAGCTATGTCATGAATTCTTTGTAATGGCCACATGTCACTCCCCCAGCAACAGCACCTAAACAAAAGTGTCTGTCTTTGGCCATTTTAAATGTTTGGACATATGTATTTAACTTCATGACAATTTTGTTTCATATGGTGCAGTTGGTTTGCTCCAAAATTGTAACTCTCTAGCAGTGTGGAGGTGTGCAGTTGAGGAAGGACAGTGTGGAGGTGGGCAGGGTGGACAGTGTGTGCGGGTGGACCGTGTGCAGTGAGTGAGAATGGACAGAGCGTGGAAAGGTTATGAATGTGGACAGGGTGTGGAGGAAAAATGTCTCCGGATTACATTTAAAAAAAAAATCTGGTCACCTTACCCTATAGAGACTTACATACATTGACACACACTTATACACATATAGGGAACACACAAATTGACACATACACATATAGGAAACACACAAACACACTAACACTTAGACACATACAAGGAACACACATACATTGGCACTTATACATGTATAGAGAACACACATTGACACATATAGGGAACACAAACACACTGACTCTTATGCACATACAGGGGTGGGGTGGAAAGGGGAGGAGCCAAGGTGCAGAAAAATGAAGTTTTGCCTAGGGTGGCAAAAACTCTTGCACCAGCACAGGAGTCTCCACGCCAGAGATCCATTCCAGGAGGAGGGACTCAACCTTACGGTGCCTGTGTTCTATATTGAACGCAAGAGAAGCTTATATTAACTTTCGATTGACTCATCCCCCCCCTCAACCTTGATTGTTAAAGGATAAATTACTGCATTTTGCAAAACATGGCTGGACAATCACTGTTCAAAACAGAGCTTGATGGAGATAATTATATAAGCTTGGGGAGCAGTTTTTGTAAACTGTCCCATGCACAGCAACAGATACATCTCTGCTACCATTCAAATACACTAGCTCTTTGGTTCTCAACTCTGTCCTCAGGACCCACTAACAGGCCAAGACTTAGGGATTTCTCTGCTAGAGCACAGTTGTGGTAATCAGAGGCTCATTCACATTGATTAACTCACCTGTGCTCTAACAAGGAAATCAAATCCTGGCCTGTTAGTGGGTCCTGAGGACAGGAGTTGAGAACCACTGCACTAGCTTGATGGCTTCTGCAGAATTCAGGGGTTAGTGTGTCTTAATAGAATACCTCTCAATAGTGGTGGTACCGTGCTGGGTAACCCACCTTAGGTTCTCTATTGGCCAAGTGATTGACTGCTGATATATGCAGTTTACAGGGGTATTTTTCATGCTGAGAACCTGGGGACCACCCTGTTCTACTCACCCCCCTCCTCTTTTCCTATTTCCTACAATTAGTGCACGTGTCACTGCAATGGTGGCCATATAGATGTCAGCCTGAGATACACCAGAATAGGAGTATTGGTGGGGGCGTCAAACAGTGTGTGTGTGAGGATGTCTCTCAGTACTTCCTTGGACATTTGACTGCCACATCAGATGTATTTATTATTGAAATGTCACCCTCTAGTTGGCGACACTTAAGCCTGCAACATCATTATGTTGCCCTTTTGATGCAGGAAATTTTCTGATGTTGCCCTTTTGATGCAGGCAACATTCTGATGTCACCCTTTTGATTCTGGCAACATTATGATCACGCCCTTTTGATGGTCGCTACTGGAGGATGACATTTCAATAGGATACCCATGCATCCTGTCAGCTATGATTTTCTTTGATAGCCTGTATAATCTGTCTACCGTTCCTAATAGACAATTTATTGCTAATTTATGTGTTAATTTTAGACTATGTGATAGTCCTGTTATAAAACATAAAAACTAATAAAGAGATGAGACATCTAAGGAGAGAGAATATTACAATTTATAAATATATATTAGGTCAATAAAAAAAAAAAAAAAAAGTCTGGGGAACAATTTACTAAAAGTCATGGAAAGGAGCTTTCTCCTAAAACAAAGGAAGCTGTGCCCACCCACCCCAAGTAAGGTGTAATTTTGTCTCTTAGGAGGCTGTGTTTGCAGATACTGAAGATGTGTTCAAGAAAGTACTGGATACTTTTCTAGCTCAGAAATAATACTGAGGATGATAGTTGGTTGCAACATAGATATTGATTTACAGCCAAGGAGAGATTGCCTTTTGGAATCAGGAATCATCTCCCCTCCCAAAGTATGGCTTAATTGGAATACCTTCATGGGGGGTTGTTTATTTAAAGGATAAAATAAAACTGTGTTTTTGCTTCCTATGAACTAAACTGTTCAATAAAAGTAAATAGTTACAACTAAAAGTTGTTTTAGTAAAAGGATTTCATTACCTGGCTTGTTACAATATTCTTCGCAGTCATCCTCATCGGATCCATCTAAGCAGTCATTTTCGCCATCGCATAAAAATTCTAAAGAAACACATTCCTTTGCATCTCGGCATGGAATGAAAGTTCGTGAACAAAACAGAGGTACTGGAATAGACAGGTAATCAAGGGATGATTCCACACCTGCAAGTAGCAATAGTTTGTATGACTGGTGTGAAAGGGGAAAAAAATGCATGAAGCTGACAAACCTACTACTTCAGCTTTAATATTTAATTATGAGCAGCAATGGAACATTGTAATAGCCATTTCCATCATAACTAGTATGACTTCACTTAGAGTAGAAAACTTGAAAGAAAAAGTAGAAACAGGAGAGAAGTTTACTCTCTCTCTAACTTCTGAAGCTACATACAGAGAAACCAGTTCAGAGTCCTACTAAATGTCAGAGAAATTACCACTATAAGACTTCACTTTTATTAAGTCCTTTAAAATCACCAAGTATTTATTTCCTTTATCAATTGGATTAATTTTAAAATAGCTCTGTGTAGTCACTAGTTGACTCACAAAGCATTAAAAAGCAGCTACCTATAAAGAACACTTGGAGAGTGTTTTTAGTGCACACAATATGTAGCGAATGTGTATTTCTAACAATTGCTCATATTAGCTAGCATTAGTATGACCCAATCAAGGGGGTAGCTAATGTTATCCATTCTCGAGGGAAAATTGTTATTTCTTATTACACTTATTACACTGGGATTTTGCTGTTCGCTGTTTGCTCTCACCCATAAAGTCTGACAATTACCTAACAGTAATGTAATAAGTTTATATTTAATCAGCTCGATTAAAGTGGCAGTGTAGAATTACTGATTTATCAATGAATCTAATCACTGTCCACTGTTCTTTGATATAAACCAGTTTGATATATACCCGTTTTTAGCTCATTCATGTACCACAAACAGCAGCACCGGAATCACATCTACACATCCTTTGTGTGCCGTTCCAGTTAGAATGTGTAGTAGCGTATAGGTTGTCACAGACTATCGATGGGAAATCAATTTCATTTCATTTCAATCAAGTCATTTTATTTTTAGTATCAATTCTCATGTCCCTTAACGATGAGGAATTAACCTCTAGCTATGAAATTCCTTCAAAATAACAATAGGGACAGCCTGCTAAATCCCCCACAAAAAGAGGCTTCACAAAAACAAATATGGCCGATTGCAAATTAGGATTGTCAACCTCTAGCCATCCAAAAAATTCTGAATAAGCATTGGCAAATATTGCTAAATGATTATGATTTAGCAACAGTGGTCCCAAAAAAAACCTATCATCATCATTTAGGAGAGCAAACAATTTGAGTGACGTTTTGGTTCATAGTCACTATCAAAAAGAACAAAAATCCATGTGGCTAACACCTGAAGTCAAGGGTACCTTCCCCTGTGGACAATGTTAGGCATGTCAATACATCAAAGAAAAGACATTTAAGAATCAACAAGGCGATAAGATATTTGAGATCAGACAATTCAGCAACTGTAACGCTATAGGTGTGATTTACCTTTTAGAGTGCCAATGTGGGCAAAAATATGTAGGAGAAACTAAAAAAATTTAAAACTCGAATACTTGAGCACATTGGAGATATTAGAAACAAGAGAGATAAAACAGTTGCAAGACACATAGACAAACATGATGGAGACTGTTCATTAGTAAAAGTTATAGAACGATGTCACCATACTATCAGACGTGGTGACTTGGATCTCAAATTATTAAGAACATAATCTAAGTGGATTTATCGTTTAGGTACAAAAAAATCCATTGGGATTGAATGAAAGTTTTAATTTCAGTCCTTTCATAAAAGATTAGGTATTATTCCATCATCCCCAAATAGGTATACTTAATGTTTGGCCATATTGCAGTATATGATCACGGATTGGAATATTAAATCTTTCAGGGTAAATCAAATTCAAACAAGTAGCAAATTGTTCTTAAATAATATCTACCTTTGTGATGTATAACTGTGTTTTGTAATTCGTTCTAAAGAAATAATTGCGGTATTCAAGGATGTAACTGAATAGACTGGTTAATATTAATGTAATGTAATCTGTGGCCAACAGAGTAATTGGACTACATACTCTGTTCCTCCTATTAACATCAGTACATTATGAAGGACTGATTCCTGTCAATCCACCAGGTCAGTTTGACGTTGAATCGTTATGTCATTTGAAACACTCCCACTCTCCAAAACGGAAGGGGAGTATAAAAACCGCCAGAGACACGACTGCCAACACGACTGCCAATGGCCCATCACAGCGAAGACCCTGTGAAACTAACCCAACTGTGACAAGTCAACACAGACCAAGAAGAATACAAACCTGCGACTTAAAACCCAACCCGAGAAGATGGAGTAGTGAGGCTCAAGCCTCGGTATCCAAAAATTACCGCTGATGGATAAAATCTATCAGCAAGAAGAATACGACTGACTGCCAACACTATAGCTCCTGATGAAGCATATCAGCGGCGAAACACGTTGGGCCAGTGCCTACTACTTCTATCAATTAAGAAAGAACATTATAGAATTTAAAGGATTCGAGCCTCTGTCGATTGAATGGTTGATAAAGAGTGTAGCATTAGGATGTGGTTCGCTAGGAAATGACGACCACGAGGGATAGTTTAGTGTTCAACCATTGTATTGTTCACGAGTGCTGGGGTTCACCGTAAATAATCACTGTATAACTGATAAACTCGCTAAAAAATTGATTGCCCATTGATAGTCTGTGACAATCTATACGCTACGGGACATTCTAACCAGAACGGCACACAAAGGGTGTGTGGATATGATTCCGGTGCTGTTAATTGTGATACATGAATGAGCTTAAAAACGGGAACTGCTTGATATATCAAAGAACAGTAAAAAATGATTAGATTAATTGATAAATCAGTAATTTTACACTGCCACTTTAATTGAGCTGATTAAATATAAACCTGTTACATCAGTGTTAGGTAATTGTCAGACTTTATGGGTGAGAGCAAACAGTGAATGACAAATCCCAGACAGAACATAGTTGGTTACAGTGTAATAAGAAATAACAATTTGCCCTTGAGGATGGATAACATTAGCTACCCCCTTGATTGGGTCATATTAACGCTCGCTAATACAAGCAACTGTTAGAAATACACATTTGCTACACGTAAAAATGATTAACCAACCAAGGACATACAGCTACATATTGTGTGCACTAAAAACACACTCCAAGCGTTCTTTATAGGTAGCTGCTTTTTAATGCTTTGTGAGTCAACTAGTGACTATACAGAGCTATTTTTAGATTAATCCAATTGATAAAGGAAATAAATACTTTGTGATTTTAAAGGACTTAAAAAAATACCGCTATAAGACTTCACTTTTATTATCAGGCAATGTTTAACAGGACTCCGAACTGGTTTCTCTGTATGTAGCTTCAGAAGTTCTGAGAGTAAACTTCTCTCCTTCTGTTTCTACTTTTTCTTTCAAGTTTTGTATTTAATTAGTTGAAGCCTGCAAGTCCAACATAAAAATCAAACATTAAAGAGTAGGACTACTTATATCACAATACTAGATCTGATGCTGCTAACTTCATACCACAATCACAAATGGATTACAATGGTCTTCTTTTAGAAAGCCTACTGTTTCAGTTTTTTTCCCTTATTAAAGGGAAAGTGTTTCATTACTTTTAAATGAAGGCATTATCCTCTCAATTCTTTGTCCTGCCAAATTGCAACATTCTACTTTCACATTAAAAATTTACTTTACTGATGCAATGCAAGCTGAAGTGGGGAGGAGTTGATCAAAGAACCAAAAAGGACAACCAACCAGCTGCTGGAACAGTGATTCTCAACCAGGGTGCCGTGGCACTTTGGTGTGCCACAGACATCAACTTAGGGTGCACCATGTTTTCTATAACTACTATCAAAAATGGACTTTTAAATAAAGATTTATAGAAATTGATATGCACATTATGTTTCCTTTTGTTATTATGATTGTAAGACCTAATAACTGTATATTTATGCATTTTACCTTCATTATGCCCTTGATAAATTACATTAAATATGTTAGGGGTGCCCCAAATGTTCTAGATTACATGTTAGGGGTGCCCCAAACAAAAAAAAGATTGAGAACCACTGTGCTAGAACAAGAGAATCAGTACACCAAGATCATATTGGTAATAGATTTGTACAAGTCACGTTAAACAAATATGTTAAAAGTAATTTGCTAGGCTAACTAAACATGACAAGCTATGGGATATAGGCCAAGATTCACTACGTGGTTAACTGAGCAAGAATGCATTAAACAAAAGGTGAGAAAAATTTACAATTTTCTCATATTGTTTTACCAAAGGGCTGTATAATTAATTTTGTTTTCATTTTATTACATGCATGAAGCCATTAGAACCTGTGGTACTTAGTTGTGATGTACAAGGCCTAGCATGAACAGAGGCAATACACATTGACCTGGTCTTATCATATATTACTACAACTACTCAGAGGATCTCTCCATTAATTTTCCTGTGCCAATTAGTTCTTCAAATTTATAACATCCTTGTTAAATAAGAAAATTCTACTTGACTACTTTGGCATATATACAGAGTATTTATCAATAAAATACTATTTAAAGACTTTATATATCAGAGACCGTGTATTCTGTTTTGGATTGCTATTCCAGCATCATAGAAACTTTAAACATTTCATTATATCTAAAGTAAGATTAATGGAGGAAATTCTAGAGAGATCAAATGTGTTTATACGTACATTTTCACATATGGTGCAATTGGTTTGTCATAGAATTCTTCCATCTTTCTTTTAAAGGGATAGCCATACTTATGGAAAAAATAGTGTTTTTCTACCCGAGTAAAAAGGGTACTCCCGCTGCTGAAAGGTGTTTTATTCAAAAGTTATTACAGCACAAACTACAATTTAGGTGCGTTATCGCTTTGGTCTAAAGTTGTACAGTGGTGCTGTTTCTACGCAGTGTTTTTGAGATTGAAGACTTATCGTCAACTGATCAGAGCCTACACCACAGGATGGTTTAATATTGACACTCCACCTAAAGATTGGAGTTTAAGCTATAATAACTTTCAAATAAAACACCTTTCAGCAGTGGAAGTACCATTGTTTTATTCGGGGGATAAAGCATACAACTTATATTTTTACATTTTCAGTTTTACTATCAATTTAAATTTTATATCTAAATGTTGCAGACATGGCCCCAATACATTTTACTTCATGAAGAACCTAACTGAAAGGCTTACTCTCAGAGCAGTTCACACGATCGTCTGGACAAAGGCAGTTAATTATATCCCTGGTATCAGAAACACATATCTCTTCAGGTATGCACCCTCCATTGGCAATGCTGCATAAAGTACGACTTCCTAAAATAAATCAATAAATAAAATCATTCCAAAGTGCCAAAAATAAAAAAACGCTAAGACAAATTACTACATTAACGCAAGATACTTTCCTTAATCAAGCTTAACACACCAGACTATTATGATACTTTATAATGTAAAATGGGATTTGTGTGTAATAATCATTAAATCCTTTTTTAGTGAAAGATCTCAACACTGCAATCAGTAACAGGAATGAACAGGTTACTGGCCAAGATTAGAGGACTACACCTGCACAGGTACAACAGCCTGTGGCCTTTAGCCTTGTGGGCCCAAGAGGCACCCTCCAAACTGGTGAAATGTGTTGTAACTTGAAAGAAAACTGACTTATTCCTGAGAAAATATGCCTGGTGAATGGTTGGCTTTACCTAAGAAGCCACTGTTACATTAGAAGCAGCTTGGCCCACACAAAGGGTCTTCAGGGATGACAGAAAATTAATTAGACCTTCAAATGGGCTGGGTGTGATGCACATAGTACTTCAGATACTGGCTTAATAATGAGCTTTGCAGGGAAATTAGAAGAAACAAGGTTTTAAAGTGTTTAAGTTAAACAGGTCAGATGCATCATTTAAAAAAATAAAAAGAATGTAATAAAATCTTCAAACGCGCAAATAAGCTATCTAAAATTGAAAATGAGAAAAATATTGCAAATGAGAGCAAGAAGAATACTAAACAATTCTACAAGTATATTAACAAAAAAGGTTGATATTGGTCCTCTTAACCCCTTAACGACCCTTGACGTATCAAGGGTAAATTTGCTTTAAGGACCAGTGACGGTCCTGGTACGTCAAGAGTTAAATGGTAGCAGCGCGCCGCCGTGCACGCTGCTACCATTCAATCCAGGCTGAGACTGAACGGTCCAGTACCGGACCGTTCAGTCTCAGCCTCTGTCGGTAGTGCCAGGTTATGTGATCGCTGAGTCAGCGATCACATGTACCGGCATTCTAAGTCTGTGAATGAGGCAGTGCTACTCACTGCCTCTAGTGTCTCCTCTCTGCTAATGCGTCCCTTACATCAAAGTAAGGGACACAAAAGCAGAGAGGAGACACCTAGTGGAAATAAAAAATACAGCAGCTGGGGGTGTTAACCCCTTCACTGCTGGTACAGGAGGGTGGCTAAATGCAGGTCAATTTCTGACCTGCTAAATACACTTTTTTTTTTTTTTTTTTTTTAAATAAAAAACACACTTTTTTTTTTACAAATAAAATATTTTATTAAAAAAAAAACAAAAAAAACAAACATCTCAAGAAACAAAATTGGAAGTGTGACTGTTGTGGAGTCATGTAATACACTTACACATACCGCCAAATGTAATTAACAAAAAAGTGGGAAAATAGGGTGGGAAAAAGGGACACGGGGATTTTCACCCAGGGGGGACAGTGGCCACTTTAAACTGCACATTTTGTAGGTATGACTGACTAGTCATACCTTTCATGCAGTCTCCATAAATATTTAACCCTTTGCGCCCAATTGATCCTAAGAGAAAAAACAAATGATGGGTTTTTTTACATTTTTTTTACCATTTTCTTTAATTTTAATAAAGTAAATGGTGGTTTATCCATATAAGTGGGGTATCAAAGGAAAGCCCTATTTGTTTGTAAAAAAACAGTATATAATTTATGGGGGTGGAATAAAAGCCTAAGAGGGAAAACACTGTTGAACAAAGACATAGTCAAAAAGGTCAGAATTGCTCCGGTCCTTAAGCCAAATCCACCTCTGATTTTCCCGGTCCTTAAGGGGTTAAGGACCGGGAAAATCTGAGGTCGTTTTCCCTTAAGGACCGGAGCAATTCTGACCTTTTTGACTATGTCTGTTTTTTTAAGCACAAATAGGGCTTTCATTTGATACCCTATTTATATGGATAACCCACCATTCACTTTATTAAAATTTAAAAAAAAAAAAAAAAATAAAATAAAAAAAAAAAAATTAGATTTTTCTCTTAGGATCAATTGGCCACAAAGGGTAAAATTTTTATGAAGACTGCATGAAAAGTATGACCGGTCAGTCATACCTACAAAATGTGCAGTTTAAAGTGGCCACTGCCCCACCGGGTGAAAATCCCCATGTCCCTTTTTCCCACCCTATTTTGACACACTTTTGTCCCTGGCATTTGGTGATGTATATAAGTGTATTACATGGCTCCACAACAATCACACTTGCAATATTGTTTAATTATATATATTTTTTTTTTAAATAAAAAAATGTTTTTGTAAAAAAAAAAAAAAGTGTGTTTAAAAAAAAAAAAAAAAAAAGAAAAAAATACAACAAAGTGTATAATTGCAGGACCTGCATTTAGCCAGCCTCCTGCGCCAGCAGTGAAGGTGCCAATACCCCGAGCTGCTGTTTTTTTTTTTTTTTTTTTAACCACTAGGTGTCTCCCGTCTGCTTCGGTCTCCCTTACTTTGAGAGCAAGGGAGACAGAGGCAGACGAGACAGGCACAGACAGCATGCTTTGCATGCTGCCTCTGTCTGTCACTATGCCGGTACATGTGATCGCTGATACAGCGATCGCATGAACCGGAAGAAGCAAGAAGGGCTGAGACTGAATGCCCCAGTCTCGGAGCGCTCAGTCTCAGCCTGGAATTAATGATAGTTGCGTGCATGGAGGCACGCTGCTATCATTTAAGCCATGACGGTCCTGGACCATCATGGGTCGTTAAAGGGATAGTAATACTTCAAATGTAAAAAAAAATATGTTGTAGAGTTTATCCCCCTGAGTAAAACAAGGGCACTCCCACTGCTGAAAGGTGTTTCATTCAAAAGTTATTAATTTTCAAAGTTGAATTTTTTAGGTGCAATATCACAGTGGCCTGAAATTGTACAGTGGCGCTGTTGCTACACCATCCTATGGAGATTTATGGTCAATTGACCAGAGCTGTCCATAGGATCGTGTAGCAACAGCGCCACTGTACAATTTCAGGCCACTGTGATATCGCACCTAAAAATTTCAACTTTGAAAATTAATAACTTTTGAATGAAACACCTTTCAGCAGTGGGAGTACCCTTGTTTTACTCAGGGGGATAAACCCTACAACATTTTTTTTTTTACATTTTAAGTATTACTATCCCTTTAAGGGTATAACAACCCATGACTGTGCAGGACCGTCATGGGTCCTTAAGGGGTTAAGGCTGAGACAGCTGAACTGATTAGTGAGAATAAGGCTATGGCTGACACTAAATACATTCTTTGCTTCAGTATATACAAATGAAACAATGATAGACTATGGGCAAATAGACAAAACCATAGATTTCCTCCATAATGTACATGGCTTACTGAGGACAAAGTCCAAGAGAAACTGGAAAAGGTTAAAGTGGATAAAGCACCTGGACCTGATGGTATACAACCATAGGTACTTAAAGAACATATTTCAGTAATAGCAAAACCATTATACTTAATATATATGGATTCCCTTTCATCAGGCATAGTGCCATGTGATTGTAGGACAGCTTATGTCGTTCCATTGTTCAAAAATGTGGCAAGATACAAACCAAGAAAGGATATACCAATGAGCTAGTCTTCCATACTGGGCAAGATATTACCAGGGTTACTGACAGTATTCAAAACTATGTGAAGAAACATTATTAGTAGGAGTCAGCATGGTTTTATGAAGAATAGATCATGTCAGACTAATTTACTTGCCTTTTACAAAAGAGTAAATAATAATTTGGACAAGGGAATTATGATTGTAGTAGTATACTTGGATTTTGCAAAAGCTTTTGCTACAGTACATCACAACAGGTTACTGCATACATTAAAATGCTTCAGTTTGGGTGGTGTCATCTGTCCATGGATTGAGAACTGGTTAAATGATAGATGGCAGAGTTGTTGTAAACGGAACCTTTTTAACTTGGTATAAAGTTATGTGAGGTGCCACAGGGTTCAGTCCTGGGCACAATGCTTTATAATTGGTTTATTTGTATTTATTTTTTTTCTTAACAATTCAGAACCAAGTTCATATCAAACAATCAAACAGATTATATTATAATCAGTTTAATACTAGTAGTTACCAAACTATTTCACAATTATTAAAATGGGAGGGTCCATGAGAAGGCAAAAAAGGAAGACTATAATTACTCAACATTACTAAATTATCAGTTGTTCAGGGATATCATCCAAACTGTTTTCGATTTTGTCCAATCAAAAGTCCCATTCCTCATACTTCTTAAATTAATTTAAGATTTGTTTTTCCATTTTAATCTGATACTTCAGCTGGGTAATAACCAACTGCCATGGAATGTCAAATTGCTTCCAATGTCTGGCAATCACAATTTTAACCACCAAAAGCTATGTATAATCAAAGCCCTATCCTTTTTCATCTGAGGCCATTCCATATGTAGTAAAGCCACTTTAAGAGATCTGGCTAACTTGATAGATGTTAAAGGGGAACTACCACCTCTTCAAGAATTTAACTTCAATAAATCCCCATCTGGCGACTAACAGCTTAGTAACGCTAGTCGCCAGAATTATTACCTTATTTCAAAGAAATGTGCATTGTTCTGGGGCTGACAGCAGGACAGATCGCAGACATCTTGCCATAATGACGTCTGCGTGCCTGCACTGTCAGTCCAAGTCAGGTCTAGGAGGCGTTGCTAGGAGCCGGCTGGCTCCGGAAGGGACCGACAGTGCAGATGCACGGACGTCTTAATGGAAAGATGTCCGCGATCCGTGCTGCTGTCAGCCCTATAACAATGCGCATTTTTTTTGCATAAGGTAATAATTCTAGCGACTAGCATTATGCTGCTAGTTGCCAGATGGGGATTAAAGTAAAATTCTTGAAGAGGTGGTAGTTCCCCTTTAAATCTTCAATAAGATTAAACATTTTATATCATATTTCTAATTCATAAACATCCTCACCATATGTGGGAATATGTACCTTCCGTCTGATTACATTTCGAACAGCTTGTGAAACCACTGAACATCTTATTCAACCTAGTCGGAACCAAATCCGATTAACTAGCAAAAGGGGCATGGCGTTGCGTGTGGGGATTGAGACCTTTGAAGGCACTGAAGGAACCGAACACATTGCACATTTTGTTTGGTATCAAACACATTCTATTGCATGGATACCTCTTTGCCTGTGAAACACTTAACCATTTCACTGAGGCACATGTGGCAAAACCACTGTCAATGAATTTGTTGAATAGCACTCAAACAGTCAAAGGAGTTAATTGCTATAGGTAAGGCCGTGGTCCTTTTGGTAGTATGTTCATAAGCGTGTTATATGTAATGGATCAAGATGATCAGTAAGTCTGAGTGTCAGAGGGGTACGCAACACATTGCAAATGTGTTGTGTACCCCTGTGTCACTAAGAGGGTTAAGGGAAATGTGTTGTGTGAAAATGGAGGCATAAAGATATATGGACTTGTTTAAAAATCTTGGAGGTAAAATAGAGGAAGAGGGGAGAAAGGGTTAATGGGTATAGAAACAGCTGGAGTTAGTGACATAAAGGGACCCTGTAGGAGTGAACAGGAGTGTCATTGTTAATGACAGTGTTAACCCTTTGATGCCTTGCATAGCACTGTGGCAGTCAAAGGTTTACAGCACATTTATTAAAAATTACTTCATGTCAGTTAGCAGTTTAATTTGCCCTAGGCAGACTCCACTTTCATATGGCCATTAGACCACCCTCTGTTATCCCCACCCCGGGATAGCTGTAGTGAATGAGAGCAAGTACTGACACCATTGCAACTTTGACCAAGGGCTCCTTGTCAGTGGAAGGTGACATCCTATCCCCTATGGTATGCAATCACCAGGACAACCACACTGGCGCCATTTTTTTTTGGAGGGCGAGGTTTAGAAGGATCCTCAAATAAGGGCTGCTTATAGTTAACGCCTGTTTGACGAGGAAAGACTGTTAGGATGGTCACAGTATAGAGAATGTGTGGTGTGTTGATTTATTGTGTACACAATGGATATTTGCCAACATTTAGAGCGGAATGGTGTTCTTGTGTGCAATCATGGAGAAAAGCGCATTTAGTAATTCATAATACCTTGATGGCACGAAACATGTTAGAAGGCTGTCAGCCTACATAATTTATGTTGAGCCTAACCCCCCCCCCTTCTTTTGGAGGCTCAGTGGCTTGTATTTTTTTGGCGGCAGGGGCAAAAACAGAGTGGCATGGTAAAAACAGAGTGGCAGGTAAGACCGGTGAAGGCATAGGGTGGAAGTACGTGGCTGTGCCTTGGGGGAGAGCGACCGCTATGCTGAGCACCACTGAGGAACAGTGACAGAAAGAAAGGCTTGTGTACCTTGGCATAGTGTTAATGCAGTTACATGAGTATCCACTGTCATGGTGATCTGACGGCAGAGGTTGTTAGAAGCTGTAATGGCATGATGAATAAGTCCACATGAGAAACAGGGTGATATTGTCATGTCGGCATTTTGATCAGAGTGACATGGTTAGATGAGAGAGAGAGAGAGAGAGAGAGAGAGAGAGAGAGAGAGAGAGAGAGAGAGAGAGAGAGAGAGAGAGAGAGAGAGAGAGAGAGAGAGAGAGAGAGAGAGAGAGAGAGAGAGAGATGCATTTTTCTTTCCTCAGTTGGATAGTGTGCATCTGTGGTGTATGAGCAGGTGGCAGCCATTTTGTTTTTTGATGAGTTGGATAGTGGTGAGCGGGATAGATAGTGGGGGAGGGCCAACTCCCTGCATGATTTTCCACAGGCAATAGCAGTGGCCTCCAGCCACTGCAATGCCTGTGAAAATTATGCCTCCACTGAATCACCCAATGAGAGCAGTAACTCCTCCTTA
Source organism: Rhinophrynus dorsalis (assembly GCA_037306005.1). Classification (NCBI taxonomy): domain Eukaryota; kingdom Metazoa; phylum Chordata; class Amphibia; order Anura; family Rhinophrynidae; genus Rhinophrynus; species Rhinophrynus dorsalis. The sequence goes on from CM074718.1 coordinate 310,991,458, forward strand.
CTGCCAGCCCTGGGTGCGTCTCTCTTGAGGAGACAAATTATGTAATGAGCCTCTCACTTATATCTCTCTTTATATATTATAAATATTTATATATTTAAAATGGGTTTCCATCAAATTCAAAGAATGAACTGTAGAAGTTGCCCCCTGAAATGCCTTACATCAATCAGCTAAATTCAATTCACATCCCACATCTTTCTCCCAAGAGCAAATAACTGGAAATGTATCACCAAACCTCCATATCCTTACTAATTTTTATCCCTTGGAATACAATGTTATCTACTCTTAAACCAATAAAGATTTTACCTATTAACTGTAAGATATTAACTGAAGCTCTAAGTAGCTCCTTATTCAAAAATATTTAAATCTCTTTATTAGACAGTTGAAAATCTTGGATTAACTGCTTAAATGATTTCAGGATACCCCTTACCATCAATTTACTTATACTCAATACCATTCCTCCTCCAAGATTCTAAATTAATAACTATATTTTGTTACAAAATACATAAAGGGGCAAAGGATGGAATCCCATTGTTAATTCCCAATGAATTTTTCATATACTCCCAAGCTTTCATAATCTGGCCTAATATTAACCTATTAAGGACAGGGTAAATCTGAGGTCGTCTTCCTTAAGGACCGGAGCAATTCTCACCTTTTTGACTATGTCTCTGTTCAACAGTGTTTTCCCTCTAAGTCTTTTATTCCACCCCCATAAATTATATACTGTTTTTTTACGCACAAATAGGGCTTTCTTTTGATACCCCATATATATGGATAACTCACCATTTACTTTATGATAATGTAAAAAAAAAAAACACCATTTTTTTTCTCTTGGGATCAATTGGGCACAAAGGGTTAAATTTTTATGGAGACTGCATGAAAAGTATGACCGGTCAGACATATCTACAAAATGCGCAGTTTAAAGTGGCCACTGTCCCCCCTGGGTGAAAATCCCCATGTCCCTTTTTTCCCACCCTATTTTGACACTTTCTATCCATGACATTTGGTGGTGTGTATAAGTGTATTACATGGCTCCACAACATTCACACTTCCAATATTGTTTAATGATATGTGTTTAAAAAAAAAACAAAAAAAAAAAAACATAAGTATATCATTGCAGGTCAAAAATTGACCCACATTTATCCAGCCTCCTGCACCAGCAGTGAAGGGGTTAATACCCCCAGATGCTGTATTTTCTTTTACCACTAGGTGTCTCCTCTCTACTTCTCTCTCCCTTACTTTGAGAGCAAGGGAGACAGAGGTAGAGGAGACACTCAGAGTCAGCATGCTTTGCGTGTTGCCTCTGTTTCTCAGAATGCCGGTACATGTGCACCCCAGTCTCGGAGCACTCAGTCTCAGCCTGGAATTAATGATAGCAGCATGCACAGAGGCACACGGCTATCATTTAAGCCATGACGGTCATGGACCGTCAAGGGTCCTTGAGGGATTAAGCTAGTATTACTTAGTGACTTCTTAAAACCATAACTTCCTTTTACAGTATTCCAAATCATAACACTTAAGTCCCTAACGCCACAGGCCTCTTTCCAAATTGTACCAACTATATCTTTCTTTGCATCTTCCAACTGTAATCTATATATATATATATATATATATATATATATATATATATATATATATATGTAACCATACCAGCCCAAAATTATTAATTATTGGGATACCCAGACCACCCTCACTAATCCTATTTGATAACAATTTCTGACTTAGTATGTGTTTCTTACCTTGCCAAGCAAAATTCCTGAAACTTTCCTGGATCAGCTGTACCAATATTCAGAAACAGATAACAGGATCATATAAAACAAATGTCCATTTATGGACATCGGTATTTAAAATATTGATCCTCCCCCACCAGGAAAATTCCAACCGTCTCCAGTCTTTTAGCCATATTGAATTAAGTGGATCTGTGATCATAATCAATAAGTCATCCACATATAAACTAGTTTTCAAATCTTTATTTTTCAAAGTGTAACCTCTTATTACCAAATTGTTTCTAATATTAATTGCCAAGGGCTCCAAGGTTATGATGTATAAGAGTGTAGACAGAGGATAACCCTGTCTCGTACTGTTCTTTAAATTAAACAAATTCTAACAGATATTCAAAGCTTTTGTTCTAGCTGTAGGCTTAGAATACATAGACATAATTGCCCTGTGTATCCACCCCTGTACACCAAATTTCATTCAGGAAATACTCATAAAATTCCAGCTAACCCAGTTGAATGCTTTTTCAGCATCGGCTGAGAGCCAACAAAGGAATACTTTTTTATCCACAGCATCAACAATATCGGTCACTCTCCTGATAGAACAAGATGATCTACCAGTGATAAAGCCCACTTGGTCCCTATGGATAATAAAATCCATAATCTTTTTCAGCCTGTTTGCTAAAATCGATAAAAACATTTTTACATCAACATTAATAAGCAAGATGGGTCTATAATTTGTTTATTAATGATCTAGAAGTGGGAACTGAAAGTAGCTATTCTAAATATTTGCTGATGACACCAAGCTATGTAAGGAAATACATACACAGCTGCATATTTTTTTCTCTGCAGAAGGATTGAGTGAATGGGCAGAAAAGTGGCAGATGAGGTTTAATGTAGATAAATGTAAGGTTATGCATTTGGGCTGCAGAAACAAACATGCTTCATATACACTAAATGGGAAAAAAACTTGGGGAATCCTCATTAGAGAAAGATATAGGAGTACTGATAGATTATAGACATCACAGCAGTGTGCAGAGACACTCAGCTGCTGCAAGAGCAAATGGGGTACTAATAAAATAAAAATAACTGGTATTGTACTTGGGCTAATTTAAGACAATGGGCAAAACTTATTAACATCTGAATGTTCCCTTTTAAAAGGCTGTGTGGTATGGGCGGTGATATCCGTATATGGATTGAGAACTGGTTAACTGATAGATGGCAGAGTTTTGTAAGTGGGGTGCCACATAGTTCAGTCCTGGGGACAATGCTTTTTAGTTTATTAAAGGGGAACTACCACCTCTTCAAGAATTTAACTTCAACAAATCCCCATCTGGCGACTAGCAAGCTTAGTAGCGCTAGTCTCCAGAATTATTACTTTATTCCAAAGAAATGTGCATTGTTCTTGGGGCTGACAGCAGGACAGATCACGGACATCTTGCCATTATGACATCCGTGTGTCAGCACTGTCAGTCCCTTCCAGAGCCGGCCAGCTCCTAGCAACGCCTCCTAGACCTGGCTTGGACTGACAGTGCAGGCAAGACGTCATTATGGCAAGATGTCCGCGATCCGTCCTGCTGTCAGCCCCAGAACAATGCACATTTCTTTGGAATAAGGTAATAATTCTGGTGACTAGAGCTACTAAGCAGCTAGTCACCAGATGGGGATTTATTGAAGTTAAATTCTTGAAGAGGTGGTAGTTCAATTTAATGATCTAGAAATGGGGATTGAAAGTAGTGTCTCAACCTTTGCTGATATTAAGGAAATGCATACAGAGCTGGATGTTTTATCTCTTCAGAAGGATTTAGATAAACCAAGTGAATGGGCAAAAAAGCGGCAGATGGCATTTAATGTAGATAAATGTAAGGTTTTGCATTTGGGCTGGAGAAACAAAAATGTTTCATATACACTAAATGGGAAAACTTGGGGAATCCTCATTAGCAAAAGATTTAGGCGTACTGATAGATTATAGACTTCACAGCAGTGTGCAGAGGCACTCAGCTGCTGCAAGAGCAAATAGGATACTAGCCTGCATAAAGACAGGTGCAGATGCAAGGGATGCCAATATCCTACATCTATATAAATCTTTAGTTAGACCGAATCTAGAATATGGAGTACAATTTTGTACACCAGTTTAAAAAAAAAAAAAAAAAAAAAAGTGCAGAAATGTGCAACAAAAATTGATAAATGGATTGGAGGATCAGAATTAGAGAGACTAGCCAAACTGTTTGTTTACATTAGTTAAGAGACATCTAAGGGGTGATCTAAGAGGTCATCCATTAAGACTAGAGGAAAGGCATTTTTGATTAAAATAAAGGCAGAGATTCTCTACAGTAAGGGCAGTAAAGCTATGTAATTCTTTGCCTTGGGATACTGTACTTGCAGATAATACAACTGCTTTCAAAAAAGCAATGGATGTCTGTCTAGCACACAATAATATTGAAACTTAGGACAGATTGCTTCAATACAGATAGGATGTTGATCCAGGGAACTGACTGCCATTTGGAATAAAGGACATTTTTTTACCCACTTGGGGATAAATTGGAAATGGCTTCAGAGGGTTGTTTTGCCTTCCTCTGGGATGTTTTTGGCATCGGCTGGACAGGATGAACATGTCTTTTTTCAGCTGTGTTACGATTACCATTTACAAATACATTCAATGTCAATACAAAGAACTATCCAATTAATTATTTACGCAAAGAGCTGAGCTAAGAACAATAGGTCCTCCATTAAGACTACAGGAAAGACTCTTTCAAATAAAACAAAGGCAGGGATTTTATTTATTTTTACAGTAAAGCTATGGAATTCCATGAGTCGGGATGTTGTACTTGCTTTTTTTTTTTTTTCTTATAAAGGCGTTACATTATCTGCAATGGATGCCTATCTAGCACAGAACAATACGGAAAATTATGACAGATGGATTCAATGCAGATAAGTTGTTGATCCAGGGAGTTATCTGACTACCATTTGGAGTCAAGGGGGATTTTTTTTACCCACTTGGGGCTAAATTGGAAGTGGCTTAGGGTTTTTTTTTTTTTTTTTTTATTATTTTTTTTTTTTTGCCTTCCTCTGGATCAACAGGGATGTTTTGTCATGGGATGGACTTGACATACGCATGTCTTTTCAGCCTCATCAACTATGATACTAAGTATCTGACCACATGCAAAAGATGGAAGTTCCTGTCTATTAGATGGAGCAGGACAGAGTAGGAAGAAGAGTTTCCTGGATATTGTGAAAAAGCAAACATCCTTGGGGAGAAACCCTATACGACTTTGCAAAACCACTTTCAGGGTAGAAAACCAGAAAGGGAGGCTTACAAGACAAAGACTGAGGTTTGGCCACAACAGTCAGTAGGAAAGTTGCAAGCAATGCAGCAAAAGCAAAGACAGTGGCTAAATGAGCCTTCCAAAGCACTCCTGTAACCAGGATTGCATACCGCATGGCAAAGGTAACCCTGTAAAGACTAGGTTAAGTGAGAAAGCCCTTGGACAAAAGTCTGCACATCAAGTAGTAAAGGCAATGCACTTCTGGAAAAGGACAGAAAGAGCTGAAATCTGAACTTAAATAGTGCCAAGACCAAACTCATTTCAGAGACCACCCTGAAGAAAGGTAAACAAACTGAAGAGGTGATGAAACAAGTAAAAGGAAACCCAAATACAGTATTTCCACACTACGAAAACAATCAAAACCGCTTTTTCCCCACTCCAAGATAAGGTCTAGAAGCTACTGAAAGACAACACATCGCACGTCTCCCAGAGGTATTCAGCCCATTACAGCACCAGCATCTTCCAACCTTTCCTAAAGCTACTCCCCTCTCAGAGTCTTTCAAATAGACCATCCGTCAGTTCTTCCATTATTAGCCTTGCTTTGGTGTCGTTGTGTTCCTCTCCTCTGTCTAGTGTCAACAGTACACTGTATTCTCCTCAGTCGTATACGGATTGATTACCTTATTCAAAGTATGTTTTGTGGGATAAACCCACTTAACCAAATACATTTGATAGCCCTGGTATAAATCAGTTGGACTCAACTAATTCCCAAATTTTATATTATACACACACACATACACACACACATATATACACACACATACACACATACACACACATACACACATACACACATATACACATACACATATACACTATATATATATATATATATATATATATATACACACACACACACACACACACACACACACACACACAAATATGCATAAATATCTTAATACATAGAATACACAATCTAAACAAAAAAAAAAAAAAAAAAAGCTAGTGGGGGGGCATGGCTGGACCGTCTAGATGGCGGAAGTGTAGTCTGCTTGATCCGGAGCCCTAGCCTGTTTAGCTTTATATCGCCACTAAACTCCGTGGAGTGCGCCTCTCTCTTGACCCTCTGTTGCTCGAGAGGGTTAGCATGACAGGAAAGAAGAAAAAAATAATTGCCGATTCTTTCTTACTTCCAAACAGAGGTGATCAAGGAATGGCATGGTCAGCGGAACTCCTGCGTGCAGCTGAGTACATACCCAATGGCAGACCCTGACAAAGAAAATAGGCCTTCTGAAGCCTCCAGACCAGCTACTTTTCAGGACCTACAGCCTCTACCTACAAAATCCGAACTAGAGGTGATGCTGACTGACCTCTGTGACTATCAAAAAGGATATCGATACACTTCGCTCTGATTTCCACCATCTCAGTGCCCGGTTGCAGGACCTGGAGGTGTATCAAGACGTCCTCATTTTGAAGCAAGAAAACAGAGACAGTCTGTCTAACAGTCGCATCCAGGGCTTGCCTGAAATGGTTCCCTCTGGGGGCCTAGTGGAAGTCCTACAGACTTTATTCAATACAATTCTGAACCTACCTTCGCAGTCAGATATCAAAATTGAGAGGACGTATCGGGCACTTTGACCACGCAATCAGCAAGGCGTTAGAGCCAGAGATGTGATCTGTTTGCACTCATTTGCCCAAAAAGATGAGATAATGAGAAAGGCAAGGGATCTTCCTACTCTTAGGTTTGAGAATGCTGAGGTTTCTCTCTTCAACAACTTGTCTCTGCATACGCTACAGTTGAGACACCAATTCAAACACCTAGCTGATGAACTGTGTTGGAATAGGATTCTGTATAGATGGGGGTTCCTGTTCTCCATGACTGTTTCCTTTGAAGGTCGCTCCTATACCATCAGGCAAGCAGATGAGATTCAAGGACTGTGAGACTCTCCGCTTCCCAGTAATTTCACTGCTCGGTGTGGAGGGCCAGCAGCATCCAAATCCATTCTGTTCCACCATCCCAACGAGACCAGTGGAGGCAAGTACTGATACGGAATAAATTATCAACACCTCGTGAGAACTCTATTTTCGGATGCTTTGTGCCTTTGAACTCGCTATTTCCAGGTGGGACTACCTTATTGTTTTCCTTATGATGATGAGGTAACATACTGTTATATGTTTGTGTTACATGCTTCTTATTTTATGGAGGGCTCGGTTCTACAGCATTTTAATATCCCTGCTCTCCTAATTTGTCCTCCATTATTTTGATTTTTTCTTAAATGTTTGCCTTTGCTCTTGCTTCGCACTTAACATCCTGGTTAGTATGCCTCCTTGCGAGGTTAGCATCACGTTGTCCCTACTACTACTGTAAGAGCCATTACTGTTTAGGTCCTTATTTTATTAGGATGCTTGTTAATTTTTTGTTATTTTGTTTTATTGTTATGATGCATTTCTAAAGTGATTTTTTGCATATTAAAGTACCCTAAATATGCTTTATATTTGCCTCCCTTTTCATTACCGCCTGTTTGTGCTCAGGGGGAGTGCTTCGTCTTGGGCCAACTCTTTTCCCCTTATTCCTTTCCATTTTACATCCCCCCTTCTTACTCTTCTTATCCTCTGGCCTAGGATTGACTCACTCCACTTATGGCACCAGGATTGGTGCTGAGCCCTATACTGTTTTACTGTGGGTCATGCTCTGGGATGTAGACTCTGGGAAGCCCCATTTCGACGGGGTAGCCCTGAGACCATTGGATATTACGGTTTTCCTCCATGTTATGTCAGTTTTTTTTACTTAATATCTGTTGCCCTGGTGGTTCGGACCTTGCGTCAAGATTGTGTTCATTAGTACTTGCACATTTCCTTTGGTCTAAAATGTTTCCCTGTCCCTCTTATTTCTCACACCACTGTCTCCAAGCATCTTTATATGCTGCTCTCTCCTATTCATTTGTTCATTGCTGGTCTATCCATATTCTCATTAGCTCCACTTGCCCTTATGATGCCATTTCTTATCTCTATTACTTACCTCTTCTCTGTCTTTACTCTCTTCCATTTTCACCTTCAATGCTTTATCTACCCTCTTATTTCCCCTAACCCCTCCTATCAGTGTGGGTTCTCGTGTTAGAGTTTCTGAAGGGCAGACTTTAGACTATCGTCCTGTTTATCATACAATGACACCGAGTCTGAAGGTACTGTCCCCTAATGTTAAGGGCCTTAATACCCCACAAAAGAGGTCACTGTTATTCAGGGAGTTCTCCCAATGGTCAGGTGTTTCATCCAGGAAACCCACTTCAAGCAGGGTCATGTTCCTGTCCTTTGCAGTAAGATGTTCTCTATTATCTTAGTTGTGCCCCCTCAAAAAAATATGGGGTAGCTATCTTTCTTCACAGGTCCCTACCTTTTATTTGTACTGATACTTTGATGGATAAGAGGGCTGCTATAAGTTTATCAAGGGTACTTTAGGATCTCTTAAGCTCACTTTTGCCACTTTATATTCCCCTAGCACCCGTCAACTCCTCTTTCTACACAAAGCACTCAATGATCTGCAGGCTTTCCATGAAGGTCTGCTTGTCTGGGGGGGGGGGGGGGGGGGGGGGTGTGTAGATCTGAATACAGTTTTGTCTCCACAGTTGGATTGTTCTACTGGCCCTTCTCGGCGCTCCGTCTGCTGATACATGAGCAGTCCCACATGGACTCTTGGCGTCTGCTTAATCCAATTTATCGGAGCTACTCGTTCTACTCATCCCCACATTCTAGCTAGTCCAGGATAGACATTTTATTTATATCTCAAAACAGCTTACACTTAGTCTTCAGTGGCATCATTCATCCAGTAACGTGGTCAGACCATGCTCTGGTGGATCTTGTTGATATACCACGATCTCTCCCCCGCCTAGGGACTGGAGTCTGGACGCTTCCTTACTATCTGACCCTGAAGCAGCTGGCAAATTACGTCGCTCCATTCAGGAATACCTCTCCCTTAATTGCACCTCTGACATATCTCCTCCGACAGTCTGGGAAGCTCTGAATTGCATGCTTGGGGTAACTGTATTCAACCAATGTCCTGTCAGCACAGGCACGCGAGTGCTCAACTTACGTTACTACAGGAACTCAAAACCTTAGAGGAATCTCACCAGTTATTGGATTCCCCCGACTATGTTGCATGAAGTGACAACCTGTAGGGAACGGGTTATATCTCTCCTCCTAGCCCAGGTTAAGAAGTCCTCTCTCTGGTTGCACAGATTTAACTATGATCATGGGAACAGGGGAGGGCATTGGATGTCTTTCCAAACTAAAGGATCCCTCACTCATACACCAATTCGCCATATCAGGTCGTCGTTGGGCACTATGGTACATGACTTACCATCTATTACCTTGGATTTCTGTACTTTCTTTGAATCACTGTATAATCTTGAACCCCCGTTGCGTGGTGGGCTTTCCGAAGCACAACATTATGTAGCTTGCTCTTCCCTACCAAAACTAACTCCTATACTGGCTGAGCATTTGGATGCCGATATCTCCCATGACCAAGTACGACGGGCTATTAAGCAGATGTCGGTTGGGAAAACACCTGGCCCTGATGGGTTTCCTTTACTTTTTTACTGAACCTTCCTTGACCTCCTGATCCTACCCTTCACCACCATGGAATGATTTACCGCTTACTATGGCCTCTCACACTCTACTTTCTGAAGGTCACATTACTCTTATTGTCAAGCCAGGGAAAGATCCCTCACGCTGCGCTAGTTATCGGCCAATTTCGCTTCTAAATGTTGATTTCAAAATTTACGACAAGATCTTGGCTAATCAACTTAATCCTTTACTGCCGAATATTATTCATTTGGATCAGGCGGGTTTTGTCCCTGGCCGTGAAACTAGAGATGACATTTTGAAACTTGTCCACCTCATCTATCATTCTCGCTCAATCCCCTTGTCTTCACTTTTAGTCTGTCAACGCTGAGAAAGCCTTTGATACAGTAGACTGGGGCTTTCTTTGTGTGACTCTGGAGGCTTTGGGTTGGGCTCTCGCTTTCTTTCCTAAATCCTTGCTCTATACTGGAACCTCTCTGCTCGTGTGTGTAAATTGCTCCCTCTCTGACCCGTTCTTGATTCACAATGGGACTCGACAGGGATGTTCCGTCCCCCATTATCTTCATAATGGTCATGGAGATGCTGGCATGCCATACACGTTATAATTCTGCTGTTTCTGTTTCTTTAGGTGACTGAGTATAAACTTGTGCTCTTTGCTGACGATTTGATTTTCACCATAACAGATCAGAGCTCCTCCCTTCCTGCTTTAGTCTCTGAACTTACGTCTTTTGGTTCCGTTAGTAACCGCAAAGCGAACAGGACTAAATCTGAGCTTTTAAACCTTACGGTTCTACAGCTTGAGGCCCATACTTTACACTCTGTGACCACCTTTTCCTGGGCTGACTTCAATCCCTTATCTGGGGGTAAAACCTCCGTCTTTGGCCTCAGATATCTTCCGCCTTAATTATATACCTTTGGCTAAATCTATAGATTCTGACCTCAGACACTTTTCGACTCTTTACTTGTCCTGGACGGGATGTGTTAATCTCCTTAAGACTGTTTTCTTACCAAAGATTCTGTATCTATTCCAGGCGCTTCCTTTCTTCTTACCCTGCTCTTAACTCAAGTCAATCCAGTGCTCTTAACTCCTTTTTATGGAATGGAAAGCAAGCACACATACCATTCACAAATATAGGTGTCTAGATGGCATTGGGGCACTGGATCTTTTCATGTACTACAAGTCAGTGCTTCTTAGCGCTATCCCGCATTGGTTTCATTCTTCGTTGCATAAGGCTTGGATACGTATGCAGGAATCCCTTTTGCCATCCTATTCCTCTTACTTCTATTCCCTGGTGTTCTCCTTGTGCTTGCCCCCAGGGTGTCCGTTCACATCCTATTCTCACCCCACTACTTCGCATCTGGAACTCTGTGGTGGACGGACTGTCCAGTATACCGTCCTCCTTACTCTCTGTAATCAATTGCCCAAATTCCCTCCGGGAAGCTCTGGTTCACTGCTTACCCACTGGGGCCAGGCCCCGACTTCCGGGTTATTGATCTAGTGCAGGATGGGAAACTAGCCTCTTTTACAGACATACAGGAGAGATGGGACCTTAAGTCTGAAGATTACTTATGTTCAACTTCATAACTATCTTCCCTCTCTTCCGCACAAACCACTCTTATACCTGCCTCTCACGCCTTTTGAATCTCTTTGTTATACTCCATTGCCTCATCTATGCCCTTCCCTTTGCCCCATTGCTAAACTATGTAAACTGTTGCCCGATAGGGGAAACTGGGACTCTCAGCGTATTGCATGGGAGGCAGATCAATGTACATATTTCGCCCGGTGTTTGGGACAATGCTTTGTGTTACTCTCTAGTATCCTCTAGAAATGTTACTGCTTGCAGAGACAAATAAGTTATTGATACGCTGGTATAGAGTTCCTTCATCCATTCATCATTTTTACCCTAGTGCCCCCCCCTCCACATGTTGGAGGTGTTCTTCTGGAGAGGGATCCATGATACACATGTGGTGGTTTTGCCCGTTACTGCTTCCATTCTGGGAGGAGGTACATCGGGAAATCTCTTCTTCACTGGCTATTTCTATCCCGTTCACCCCTCAATTGTTCTTACAGTCCATTGGACCCACTTAAGTAGCAAACACTAAACGCATCCCCCTCTCTCATCTTCTTACTGCTGCTAGGATGTGTATCCCGTTGTTGTGGAAAACTTCTACTCCCTAGATTCATGGGTGTGAAAAGTTGGAGATACCCTGACCCTTGAAAAACTGCCCCTTCTTTTATCTGGGAGTAGTCCCACTTTCAGTGAAATATGGTCCCCCTGGGGTATCACACAATTTATCGATTTGTCTACTGACTTCTCCCTATGACAGGGTTTATGGTATTATTCTTGCTTGTCGGGGGAGTCCTGCTGGTCTCCTACTGCAATATTTCCTCCGAGAGTGTTGAGCATGCACATCCACACATATCCCTCCCCTCTTAACTTCCCCTGTCTTCTGTTGCCTCCCTCACTTGGGCTCTTATTTCTTCTCTAGCTTTTGTTTTTTATTTCTTATTTTTCTTGAGGTGATTAGGGAAATTTGATATGCGATTTTTTTTTTTTTTTTTTTTTTTAAATTCCATCTGAAACTATTCCAAAAATTAGCAATTAAAGGATAAAATCACCACACCTGTACCAGACTGCCCAGGTCCTGTTTACATGTCCAAAAACTATAACTGACAGCGGGATAGAAACCAATTTTTCTGGGGTTCTATACCACCTGGTAATCAATTTATAATGGATTTCTATTTTTAGATATTTGTGCAAGAATGTAAGGCAGAACAGCATTTTTTTTCCAGTCTAAAAAAAAGATTTGTTAAACTCCCTCTGCAATTATTTTTTTGGGAAAAGATGCAATGTAAACTCATTAGGATGTTGTATGCCCTGGGAATACCTGAAGTATATGTAATTGTCTGATATATAAGGGGATTTGTAATTTGTCATTATCACGATTAGTGTGTTTATCCTATACACAATCTGATCATATACCTCCAGTTCTGAAGCAGGCAAGTCCCTTTGTTTTTGAAGTGAAAGTAATTATTTTCCACCATATTACAAACATTTTATTATTAAAGGACCAATAAATCAGGGAAATGGTGGAAAATCCCAAACAGTTATCTATTTCATTGCTTATTGAAGCAAGTTGGGAGGGAAGTGTGGCTATAAAGGACGAATTAATAACCAGGCTATACCAGCCCTGGAGAGTGGAGTGAGTAAAAGGTGGTAAATGTTCATGCACTTTATCCATCCAGGGAAGTTGGAGCAATGGGCTATTTGGTATTTAGTTTTGCATGATATGCATGTACTCATACTTTCATGATTGAGTGAAACCAATGCCACATAGTTAACTGAATAGCCTGGAACAAATAATGTGTTGATCCAATAAGGTCTTCTAAAGTACATCTCTGCACCTCAAGCCTGAACTTCTAACAAAAACAAGCAAAAGAAAATGTGGTGGCTATGTACAATGGGGTATATTGAATGACAAATCAAATGGGTGCCCAATACAAAGTTACACAGAAAGCAGTTCAGTGCACATTGAGTATGTTATAGCATGAATGTTTTCATAAGACCTATTATTAAACTCTATTAAAAACATACTTCAGTGACTCATTATTTAGTGAAGAGTGAATTAAGACTTTTCAGATCCTATAAACATAGCAAATTGAATATTAAGAACACCACACTCATTCACCAAGTGCACAGGCCAATTAATTCAAAGTATCAATAATAATAAAAAAGTTTCCAACATCCAAGTGTAGCTATTTTTCTTATATTAGCTATAGATGCCAATGGGATACCGTGTACACTTAATTGGTGTTATGCAAGTACTCCCTTAGCGTCTAGCTTAACCCCTTAGTGACAAATGACTTACCAGGTAAGTCATGAAAAAATGTCAGTTAGTGACAGACGACTTACCTGGTAAGTCCAGGAAGTCATTCACTATAATGGAAAAAAAAAAAAAAACATTGTCATTAAGTGCCGGCCACGTGCGCATGCGGCCGGTCACTAAGGGGTTAATAGGTAACTTAGTATGATGCCGTTTCTTGTTTTCCTAACCCTTTCAAATAGGTAAAAGGTAAGATATTGCTACTAGGTGAGTTCAACAGTTTAGAGCTCACTTGAAGTAATCCAGCTGTAAGCTCTCTGTATCACAGCAGATGAAATACTGCATTCATTTGTTGCTCTTACCTATTGTTTCTGTGTATTTTGATTTATACAATTCTATGATTCATGCAAATCGCTTCAAGTTTTGGGGAACCTTTGTTGTGACAAGAGAAAATATGGATTGATTCTAATCCTATATTTGGATTGTATACTAACACTTGGTAGTAGTCCATTGTTTGTAACATGTGTTCTGACTCTACTGGGTATAAAAAGACTATGGTGACTCCCTGCACTACTCCCTCGTGGATTGCCTCAATCAGCGTTCCACTCAGCTGAATCTACACTATTGTCCACCACTGACTCTGAACCCGTGGAGCAGTATGTAGATCATATTCATATATTGTGAAGAGGGGGCTCGCCCTACGAGTTTCACCATGCAACCGGCTTCTTCAGGGGCTAGTCTCGAAGTGATTGCATGACTCATGGAGTTGTATAAAATCACAATACACAGAAATAATAAGTAACCGTAACAAATGAATGCAGTATTTCATCTGCTGTGACAGAGCTTAGAGCTGGATTACTTCAAGTGAGCTCAAAATATCGATGGCAATACTAGATTAAACTGTTGAACACACCTAGTAGCGATATCTTGCTTATCTATTTAAAAGGGTTAGGAAAATTAGAAATGAAGTGTATAAAGTATCCATTGGCATATATAGCTAATATAAGAACCATGTTATTTGGAAATATACTAGACAAAAAATAAAAGAAAGGAAACATTGGAACAGAGTTCAAAGAAGCCCTACGAGAACCATATATTTTATCAAGTATTAATGTGTCATTCATACAAAGTATCAGATTCAATAGCTAGACTTGGATGCTGGAAATTTATATTATTGATACTTTGTGTAAATTGGTTGGTCTTTACACTTGGTGAATGAGGGTGATGTACTTAATATTTAGTTTCCTATGTTAATAGGATCTAAAAATGGTTTAATTCACTCTTTACTAAATAATGAGTCACTGAAGTATATTTTCAATATAGTTTAATAAAAGTTAGGTCTTATGAACCCATATACATCATACTCAATGTGCACTGAACTGGTCTCTAATGTATCACTCAATATACACCATTGTTCATAGCCACCACATTCTTTTCTTTCTTTTTAAATAGCCTGGTAGCATTTCCCAGTAGAGTTTTTGAAGACAATATATCATTAAATTTAAGTCTAGGAGGCTTTTAAGACTAAATATAAGCATTAATACGCTGAAGAGAGTTTGTGTGTTGGAAAGGGCAATGCATAATGTTTGAAAAATTATAAATTGTAGGTATTATGAACATTTCTGCTGTGTTTATTTTACCAAATCATGTTAAGGAATTTGTAGCCTAACCAGATCATTACCTCTTAATGTGATCCCTACATGATAAAAAAAAAAAATTAGTTCCATAAGGTTGTGAGTATTTAATGGTTAATAAGACCCCCAGATAGTTGCTTAAATTAAATTTCTGGCACACCTTTAAATTAAATGTGTGGTATACAGAGGTTTAGTATCTGACAAAGTTACTCTTAAAAATAGAAACTGGAATAAAGGAATCCATTATGCTTTGAATGGAAGAACTTGGGGATGTAATAGTGAATAATAAGTCATCTGTGTAGAGATCATTTATAAACTTGAGGCCGCTCCTATTTCATTAATATTTTGATTAGCTGTGACTGTTCACAAAGACCTCTTTCGCTAGAATAAAGATTGAAAGCAATAGTGGGCAACCCTGCCTAGTACCATTCGGTATGTAAAACCAGCAGGAATAAATATTTTGGGCTTTAATTTTTGTCCTTGGGGATACATATAGTGACATCAGAAATTATAAAAACCTCTGTTCGATAGGTGTAATATAAAAAAATATACCAATTTAACCTATCAAAAACTTTCTCAGCATTGAATATCATCAGCAATAGAGTTTTTGATCTCTGTACATGGTCTATCAAAGATATCAGTCTAAGAGTACTACCTCTAGCTTCTCTACACAGGCAAAAGACTGGATTTGTTGGGATGGACCAGTTGAGATATAAAAGGCTTCAGTCAGTTGGCTAAATTGTGGTGTAAATATCCACATTCAATAAAGAAACTGGTTTGCAATTCTGGCAAATCGTGGGGTTTTTACCTGTTTTGGGAATAACTGACGAAGGCTTCCGCAAAACAAGTGTATTTAATGTATTTCAAGATATAATTGCTGCATTAGAGAAAAATAGAACCTTTTAGGCAGAAAGACATTCAACGCTCCAGTCGTGGAGTTGAAGGGGACGGACAGAGCAGATTCGGAGATGCCATCTCTGCAAGATGTCTGCAGTGTTCCCCGCCGCCTGTCTGCCTAAAAGCTTCTATTTTTCTTTAATGCAGCAATTATTCTTGAAAAGACAGCTACGTTTATGCATATTGCTAATGTAATAATGATGTGGGGCTCTATATTAATCTGATGAAAGTCCCGCGATAAAGCTAGAGTGGCTTATAGACCATTTTAACAATGCTCTAGCACTAAGTAAATATCCTGTGTACCATTGCATTATATTGTGCCATTTTATCCAAGTATCTCACCTAAAAGTACAAGTAATGAGATTTTTAGTTTAGCGTGCATGATTAATTACCTTACAGACAATGTATTAACGGAAAATTTCCAAGGTTTTATACAGCAGGAGACTTTAAGAGCGATTCCCAGAAGTTATTCTATAGAGACGTTCTAACCAAATTCTACATAATCTATATTATAAAATTATAAATAAAACTTAGATACCAGCTATCATTTAAAACGTTGTGAAATAAGAAGAAAAAAACAGGAGGCTCTCCTAGTGTATTATCTTAGATTAAATCTTTCAAACTTCAGTCTTCACTCTCATAAGAAATATACTCACAGAAGAGTTGTCCGGAATACCACATATATGCTTCCTGGGAGGTTTTTTTTTTTTTAATGAATATATACTGTTCCCCTCTCAGTACTCACAGTAAACTTGAGGATTGTCCGGGCTGCTCCTGAAAACATCCTCCAGGACAGAAAATATGCAAAGGGGAAACAAAAAACCAAGAGGACATCCAATAGTGCTTTAAATGACAATCATAATATGTTCTTTCAATCCAAAGCGATTATACTCACAACTTGTATTGGTTGCAAGGGGTATACACCACTAAACACATGAGCCAGCAGAGATATTAACCTGTCTCTGCTCAGGGATCTGTAGTTCAAATCAAGCAAAAATTGTGCTGCTTGAGAACTTTATAAAATGTATTTATTTCAAAGATAATAAAAAAAAAAATCTTAAAACCAACAATGGTAATGTGCAAACCGTAAACATCAGCTATGACAACGTTTCGCAGATCAACTGCTTTTTCAAGTAAAATATGGCAGTTGCACAATACAAAAATCAAAGTGTCAGGGTGGTAGCATAAAGGGATTTAGAATGATTTGGTCCTGAGCAAGTACCCTGGGAACAGGTACCAAAACCTGCATATCTAAGGATCTCTTTCCTGCTAGATGTCTCAATATGGACAGCCTTCCACAAAAAAAAAAAAAAAAAAAAAAAAAAAAAAAATGATCCCCACAAAACAGCCCTAGAATCCCACACTACAAATGTATGGTGTAAATTGGCACCAGAGACTACAACATTCTCCAGCAGATAATCAAGACATCTGTCTGCTCCATAAGAATCAAAGCATCCAACAGAGGCAGAGCTATATTGTTAGCAAGGTGAGAGATTGGAGATCCACCTTGGGATGGCCCATGGACCAAGAGTAAGACCTCTTCAAAAGAGGAAGGCATAAAACTCATGCTTTAATCCATGTAGGCTTCTGTTAAATTGAGGACGGCCCAAGAGACTGAGTAGAGGACACAGCATAAGATGAACAGAGCACTAAAAAATTCCCTAAGGAGCCTCATCTGACATGTGAAGCAATGTGTTAAAGGGGTCAAGGGGACCCCAAAAACCATAAGTAGCCTTAGTCTTGCCAGGTCTTCCTTAGGCCAATAGCCAAGGGACCACCAAGTATGGAGAGGGGGGAAGGGAAAAAAAAAATAAATATATAAATTACTTAACCCTTTGAGTGCCAGAGTTGTACACAATGCATTGCAGAGCAATGTGCTGCTTACCCCTCTGGCACTGAAAGGGTTAAGTGCTTAAAAGTACATATCTGACTGCAAGAGGTTAATGGGTTTATGTGGCAAAGAGGGGGACCTTTGCATAGCAGGTTGAAACGTCCTCCCCCCCCCCAAAAAAAAAAAGCTTTGCACCGCACCTCTTAGCCCAAAATCCCGTGAATAACAATGTAATCTTAAATGCATTTTCCTATTATCTGAGTGGATGGCTCTCCAGCTTCTGAAAAAAGCATCCCTCTCCATTGTGATTGGGGGATGGGCGTGACTCCAGCAGCGTGCCCTGGTAATTGCACCCCAGCTCAAATACACCCACTAAAATATTAAACACGAGCAAGAAAAGTCCCCATTCCAAACAGCCGCTACACGTGCCCATTCTTAAATATGGAAAGAGTATTTCAGAAGTTAATAAAAATTAATACAAATTAACAAGTTGCTGCCACCAGTGGACTTAATACAGAAGAGTCCAAGGAGGACTAGAAAAACCTTGCCAGAGAAGCAGTGCATGGGCTAAATTACAATCCTACAACAGCAGTAGGAAAGAAAAAGGACAGGAACACTGGAAAATTTCTCAAATTGTATATGTGCTAAAAGTGTGCACTGTCAGGCTTTAACACAAGAGAAAGTGGCTGCCAGATCATTTATTTATTGATTCACTTTCATCAGGTGTAGTGTCCTGTGATTGGAGGAAAGCTGATGTAATTCCATTGTTTTAAAAGTGGTCAAGACCCAACCAGGAATTTATAGACCTGTGAGCTTGACTTCCATAGTGGGTAAGATACTGGAAAGGTTACATAACTGACAGAAGGGGCGGATTTACATCTCAGGAGCCTGTAGGCACAGTCCCCCACCCCTCCCATGGACATCTCCAACAATGCTCCAAATCTCCACATTGCCCCCCATGAGTTCGCTCCACATTGCCCCATCATTTGAACATTGCCCCATCAGCTCCAAATTGCCCTCACATTGCCCCATCATCTCAACATTGTCCATCAACTCCACATTGCCCCCATCAATTCCACATTGCCCCCCATCACCCCTATATTGGCCTGACATTGCCCTCATCTCCACATTAAGCCTCACATCCCCCCCATGTGTTTCCTACCTCCCTGGTGGTCCAGAGGCAGGAGAGATCTGTGCTTCTGCACATACTTGTAGCTGCTGGAGCTCCCGCGCGGTCTTCTCTTTAGTAATGCTGAGTGTTGGGAGATGTTGTCATCTCCCAGTGCTCTGCATTACTAAAGAGCCTGGGGAGCTCAGCAACTAAAGGTCTGTGCTGAAGAAGGCAAAGACCTTACTATGCAGCGGGCGGCGCCCATGCCACATATATTAAAAAAAAAATTATATATATTTTTTTTAACTGTGTGCTGTCTCCCCTTGGTAAGCCCAGGCTTTTTTTTTTTTTTTTTAATTGCAATGGTAGACGCCCCTCTGTAGGGTGCGCCTGTAGGCAGATGCCTACTTTGCCTTATGGAAAATCCGACCCTGACTGACGGTAGTCAGAACTATGTGAAGACAAACAATATTAGTATGAGTCAGCATGGTTTCATGAAGAACAGATCATGACATACTAATTTACTTGCATTTTACAGAAGAGTAAGAGTAAGACCTGCGGCATTGTGCCACAGAATGCAGAAGTGGCTCATTTTAAATCTCCATTCCATAAATACTAGGTAGGTACTTGGCACTTGGGCTATTTTAAGACAATGGACAAAACTTAACATGTGAATGTTCCCTTTTAAAAGGCTTCGGTTTGGGCAGTGATATCTGTATATGGATTGAGAACTGGTTAACTGATAGATGGCAGAGTTGTTGGAACCTTTCCAAATTGGTCTAAAGTTGTAAGTGGGGTGTCATATAGTTCAGTCCTGGGGACAATGCTTTTTAGTTTATTAATGATCTACAAATGGGAATTGAAAGTAGTGTCTCAATCTTTGCTGATACTAAGTAAATACATACAGAACTGGATGTTTTTTCTCTGCAGAAGGATTTAGATAAACCGAGTGAATGGACACAAAGGTGGCAGATGACATTTAATGTAGATAAATGTAAGGTTGTGCATTTGGGCTGTAGAAACAAACATGCTACATATACTCTAAACGGGAAACAACTTGGTGAATCCTCATTAGGGAAAAGATTTAGGAGTACTGATAGATTAGAGACTTCACAGCAGTGTGTAGAGGCACTCAGCTGCTGCAAGAACAAATAGGGTACTAGCCTGCATAAAAAGAAGAGGTGTAGATGCAAGGGATGCTAATATTATCCTACCTCTGTATAAATCCTTGGTTAGGCCTCATCTAGAATATGGAGTACAGTTTTGGGCACCAGTTTAACATGTTTATAAATGACCTAGAAATAGAAAGCAAATTATCAATATTTAAAGATGACACCAAATTATGCAGGGTAATTAATTCAGAACAGGATAATTGCTCTCTACAGAGGGATTTATATAAAATGGCAGATTGGGCAAACAAATGGAATATGAAGTTTAATGTGGGGAAGTGTAAAGTCATGCATTTGGGAGGAAATAACCCCAAGGCTACTTATGAACTTAATGGAATCATTTTAAGGGACTCGTTGCTAGAGAAAGACCTCGGTATCCTTGTCAACTACAAACTTGGAAACAGTGACCAGTGTCAAACTGCAATAGCAAAGGCAAACAAAATCCTGTCTTGCATAAAAAGAGGCATTGAAGCAAGAGTGGATAACATGATTTTGCCATTGTACAAACCATTGGTAAGACCTCACCTTGAGTATGCAGTGCAGTTTTGGGCACCAGTTCTGAAAAAGAATATACTAGAACTACAGAGTACAGCGAAGAGCAACAAAATTAATTAAGGGAATGGAGAACTTGACATATGAGGAACGACTAGACAAACTTGGTTTATTTACCCTAGAGAAAAGACGACTAAGAGGAGACCTTACCACATTGTACAAATATGAGAGGTCAATACAATGATCTCTGCAGTGAGCTATTTATTCCAAGGCCTGATCAGGTGACCAGGGGACACCCCTTGAGATTAGAGGAAAGGAGGTTTAGACTTCAGCAGAGGAAGGGTTTTTTTTTGTTTTTTTTTTTACAGTGAGGTCTGTTAAATTGTGGAATTCTTTGCCCCAGGAGGTTGTTTATGGCAGATACAATGGATACATTCAAGAGAGGATTAGATACATTTCTTTCCAAAGTGAACATACAGAGTTATACTGTTTATTAGTAGGCAGATCAGGAAGGTCTGATAAAGACTAATTTAATTGGTAGCAGGAAAGCTATAAAATTACTGGGGTATGAGGAGAAGGTTGAACTTGATGGACTTGTGTCTTTATTCAACCTAATTTACAGTTACTATGTCGTTCTTTATATAAAAAAAACAAACAAAAAAAAAAACACATTGTTGAACTGGAAAGAGTACAGATGTGCCACAAAACTGATAAAGGGATTGGATGATCTGAATTATAAAGAGAGACTAGCCAAAATGTGTTTGTTTACATTAGAGAAGAGACATCTAAAGGGTGATAAGATTACCATTTACAAATACAAAGTCAATACCAAGAACCATCCAATAAATTTACACAAAGAGCTGAGCTAAGAACAAGAAGTCATCCATTAAGATTAGAGGAATGGAGCTTTCAACTAAAACAAAGGCAGGGATCTTTTACAGTAAGGGTGGTAAAACTATGGAATTCATTGCCTTGGGATGTTGTACTTGCAGCTAAGGCAACTGCTTTCAAAAAAGCAATGGATGCCTATCTAGCACAGAATAATATTGAAAATTATGACAGATTACTTCAATGCAGATAGGCTGTTGATCCAGGGAACTATCTGACTTCCATTTGAAGCCAGGAAGGATTTTTTTTACCCACTTGGGGCTATATTGTAAATGCCTTCCTCTGCATCAACAGGGGTGTTTTGGGCATGGGCTGGACTTTATGGACACCTCATTAACTATTTTGTGCTATGTTTAAGGAACAGGGACCTGTGCACTCTGAGGACAAGAATCCTTTTTTTTTTTTTTTTTTTTTTTATATTCAAAGTTTGTTGAGAATTTTAAATGTCATACTAGCAATAAAGTAAAATACAGTACTGAAGTAGTAAAGGCAGGCAGGAAAAAAAAAAAAAAAAAAAAAAGGGGGGGGGGTGTAACGGATCTTATCCGTTACTTGGGTCCTTGTCTGGACCTCGAATGTTTTACCTAAAGACTATGGCCCCTTGGCCTCCTTTGACCTCAGATGGGAGGTTTACTATCTTTATGTCAAAAGATTTGTGTTTTATGTATTGTCAAATATTGTATGTGTTTAATTGTACTTGTCCCTAGGATGTGTATTGTAGCCACTCCAGCCATTTGACTCAAGACCTCCTGCTGGGTGTTAATCAAGTCATTGTATTGAGAACTGTCCTGAGACTCCCTGCTGTATGTGTTAATCCATTCACGCCCCTCAAGTCTTTGTTCAATGAAACCCTTTTGTATCTGAAATGCAATCATGCCTGAGTTATTGTATCTGTTAAGACCATCTGCTGCTGGCTTTTTGTCTGATGTGTTATGATTTAATCATGTTCCCTATTGTATCAGGTTTCCCCATGTGATCCAATGTACTGTACTGTATATAAATATCTGTGGTTTGTGACAATAGAGAGAGTTCTGTTTTGGAGTGAACAAGGAGTCCTGGAGTCTTGTATTGCTTATGGTCTAAAGTGTCCACTCTGATACCCATCTGCGCCAAGTATCCAGAATCGTTGACTGCCTACTACCAGTGTCCTGCGACCTAACTTTGTGGACTGTCAGGCGGTGATGTGGACTCTTCCCTGCTTCCAGCGATCCTGCGGCTGTTTCCAGTAACTGTCCATACTTCAACTGGTGCATCTGATGGTGCTCATCTGGCGTTGAGAAGGAGAGACCGGGAACGACGGCGGAAGGCGACGCGGTCCCTTCTCAGCTTCCGTTACAGGGGGCAAGGCCCTCCTCCCCCCATAGGAGAAAGGTACATGAAATATGTCACAGGAGGAAGAAAAAAAAAAAAAAAAAAAAAAAAGGAAAAATTGCATCAACATATCAGTAGTAAAAACTCCAAAAGCGAGATATAAAGAAGAAAAGAGAGAGAAGAAGAAGAAGAAAGGAGGATGGGAAGCAGGGGGGAATGAAAACTCTGAAGGAAAATCACAGGGTTCGCTGGCACCAGAGGCTGATGGCAATATAAAATAGACAATCAGTGCAACAGCAAGTCCTGACAAAAGTCAGGAACCAACACATTTGCCACCCAAGGAGACCAAATACTCAAATACGAGGCGGAAGTATTACATGAATAAGCTGTTCGTTTCTCCGTTTTCAGAAGTTGCCAAATGTGGCCATCCAATTGAGACAACCCTGGGGGAACAGATTTCCAATGGAAAGCAATGTGGCACCTGACCACTGCAAAATCCGATAGATCAATTTATTAGATTTCATAGACAAATTCTGAGCCTGGTAGGGACCGTTCAAGAGACCAGTCCAAGGATCAGGTGACAGAGGGGTCTCCAGCGCAACGCTCAACAGTCAAAAGGCGTACTCTCACAAGGGAACCATCAAGGGGCAAACCCTCCACATGTGCTTATACGTTCCCCATTGCCCACATCCCCTAAAACAAACAGGAGGAAAAGAACTGTGAATCCGGGCAAGTCGAGTAGGACAGAGATACCAAGAATCCATTTTTTTTTTTTTTAAGTCTTCAGGCAAGAGATGCTCAGACAGGAGGATAAGGCTGCCTAAGGCTGTGCTCCGGTTCAAACCAACAGTGGTGACCAGAGATGGGAACCCACTTCATGGGGCATTATACAGCCCCCAATGCCTATTAGAATAAAAAGGCTAGCATTACCTGCATCCAGTCTGAGTGAGCTCTCTAATAACTGAGCATGTCAAAGCAGGAGTAAAGTGGATGAGGAGGGAGTCTCTGCTTTAGAGAGCTCTTTTGCCCTGGGGAGGGAAAAAAAGGAAGAAAAATAAAGAGTTAGCATTTAACAGGCTGAAGGGTAGTGGGAGAGAGAGGTTACAGCAGACCAACATGTTTCGCGCTACAGAGGCATTTACTCATGATCAAATAATATTAGGAATCAGTAATCTGTGATGAGAACTTCTATTACATGTGATCTTCCGTGAACCTCAAGAGATGTTCACATCTGCACATTGATTTGCGGATATATTTGACTTTGAAGATATACCCTTTTTTATTCACTAATAGGAGGCAAGCCATTGTCTGATCTAATCTATAATTGTGCCACAAGAGCTGCTGAATATTTTTGACTAGACCTGAGGAGACTTAACCCCCCTATGCACCCCCCCCCCCCCCCGGACTCCTGTATTTCACATAGGATGTAAGTGAAAACAATTGTGGGAAAGTATTACAAAAACTTACCTTTTTCGTGACTTGATGTTACCAAGTGAAGTTTGGTTAGGTGCGCCTCATTAACAATTGTGATAATCTTCATTTCCTTTCTATCCCATACTTCAATCAAAGGATCATTATAAGATAAAATATAAGGTTCATAAACATCCATCAATATACCTGTGAAGGTTTCCTTCAAGTGAAGCAGTTTCCCTTTTAAAAGGTTGTATGAATACAAACCTAGACAAAAGAAAATTAAATTCAGTAGGATTTTTTTTACCTGTTCAATCCTTTTCTCTTTAGTCCATATGGAACACAAAAGACAGGGCCTTTGGGGTGAAGACCCCCTCCTCCAGCTCAAGCCCCCACCTACAAACTAAGAATTCATGTGACAAAAAGCCAAAATAAAGAAAAATAAGCAGGTAAGAAGAAAAATTCACCCAGGACTAAGACCCTAAGAGTACTCCACTGCCCAGAGAAGCAATACAGATAAGGTTTTTTCTCTGGGTAGGAGACCTGTGTTTCATATGAACTAAAGTGAGAAGGATTTAACAAGGAATAACACTAAAATCCTATTTTCGCTTACATCCAATATAGAACACAGGTAACATGAGGATATTACCAAAGCAGAGATTCCCAGAGAGGGTGAGAAGAAAAGTCCACCCACCCATTACCATGATAACAGAGTTCCCGGAGACTATTTTGGATCTGAATAAAGCTTACAGCAACTATAATCTATAAAATATGCAAACTGTAGTTTTTACATCTAATAAAAAAAAAAAGTTACCAAAACATTATTTAGGAAAGTCTCACTGATTACTCAATTCTAAAGTTTCCCAATACCAAAGTCTAATCCTCAGAGTTTCTCGAGAGACCATATTTAATAAAGCAAGTTCTAAAAATCTGCAATGAATTATTTCAACAGCATACTGTTTCTAACTTTGCTTTAAGAAATATTTTCTTAATACAAAAAAGTTAAATATTGAGATTTTTTCTTACCCAGCTCTTGAGATCTCCATACAAGGCTGTTGGATTTTAGATCTAAACTCATTTGTGAAATACTCGTGCTATTAAATATGTCTTGTAGTTCCCCACCAGTAAGATTCATCCTTCTGATATTTTTTTCCTGTTCAACCACAAACAACGATGCCTTCTCCCAATTTATAAAGAATTGTTGTATGGAATAGTTCGATTTATAGATGGTCTTTGTGCCTATTCCAGCATATCTTGTCACAAAAATGCGGTCTTTTTCACAGGATAGCCAATATATGTTGCCAGTAGGAATGTCAACTTTTGCAAGACAAACTACAGGGTAAGGAAAACAGTTTTAGAAAAGTAGAGGGGGGGCATACAATGTGAGCTCATATTCAGCCTTGAAATATTCATCTTTGAAACTTCTTTAATATACATCTGCACAGTACAATACAATATAAGTGACAAACACAGACTTAAAGGACAGCCATCTTGTTAAATTGAAACTATCTGCTGACTTGCATGGTTTCTGGCAGCTCTAATTTACTCTTTTTTGCTGTAGTTTTAAACTTATGCTAATGCAAAGTATACTCATATATAGATGTGGTTTGGGGCTGACCGTGATTACATAAATAGACTGGACTAGCAGGTTTCAAAATATAATCATATCTTATAGAAGAGAAGACTAGGAATACATGGAAAGCAATTAGGTACAGGTAGCTCAGAACATCTGTACCTGAGGAAACCAGTTCTAACTCCTAAACAGTTAAGCCTGACCTGATCACTTTAATACTTCACTTTTATATTATGCAATTAAAATCATTGCTATTTTTTGTCCCTTATAAATTGGATACTTTGTAAAATATCCTGTGTAGTCACTAGCTGGCTCACAAGGTGCTAAACATCAACCAGTTTGAAAGAAAAAACTTTCAATTTTGGAACAATCTGAAAGCCATTTTGGAAGAAGCTTTAATGTAATTAGTACATCGGAATTTGATTTCCTCATGATCTACAATCCAGCAATACCTACATTTTACGTAATACCCAAGGTCCACAAAAGACTTAGAAACCCACCTGGACGCCCCCCATAGTGTCGGGCATCGGAAGCCCAACTGAAAACTGCAGCAAATACACAGACAATTATAGGGCCTTTTGGGTCTACCCTACCATCTTACATCAAGGATTCCCTAGATGCTATTAAGCTAGTGGACGGAATTAAACTGGAAAGAACTTTTATTAGTCTCACTAGATGTGGAATCTTTATATATTAGCATTATCCATCAAACAGGCATACAAGCTGTGGAATATTTCTTGAACTCAAGAGGCACCCAATTTGCACCTCAACTAATTATCAGTCTGCTGTCCTTTGTTTTACCACCAGCAACAAGGGACAGCAATGGGGAGTACCTGTGCTCCAAGTTATGCCAACTTATACTTGTGGTGGTAGCAGACTCAGATTTTTGTGGATGAAATGAAACAGTATACCAGATTTATAAACATCTTGATACAGTATGTTTCATAGATGACTTGTTCCTAATCTGGACGGGCTCAGTGGTAGCCCTAAATTAGTCTCTATAATCAATTAGAACAGATTTCATTTAAAATTAACGATCACAGCCAATAGTGAAGAGATTTTGTTTCTGGACATTTGCATTTACATTATTGAAACATCAGTCTATAGAAAAGAGACCACGACAAACACCTTATTGGAGGGTACAAGTAATCACCCCATACCTCTTAAAAATGGCATACCAATAGGCTACTATTTAAGAATCAGAAGGCTGTGCAGTAATTACAGAATTTACTATGGAAGCAAAAAATAAAATTCAAAGATTTCTTGATGGAGGCTATAGTAAAAGGGTTTTAAAGAGAGTCTTAGAATCTAAGAGGCAATGTACTTAAGCAGGCCCCAAAGGAGAAACAATAAAAAGATATCAAACTCATAGCAACTTATGACAATCAGCATGGAATAATACAACAAATAATGAATAAACACTGGCAGATTTTATTAAATGATGATGATTTAGCAATGTGATCTCAGTAAGACCCTCAGTCACTTACAGAAGAGCAAACAACTTAAGTGACGCATTTGTTCAGTTGGTTCAGCTGCATGGCTCTCGCGGGCCATACCGATCTGGACCATCTCCTACCCTCCACCCCTTTCCCTTCTTTCTCTGATCTTCAGCAAAGCTACAAAATCCAGTCATGTGAAATCTGTCATTATTTCCAAATAAGTCACTTATTAAACTCCCCCGCCTTGAAATCGCTCAGTCCCCATCCGCTTACACCATTCGAGCAGTTGGAGCCAAGATAAGCCCCTCAGTGGAGGCATATCTAAAGCTTAAGGCTCTCCTTCGCCCTGCCTCTTCCCATACTCTGTCTTTCCATAGGAGAGCATAGGAAAGGGATCTTAACATTGTCATTGCTGATGCTCAGTGGCTTTGCTCTCTTTACTGACCAATGTGTCACTTAGGGAGGTGAACTACAAATTAATGATGAGATGGTACCATACCCTAGCATTATTGCATTGTTTTCATCCTGTTTTTTCTGGATCTTGATGGAGATGTGAGCATCGGGACGGATGTCTGTTCCATATATGGTGGGACTGCCCTAGGGTTCAACTCTTCTGGTGAGAAGTCCATACACATCTGGGGGTCCTGACTGGTCTCCAGCTGCCATTTCTCCTCAAAGTTCTGTTGCTTGACATATGGCCTTTGGGTCAGACTCCAGGTGCAGCCACGGCCGTGATGCTTAAAGGGATAGTAATATTTCATAATAAAAGCAGCTCTAATTAATCATCATAGTATTTGGACCTTGGAGAGTGTGATTTCAATTTTGTCAGCGTTGTAGTTCAAGAGTAATTCACTGACGATGTTTCCCCCTCCCGCCCCTTTTACTGATGCAACACTGATGGGAGGTGCCCAGGTAGTGCCCAGGTATCTTCAATTAAGATAAGGGAAAAACCTGAAAAACTTGTCAAGAGGAGCAGGGCTTTCATTGTTCTCATAGGAAGAAGATTGTCCCCTGCTGTTATCTGTCTGGTCTAGCAACTAGAATCCACATCTGAGAAGAGATGGCTTACATTAGCTAAAAAGTGCAGGAGGGGGTAACTTTATCCTTCAATTACTCTTGAACCACAACTCTGACAGTATTGAAATGGCACTCTCTATGGCTGAAATACTATGAAGATTAATTGGAGCTGCTGTTTTTGTGAAACATTACTATCCCTTTAAGTCCTGAGTCTTACAGTTAACTGCTGCACGCGCATGTGTTCCTGGCCTATGGAAGTCTGTTGAGTCCCTGATTGTGTCTGACTGAAAGGTCAGATTGCCCAACATACTTGACCTGGAACGGTTGTACTCTCAAATCCATGGGTACGCTTCCCCAGTTCTATGAGTGATTCTCTACATGGTTTGGATTCCTTTGCCTCCCCCACTTCTGACAGACATTTATATCCTCAATTGAGCATAGCTTCTTCCCACCCCCCATCACCCTTTATTCCTCTCTCCTCTTTTCCCCCCTCCCTTCCTGGATTTATCTTTCTCTTCTTGCCTTCTTTCTGCAAGATTTCTCCTACCTAGCCCAGGTCCTCTTGTCTTTTCTTACCACCCTTTTTTCCTCTACTTGTTCTCCTCTCTTCCTTTTAAGTGCTTCTTTTCATTTATATCTTTGACCCTCTTAGCTGAACTTGCACACCATTTGCATGATTTGTGGCACCATAATTCTTGTACGTGTTAACCTGGTGTTTGCACGATGTAAAGTTATGGTGTCATTGATATCCCCTGACTTTTATTTGCAGATTATACATTGTATTATTTCATTGCTTACTGCTCTATACTTCAAGATTGATATTTTTTTATTTTTTATTTTATTTCAATAAAATATTTTGAAAATGAAAAACACAAGGTTCTCAAGTGATATTAAGGGCACGTATCCATGAAGACAGTGCCAAACATGCATATACATTAGCAAAGATAAAACATTCAATAACCAACAAGGCAAATAATTTTCCATCTGTCATTTCAGCAATTATAATTCTATTGGGGTGGTTTACTTACTAGAGTGGCAATGTGGTCTCAAATATGTAGGTTACACAAAAATGTAAATTCAGAAGACAAATTCTAGAACACATTAGGGATATCAGGAACAAGAGAGACAAGACAGTTGCCAGACATGTAACAGAAAAACATGGAGGAGATTATTCAGTTATAAAATTTACGGCTATTGAATGTTTTACACCAACAATTAGACGTGGAGATATAGATCAGAAGCTATTGATATCAGAATCTAAATGGATAGATTGACTGGGTACAAAAAATCCCATGGGATTAAATGAGAGCTTTAATTTTAACCAGTTTAAAAAAGATTAATAGTTTCTATAAATCCATACATCTATTAAATCAATTCAGCTATGTAACTGCTTTGATTTTTTCTAAATTCTATGGTATCTGTGACGACAGTTGATTACATTAGTTTTACTCTTTGACAAGATGTGTAATTATTGTATAGATCTATGAACAATCATATACTTC
Organism: Rhinophrynus dorsalis; assembly: GCA_037306005.1. Lineage (NCBI taxonomy): Eukaryota > Metazoa > Chordata > Amphibia > Anura > Rhinophrynidae > Rhinophrynus > Rhinophrynus dorsalis. The sequence continues at coordinate 311,021,116 of CM074718.1, forward strand.
TCCAATAGGTTTTATAAATACACTTCTCCTTGGAACAAACTGTGATAAGTGAACATCTTTAATGTATCAAAAACATTTTCTAAATAAGTTTTCGTTGACAATGTATTATAATAGCCTTTGTGTCAAGGTAAATTGTAATGATAAACACTAATGAATGAACACACGCAATTATTTCATAAAAGCTTGGTAGATTATAAATAGTTAAATTCCACAATGTAAAGCTAAAATGTTTGGTAAGTGAATATGAGTATGCAACATCTTTAGTAGAATGTATTGCTATTCCTATACATCCTTCCACCTTATTTGGTAGAAATCTACATTCCTGCCAATCAATCTGTTATTGTGACGTCGAAAGTGACATCGTGCTACATCTGCCCACTACCCTAACCGGAAAGTGGGTATAAAAAGAGCCAGAGAAGTGATTGCCATTACTATAGTCCCTGATGAAGCAGCTATAAGTAGCGAAAGGAGGAGTGCCTTTATTAACCAGTTTTCTCACTTGATAAAAATCCTCATATCTATTCGATAACTGACCCACTCTCCAACCGATATAATGGTTGGCTAATAGCACAGTACTAGCATGAGGAATTCTTGCAGCAGATTGCCATGAGGGTTAGACTAGGGAACAACCATTACATGGTTTGTGAAAACTGGGATTTAACCTGAATATGCAACATAGGATTGTTAGAACTCTCTATGTTATCAATGAATATCTAGATTATTAAATTAATGCTGGCACTCTCATTGCTAGCTTAAATGACATGCTGAATATAAGACCTGTCGCTAATAACAGTGATTTAGCTAAAAGCAAGCAAACAAGCACATAATTGTAGAGTGAGCCAATAGCAAAACAGTTTACAACGGGTTAACTGAAGGACTCCTTATGCAAAGTGTGTTTGCTAGGTTTTCTAATGAAACTTATATTTCCTGGCTAGATATTGAACATAATGCTGCATTTTCTGTCCTGGGGATTGATGGAGACAAATGACAGATTAAAACTAGGTGACCAATGCTTATCAGCATCGGATACACGTTACTCAAGACTGAATACAGTTTCTGTTTTGATGGAGAAGGCAAATTTACAAGTTGTGTGGTGGGGATAAAGAAGAGTAGGTAAACATTTTTTACTGAAAGTCTCCCCCTCCACACTACCACCATCCCCCACCCTCTTCAGATAATGTGTGGTGTGGTGTAGCAGTGGGTCTCTAGCTGCATGCTTAAGTGTTTGAACACGAAATTCTACTTTCCTGCATAAATTCAATATGCACAAGCAGTTGCAAGCACATTTGCATAGGTAAGGATACACACATTGGCATGGACATGCTTGGTACATTCATGCACACATTTGAAGGTGCATAGATTCACAAAAATGCATATTCACACAAACATGGACCTTTGCACGTAACACAAATCCACATGTCTACAACCACCAGCATAACTACATTGAAGTGTGTGCAACTAACAGGCCAGGGATCCAAGGGCACCCAAAAGGACCTAGCCATGCCTCACAGAAAATGTGCATTTTAGGCCAACTGTTCTATATGCAATTGTGTATATGTACAGTTATGAATAATATGTGCCTAAAGCAGCAAAATAAAATTGAAAAGGGGCTTCTCAGGCTGACTGGCTAAACTATTTTTATTTTAGACAAATAAAAATAAACTATGTAAATGTTTATCTTGCAACTTCCAATTCATTCTTTTTACTGGTCTATGGGTCTTATATCCAAAAGTGCATTTTAGCCGGAAATATTGTCCTAGGCCATTGCAATACAGGATCATAGACAGGCATAACTGATATTTACATAACATAAGCAACATTTTTCAGATTACAAGATGTATTTTATTAGTTTGGTCTAAAACATACCTGGTCCACCAGACTTTATGACTTCTACACTTCCTAACACACCATTAGATCTCATCAACTGTCCATTACTGTCTGTCCAGTAAACTAAATCTCTTTTCCAATCCACATCCATGAGTGTCATGTTTGTTGAGAATTGCTGGATAAGAGTCCTTTTAACAAAGGACTCATAGAAACTCATCTCTAACGAATATATTTTATTGTCGCTTTCATACACAATTTTCAAGTCTAGAGAGAAGAGAAAAAAAAAAAAAAGAGAAAAGAAAGGACTTCTTTAATTTCAGGTTAGGTCTTACAATAATAAATTTAGGGTAGATGTACAAACCGCGTTTAATAATATTTAGATATTCTTGTTTTGCTTTTCAACTGTTACTGCAAAGAAAGGACTACAGTATGTTTAAGATGTGACTTCGCATTATCAAACCTGATAAAATCTTTAACAAAATCCATTCCTCTACCATATGCAGCAACCTGAACATTGTAATGTTCCTCTTTCCCCTCAGTTACATAGTTACATAAAATAGATTGAGCTAAATAATTGGCACATTATATTACTGAAAATGCTTAACAAAAAACAAGATGAAAGTCTGACTGTTTCAAAGAAGCTTCCTACCTATTATCAAACCATTTAAAAGCTTCTGATAGAATGATTCCCTTTAAACAATTATTTTGCCCAATCCATGTGACTTTGTATTTCACTACGATAGGCCCAAACATTTATATTTAAATATATAATTAGATAGTAGTTATACAATGTAGTTTTGGAATTTTTTTTTTCTTTAAATTAGGTAATGTGATAAAAACACATTTTATATATAAATTTGCCAATCTGCTTCTGAAACAAAAGCCTTTTGTAATAATTTAGTGAGTGTGCACCTGGGTATTATATTTAATAAGAATGCGTCCAAAGATATATATATATCCATCCATCCAAGCATGTACATGTTCATATGTGCCAATATATACTATATACACACATATATACATACACATATATGCACACTAATATTTTACATGTAATTTATTCCATCAGATACCAGAATGTCTGAGTGTGTCCTATATGGGTAACATATCAAAGTGGACTGCTGAAGCCATTTTTGTTTGCCGTTATATTAATTTTAAGTCTGTGTGTTTAAGAGAAAAAGTACTTCTTTAGACTAGATGTCTCAAAGTTGGTTTGTAAAATCCCTACAATGACACACTGAAGATAAAGGTTTAACTCCCTTTCATTGGAAACATAAGAATATTGTTTTCATATGTAATCTATATAGGCAGGGGAACACTTGCATCTTTCTCCTGGATGAGTGTATGTAGTCAGACATTCTTTGAAGTTCAGTTTCTGAACAGAAGACCAATTATTATTAATTGGGCAGATCTTTAAAATATTAATTTCTGCAATTTGCAGTCTCTTTGCATCTTCTGGTATTAATATTTTGTTTTTAGGAAAGTAATCAATCAGTTTTCTAAAAACGTAGTAATACTGAAAGGTGAAGCCTTTAGATAATTTGCCTGTGACAAAAGCACGTCCAGGGAGGAACACACAGTTTTTCCTAGTTTTAGTTGGATAGGATTCAGAATCTTCCGAAACATGAGCCAGTGACCTGCATTCCCCACAGACCAAACCTCAATCTAAGGACTGGAAAATATATGTTTTTGTTGTAATTAATCTTGTAGAGCCCTCTAGGAATGAATCATCCCCATATCTGGGATAATAAATATAACCATTCTTTAGTAGACCTGGCCAAGCCAATTGGGAATTGTTATATATAAGCATTATATGCTTGTCCTATATTCTTTGGAAGTTAAACAGGTTTATATATGTACTAGTGCTTAATACTGTGTGGGTTAGCAATTTAGACCCCTTTAGGTTTTGACAGAAGTAACTTGGGGATTGATTCTTCCAGTGCTTATATTAAGGAGAGCAATATGTTTTCTTGAATGTGTAAATGTGGGGTGTGACTGACATGCCATTGCAATTGTGTATAGATGCTGCACGTTTCTGAGATTGCCTGTTGTCTTTGGTTGTCATTATTAACCCCTTGTTTACTATCCAGGTTTTTCCCATTGTTTCTCAAATAGTGTGTGGTTTCTTTAAGAAATTGATGTGATTCATTTATACTAGTCTCATTGCCTGTGTAGATTGTGTTGGGGTATTTGTAATTTGTCTGTTGAGATGGTCATGCCCGTTGACAATTCTAACATCCACCATCTTGCATAGCATTTGCAGTTATCGTGTACTGTGTAGCTGTCTGTAGTTTTGGTTAACCCTTGCAGTGCAGTTATTGTGTAGTTTACTTGATGCTGTATTTATGACCATAATAGCTTACAAGATGTTGCATCTATAACCATAATATCTTACATGGTTTTGCGTATGTATCATTGTATACACTGGATTATTATGGGGAAATTTAGTTTGTTACTAAGAAATGGATTTACAGGTTTTGCGCTTTATCCAGAGTATGCATATTGAAAACAGCAGATATGGCGAAATGGTGAAATTTACATACAGATATTTGTATTTCCTCTGTGTCCTTTCCACAGCAAAGAATGGGTGTGAGCTCCGCCTCCCAGCTGGTAGGACCAATTGCAAAACTTTAAAAGCCAGGCTGTAACATCCGGTCGCCAGTTAACCATTGTCCAAAGCTGTAAGAAAAATAAGGTTAGAATTATAATAGAATATGCATTCATCATCCTCCTTAAAATACTTATGATATATTAGAGAGAGGGAGTGCCGTGGAAAGGACACAGAGGAAATACAAATATCTGTGAGTAAATTTCACCATTTCCTCTGGGACTTAGCCCAGCAGTACAATAAAAAAGGGGGGGGGGAGATAAGGAAAGATCCTACCCTTAATCGGGAACAACAGCCTGAAGTACTTTTCTTCCAAACTTTGCATCTGCGCCTGCTTGCACATCCAACTTGTAATGTTTTATGAATGTGGACAAGGATGACCATGTTGCTGTCTTGCATCTCTCTTCCGGCAAAGCTACAGCCTTGTGAGCCCCATGATGTAGCAATTGCCCTACTCGAATGTGCCTTGATATGTAATGGAGGATCTTTCCCTGCAGACTTGTAAGCTAAATGGATACAAACCCTTATCCTTCTTGCCAGAGAAGCCTTAGATGCCACTGATCCTTTGTAATTTCCAAAGAAATGCACGGACAAGGAGTCCGTTTTCCTGAAATCCTTTGTTCTGGCCAAATAAACTGACAGACATCTACATAAATCTAAATTTTGTAGGATCTTTTCCTTATTATTGGCTGGATTAAGACAAAAGGAAGGAAGGTTTCTTGACTGAGATGAAACTCAGATATCACCTTAGTCCTAAAGGTAGGTCTTGTCCTTAAAACTACCTTGTCTTGATGAAAAATGATGCAAGAAGAAGAGCACAGGAGTTTGAAGTTCACTCACTTCTTGCAGAAGTAATTGCTGTCAAGAATACAGCTTTTAGAGGAGATTCTTTATAGGGATGGATTGTAATGGTTCAAAACTTTTGTGGACTGAAAGCTGCTGCAAAACCAGATTTTGATCCCAAGCAGGTATAATCTTCCGTACTGTAGGTTTAATTTTGGAGATAGCTTGGATGCATCTCTTGATTACTTAATGATCTGAAAAAGGATTGGCTAAAACTGCTGATAGGGCAGATAGCTGCACCTTTAAGGAAGCTGGTTTTAGATTTTTTTTTTTTTTTTAATCCATCCTGTAGGAAATGGAGAATAATTCCTACTGTTTTTTTTTTCTCTAGAAAGATTACGTTTTCTGCACCATTTGTAGCATATGTTCCATATACAGTAATAAAGCTTTGAAGTTACTACTTTTCTTCCTTTGATTATTGTTTCCGCCACTTCTTTAGAGACACCCTTAATCTCTAAAGAGCGCTGTTCAGCTTCCATGCCGTTAACTTCAAGAAGCTGGGATTGGGGTGCAATATCGGACCTTATGATAGTAGATAAAGGATGTCCGGCAGCTTCATGGGCAGTTGAACCAACATTCTCACTAGGTCCGCATACCAGGTTTTCCTAGGCCATCTTTGTGCTATCAGTATCAGGGTTGCTTTGTCCGGTTTTCTCTTCCGAACCACCACCAATAGTAGAGAAAAGGGTAGAAAAACATATGCTAACCGGAACCCCCATCTGATCTTTAAAGCATCTTGACCCCAGGCCTTGCTGTTTTTCCATCCAGAAAGACTCTGTGTTGTCTCTTGTTGCCATTAGGTCTATTGTTGGTTCTCCGAATAGAACTATTGTTCTTGAATACCTCCGTGTTGAGGGACTAGTTTCCTGGATCCAGAGTGTTTCTGCTGAGATAATCCGCTTGAATATTTGCTATACCTGAAATGTGTGCTGCAGATAGGTCCAGCAGATTGTTTTTGGCCCATATAAATATCTTCTGAGTCAGACTGTTCAAGGCTGGACTCCTCATTCCTCCTTGGTTGAGGTGGTACCTTACTGTGGAGATGTTGTCCGATCTGACCGGAATGGTTTTCCCTTGAAGTTCTGTTTTAAGTTGCTTTAGACTGTACCATACTGCTTTCAGTTCTAACATGTTGATGTGTAACCTTTGTTACCATCTGTTTCATGTGCCTTGTATTGTTCTCTGCTGCCAAATTCCTCCCCAGCAGAGACTGCTTGCGTCTGTCTTCAGTATCTCCCAACTGGGTTCTATCAGGGTTTTGCCTCTTAGGAGGCTTGATCTGTTTAGCCACCAACTGGGATCTCTTTTGGTGGCTGGCAAGACCGGAATGTGCTTGGTGAATTCCAGTGGGTTTCCTTTACAATTTGTTAGCAGATTCTCCTGTGGTGTTCATAGATGAGATCTTGCTCAAGGAACAACTTGTACTGCCGAAGATAGATTGTCTAGAAGTTTTGAGAACGCCAGGGCAGTATGTGGTCTGGTCTTTAGGAATCTTGATATCCTGCTTGTCTGCTTCTTCTGTCTTGATAGATGCGCTGTGCCTTTCACCATGTCGAATTGTATCCCCAGGAAAATCAGACTGTCTGCAAATTTTTTTTTCTTTGTTGATCTTCCAACCCAGATCCGATAACATCTGTACGCAGAACTTTGCAGATACCAGAGATTGGTGGAGTGACTCTTCTATTATAAAGAGGTCGTTGAGGTAAGGAATTACTTTAATGCCCTTTTGCCTTAGGGAGGCTAGGGCCACTGCTAGAACCTTGGTGAACACCCTCAGCGCTAAGGCTAAGCCAAATAGAAGGGCCGTAAATGCAGAATCTCGGATACTTCCTGTGTGAAGGTCTTATGAGAATGTGGTGGTATGCATCCTGCATATCTATTTTCGTTAAGAATGCCCCTGGATTTACTGACTTGATTGTTGAGGTCACAGTCTGCATCCTGAATTTTCTGATCCTGACAAATGAATTGAGCCATTTCAAATCCAGTATCAGTCTCAAATCCCCTGAGGATTTCTTTACTGGAAAAATGACTGAGTAGATTCCATAAATCCTTTGCTCTCTCTGGGAACCTTCTCTATCACCCTGTTGATCTGTAGATCTTGAATAGCCGCCAATACTTTGTTTCTCATTGTTCTGTTGGAAATTTTGGAGGTCATGAATCTTGTGTTCTGAGGGACAGATTCTAATTCTATGCAATACCCAAAATTTGTTGAACCCATTTGTCTGGGGCAAGCCATTTCCAGACCTCCAGATATGACTCCAGTCTGCCCCCTACTGGAGTTGGAGATTAGGGCGGCCTGACCTCATTACGTATTCTTAGAGAAGGGCTTCCTCTGGAAGTCCCTCCTGTTTCCAGATCTAGTATTGGGGGGCCTGATTTTTTCTGCCTTGCTTGTGGGCTCTCCCTGGCCTGTACCTTCTTGCCTCCCAAAAGGACTACCTTCTGAAATTAGAAGATCTTGGTGGGGAAATCCTGTTTCTACATTCTTGAGACAAAAAGACACTTGCCTGCTGATGACTTCTTAATAATTTCTTCTAATCGGTTACCAAAAAGAAGAGAACCAAGGAAAGTTAAGGAGACTAGTTTATTTTCTGATGATGCATCAGCATCCCAGGCCTTGATCCAGAGGGCCCGTCTTGCTGTAACTGAGAGGGCAGAGGCCCTGGCTGATAACTTAATAGCGTCCAGGGAAGCATAGCAGGAAAAATTAACTGCTTCTTTGATGGATGCCACCTCTCTTAGTAATCTGGATCTAGACACAGAGGACTCAATCTTTTCTTCTAATTCTCCTAACCATATCCTTAATACCCTAAATATACAGGCCATAGCTGTATCAGTTTTTAAATTATGACCAATAGTGGTAAACTGCTTGTGCAAGGCACTATCAGCTCTCTTATCCATAGGATCCTTCAAAGAGGTTCCGTCTTCCAATAATATAGTAGATCTGCGCGACATGTGCCACAGCTGCATCCACCTTAGGAGGTGTCACCCAGGATGATGTCTCTTCCTCAGAGCAGGGATACATTTTAATAATTCTCCTGGATATTGTTAATTTTTTATCAGCATGGCTCCATTCAGTTTTTACTAAATCTTGAACAGAGGAAAGAACAGGAAAAACTAAAGTTGCTTTCTTATGACCTAAGAAGGCTGTATCCATGACTCCTAATTATTTCTGTGCCTCAGTTAAACCTAACGTCTTCCTCATAGATTTTGAGAGACCATTCAATTTATCTAAAATGAAGCTCCCTGAATCATCAGTTAGCTCCCCTTCTTCAGCCAAAGAAGGGCCAGATTCGAATTCTATAAGACTGCCTTCATCTTCTTCCATAGGGTTAAAGGGACCCTCTTCAGGGTCAGACATTCTTTGTCTCTTTCTGGCTGACTCCTGCATTTGTGAAAAGGTTTCCTGCATGGATGATCTTTTCCATGTCAGGAAATCCTTGAATTGGGAAGGAATCTCATTCCCAGCAACCTTCTTAAAGCGTTCACCACAGAGTTTGGTAGTGTCTGATGGTGAGAGTTTAGCATCACAGGTGGCACAACTGCAATAACATCTTCCTTGGATGCAGAAGGTTCTATAGTACTTCTGGGCTTCTCAGTCTGGCCATATTTAGCATTAGATGACAGTTGTGCTAAAGCAGCTTCTCTGATTCTCTCCAACAATACTATTAGCATATAATATAATGATAATAACATGTACTCACATAACTTGTACAGGCCATCCACCTTTTATGTCCCAGCAGTGTCCGGAGGTCTGAAACTCCTATGCGTTCCACTCGTGGAACGCACGCTGCCTCACTTCCGGTGGAGACCTCAATGATGATGCACTTCCGGAATTCCGCTTGCTAGCAGTTAACACCCACGCCCCAGCTGAGAACCAGACAGCACATGTGGCCAGACGAGTGCTCCATGCGACCCTGCTGTTTGGAGGTGTAGAGCTGCCCAAACATGTACACTGTATCGGGTGACAGTGTATGTTGAAGAAAACAATAACAAACTAAGGTAATCTTCTGCCGAGGACGACAGAGCCTCCATCCTCCAGCTAGGTAGGAACAATTTAACTGGTGACCAGATGTTATAGCCTGGCTTTTAAAGTTTTGCGATTGGTTCTACCAGCTGGGAGGCGGAGCTCACACCCATTCTTTGCCGTGGATAAGGACATAGAGGAAATTTATTTACAGATACTTCCTTCCACGGCTATGTACAATGGGTATTGTCTCCGCCCATTTGCTGGTGTAAGATGAATCAAATAGTTATAAAGCCCTCTTTCACCACAACCAGTAGTCTCACTCACGGTAGGACGAGCCGTTGAAGGACACAGAAGAAAAGGAAATAGGCTGAAATTTACTTACAATATCTTCTGTATCCTATCCCCAGGATACGTACACAATGGGATACACCAAATCTGTGCACTTTAAAAAGGAATGAAAAGAAATATCCTAAAAGCCAAAAAGGTATCACAATATAATGTGAATATAGGTAAAAAGGACCCTACAAGGTGATTTTAAAGGTACAACTTCCTGAACACTTTTCAGACTCTGCAATAAATCGCTCATGTGGAAACCCTTCTAACAAATGCAATGACCTTAGCTACAAGGGCTGATAACCCTCTGTGTAGCAATATCTGCCCGCTCAACCACCAAGCCTTAAGGCGGCCGGATTAGGATGAAACAATGGACCTCAAGACAACAAATCCTACCTTAGAGGTAGGGACATGGGATGATCCACTGACAGCTTGACTAAGGTTCTCCTTGACCAACGTGGAGCAATAAGGATTATCTTCCTTAGGATCTCTTGGATCATGGGAGTTGGAGGGAACACATACAGTCGTGTGAAAAAGAAAGTACACCCTTTTTGAATTCTATGGTTTTACTCAGGACATAATCTGTTCCTTAGCAGGTCAAAAAAACTAGGTAAATACAACCTCAGATGAACACCACATGATATATTACACTATGTCATGATTTAACAAAAATAAAGCCAAAATGGAGAAGCCATGTGTGAAAAACCAAGTACACCCTTATTGCTTCCATAGGAATTAAGATGTTAAGTAGCAGACAGGTGCACTCTAACCAAATGCCCTTGATTAACTGATCAGCAGCAAGTGTGACCACCTCTACAAAAGCTGAAGTTTAGCAGTTTGCTGGTCTGAAGCATTCAGGTGTGTTTTAACACAATGCCAAGGAGGAAAGACATCAGCAGTGATCTTAGAGAAGCAATTATTGTCCATCATTCTACAGTGAGAAAGATTATTCAAAAGTGGAAAACATTCAAGACAGTTACCAGTCTTCTCAAGAGTGGACGTCCCAGCAAATTCACCCCAAGGTTAGACAGTGCAATGCTCAGAGAAATTGCAAAAAACCCAAGAATTACATCTCAGACTCTACAGACCTCAGTTAGCATCTTCAATTTTAAAGTTCATGACAGTACACTTAGAAAAAGACTGAACAAGTATGGTTTGTTTGGAAGGGTTGCCAGGAGAAAGCCTCTTCTCTCTAAAAAGAACATGGTAGCACAGCTTAGGTTTGCAAAGTTGCATCTGAACAAACCACAAGACTTCTGGAACAATGTCCTTTGGACGGGCGAGACCAAAGTGGAGATGTTTCGCCATAAAGGCACAGCGCCATGTTTGGTGAAAAACAAATACAGCATATCAGCACAAACACCTCATGTCATGCAACAGGACAATGAGCCCAAGCACATCAGCAAATCTACAAAAAAATGGCTGAAAAAGAAAATCAAGGTGTTGCAATGGCCCAGTCAACGCCCAGACCTCAACCCAACTGAAATGCTGTGGCGGGACCTTAAGAGAGCTGTGCATAAACAAATGCCCGCAAACCTCAATGAACTGAAGAAATGTTGTAAAGAAGAGTGAGCCAAACTTCCTCCACAATGATGTGAGACTGAAAGTCATACAGAAAACATTGCTGCTAAAGGTGGTTCCTACAAGCTACTGAATCATAAGGTGTACTTAGTTTTACACACATGGCTTCTCCACTTTGGCTTTTTGTTAAAAAAATCATGACACTGTGTAATATGACATGTGGTGTTGTTCATCTGAGTTTGTATTTACCTAATTTTTAGACCTGCTAAGGAACAGATGATTGTTATGTTCAGATATGTAAAACCATAGAATTCAAAGAGGGTGTATTTTTTCACACTACTGTAGGCCAGGGGAAAAGACCAGTTCCAAACCAGAGCATTCTGTCCCATGGCTGCTGGCTCCTGCCACTGAGAACTTCTTGAATTTGGTATTTTTGCTGGTAGCTGAGAGGCTGTGATGATTTTTAGATTTTTTTTTTATGACCACTGAAGAATCTCTTCCACTTCGCTTTGTAAACTTTTGCTTCTGGTTCCTCCTGATTTTTTTGTTTATGACTGCTGCTGTGTTGTCTGAGCGTACCAGAACAGATTTTTGATATATCTGGGGTCTGAAATGCTTCAGGAAATTGGCTACCACTCTTACCTCTAGCATATTTATGTGCATGCTGAATTCCACTGGAGACCACTTTTCTTGTGCTGACAGGTTACTGTAAAGTGCCTCCCCATCCTGTGGGGTAGGCATCTGTGGTCACCATCTGCCTGACTTGTTCTGGAAGAGGACAACCTTTTAACAAGCTCTGTGACTGACCACCAGAGACGACTTTTCCTTATATGAAATGGTGATGGCATCTTCTGTGCCATGTTTTTGGCTTTGTCCCAGGTGGTCAGACATTGATTGTGCAGAGGTCTTAAATGAAATCTTGCCCATGGAATATGTATTTTAGATGTTAGACTTAAGAGCCTCATGTAATCCTGGCCTGTTAACAGAAGCTCTTTTCTGAATTTCCCAATTGCTGTCTTTATCCTTAAAATCTTGTCTTCTTTCAGAAATACGATCCCTTGCGTGGTATCTATGACCATACCCAGAAAGCAGATATTCAGGGAATTAATCAGTTTGCTCTTTTGGTGATTAGCCAGCACTGAACCTAAAGAACTTTGAGGCTCCAAGCAGTGTACCTATTTTCTGGACCCTGAAACAATCAACAGATCGTCCAGACAGGTGATGATCGATATTACACTTACCCTCAAAGTTTGCAGAGACAATGCCCATACCTTGAAGACTGTGTGCGGCTGAAAAGCCAAAATGGCAGAACCTTGAACTGGTAGTGATGACCTTCCAGAAGAACCTCAGAAACCTACTGTGGGAAACCTTGACTGGGATATGAGAATATGCATCCTTCAGGTCTATGGTCATCATGAATGCTCCTTTTGGGATTGCTTTCAGGACTGAGGTTACTGACTCCATCTTGAAATGAGAAGCCTGACAAAGGAGTTCAGGAACTTCAACTCAAATCAGTTAGAAGGCACCAGAAACTTTAGGCACCAACAACAATATGGAATAAATTCCAGAATTCCTCTGGCATAAGGGACTGGGTCTTTCAAATTTTTGAAAAGATCCAGAACTGCCTTCCTCAGTTCTGATGCCTTGACAGGATCTGAAGGAATCTTGGAAACTTTCATTAAGCTGATGGAAGTGGGTCTAACTCCAGCAGATACCCGGTCGCCAATATCAGATGAACCCATTGGTCCATGATTGGATCTGATCATCAGGTATGAAGGAAAGATCCCAGTCGACCCCCACCTCACCACACTTCATCTGAATTATTTCTTTCAACTAGAGCCTCTGGGGTGGATCCTTCTGGAAACCACCTCTGGATGACTGAGTTGACGACTGCTTCCTCTGATCCTGTGGGAGAAAGGCGTTCTTCCCTCATGTCACTCAATTTCCTCCAAGTGTTTTCCAAATATTGTTTGGCCCGAGAACGGGAGTGTCACACCCCTTGAACTTAGCCACAATGCTCATCTCACTGTAATGGATAGGGTTCACGATCTTGCTGCAAGTCTGCTATCAAACGAGGAATCACAGGATAAGTTGACAGCTTCCTTGATGGTCGCAACTTTTTTTATAATCAGCTTTGAGCGGGACACTGATGAATCAATGTTTTCCTCTAATTCAGTAAGCCATATTTTGATGGTTCTCGTTATGCGAGCTAAAACTGTAGCTGCTCTCAAGTCTTAACCTAAGATGGGGTATTGCTTCTTTAGCGTTGACTCCATCTTCCTGTCCATCACATCTTTAAGAGAGGAACCATCTTCCATAGGAAATCTTCTAGCCAAATGTGCAATGGCTGTATCAGTCTTAGGAGGGGTGTATCATGATTTCATGTCTTCCTTGAAGAGGTAGATCTTTGTGACTCTCCTGGTCAAACCTGTTCTTTTGTCCCCTTTATCCCATTCAGATTTAAAGGGATAGTATTACTTCAAAATTACTATCCCTCATATTGTAGCCCTTAATAAACAGAGTTAAATGACACCAGCGGCATCTCTCAAACCTTTATGGTTTAAGAGATAGCCACTTTCAAAGTTTCCTCTCCCCTGCTGTCAGTGTTCTGCTGCCAGCAGGAGAATCCGGTCTCTGAATCAAGCGGAGGCTCTTCAGCAGAGCCGATATCTCGTTAAGGAAGGAAAAATGATTCATTGAAACAGTCTTCTACGTGTGCTTGGTAACCAAGCACACGTAGAAGACTGTTTCAATGAATCATTTTCCCTTCCATAATGAGATATCGGCTCTGTTTAAGAGCCTCAGCCTGTCCCAGGACCGGATTCCCCTGCTGTCAGCGTTCTGCTGCCAGAAAACTTTGAAAGAGGCTCTCCCTTAAACCATAAAGGTTTGAGAGATGCCGCTTGTGTCATTTAACTCAGTTTATTAAGGGCTACAATATGAGGGATAGTAATTTTGAAGTAATACTATCCCTTTAACTAAATCAGTAATAGCATGGTGAATTGGGAAAACTGGGAAGGCTTTACGATTTTCCAAAAGAGCCATATCCAAAACTCCAACTCTTGTGGAGTATCAGGTAGTCCTAATGTCTTTTTTTTTTTCATTATTTTATTTTTTATGAAGAAGGGTTCTATTTGGTCCAGAGTAAAAGCCAGATTCGTCAGTAACCTTATTCCCCTCACAAGAGTTCAGAAATCAAGTCATGCAACCTTTCCGGATTCTCAGTGTCCTCTAATCTGGTACCTTCTCCATGATCTTCTATGTATGGATGTTTCTTAGGGGCGGAGGCTTCCTGCATGGCTGAAAACGTATCCTGCATGGATGACTTCATCCATGCTAGAAGATCCTTAAACAATGCGTTCCAAAGGGGTGGTGGGGGGGGGGGGAAGCAAGGCTACAAGGCCTGTGCAATAGCGCCAAGCCGGTGCCTGCTGACGGCTTGTCGGTAGAAGAGAGACGGATCAGAGAGATGCCGACATACCTCACCTCCATCAGAGCTTAATGGAGGAGCATCAGGAGAAAGCATCTTTTCTCCAGGATTAGCAGCACTGACTGTGGCCATGGAACACAAGGAACAGAAAAAATAACAAAGTCCCTAAATTCAAGTGGAGAGAGGCTAAAAGCCCTACTCCCAGCTTAATAGGACCAAAAAGAACCAGCTGGGGTGAGAGCTTCCTTATACAATTGATTAGTCCGACCTCGGCAAACTGGAAGAGACAATACCCACTGTACATAGCCAGTGATAGGACACAGAAGAAAAATCATTAAATTATATTAATGTAATTTGGGACACTGTCTTACAGATAAACATCTAGTTATTGCAAATTATTTGCAGATGAATTTATACGTTTGTTTGGTGTTATTTTGCCATATTTGGGCAGCTCTCACAAAACAAGTTACGTACTATTTTAAAATTAACAACTATACACCGGGTGGGGGAGGTATTCATATATGCTGCAGCCAAATGTATCATTAATTGTAACAGACTATTAACCCTTGCTATGCTGCTATGTTCAGATATTGCTAACATATACCTCTGCATACATATATGTACTGATATATATCTTGGGAACTATATATTTCCATATCCTATATAATAATTTGCTAAGTTGTGTGTAACGCCCGACATGCGCAGTAGACACTGCTGCGCGTGCGGCAGTCATGCGCAGTACAGACTGCCCACGCCGCGGCTGATACAGAGCTGGGCGCTCTGAAGGAGCGTCCAGCTCTGTATCAGCAGTGGCACGGGCAGTCTCCACTGCGCGACTGCCCCAAGACGGCTGCCAGAGGCACTGTGGCCCGTGTAACGGGCTGTTCAACTAGTTTTGATATATTTTACCATATTGATTTTATATGCAACTTAATATATGACTGTCATATGGGAGATATATTGATGTCACCACTGTGTTGATTTGCGCTGACTATATATATTACATTTTATTTTATATGTAAATAAAAATTTTATATTTTTCCATGAATATGCGTAATTGATTTTTAATCCATTTATTTACTGTGGAGTATCAACCCCACTTTGGGAAATTCTCAAATTTATTTAATGAATTAGTAGAGTATATTTTAAGCTAGTGTACAAATAAGAGTCTCCCCTGTTTACGCTATCCTTTCCTGTTGCTAGCAGGGGCAATTATATAGGTCTGTGTATTCTGTGACAAGATACAGCACCAAATCTTTTTGGACCAAACAAGGGATTATTGTATGGATACCAGAGGATGAGAATTTGGCCATGTTGAGCCGTCACACACATAATTATACGTCCCAGATGAATACCAGGAAAAGCAGCTATGAATAGTATAATCTACTTCATGTACATTATTTTTGAAATTGATACTACCTGGACCAGGTGGATTAAGGTCTCTATTGATTGGTGGAGTTAATATTTTGTTTGCGTCTGTTATTCAGCTGTATATGCCCACCTTTGTCATATATGGAATGTACATATGGCATTCACTTACTCACATCTACAAGTGATGGAGGCACTCTCTGTGAGGTAGTCACAAGAATGGGCCCAACTGATGTGAGTGTATACCATGTGGACTTCAGCAGCTGACAGGTCATGTAACGAAGTACCTTGTCAAGGTTCTAAGTGCTTTTGAAGAAGACATCCGAAATGCGCGTCAAGCGTTCATTATTTTCAATTAATTCTGGCAAGCCGGTTTATGCCCTGGCATCTCTAGGTAGTAGTATTTAGACTAGGATTATGTTAGTAACCATGTATGGTGGTTCTATGATTAGCACTGTATCAGGGTGATAATAGAACGATTCCTAGTATACAGCGATAAGTAGCAATCAGAATCCATTAGTCTATATAGCTTCTGGAGGAGCTGTGAGGCATTAGGCAAATTTTTCTTCTCACTATTCTTTGGCAAGTGTATACACATTTTTTTGTTATTTCTGGCAAGTCTGTATATGCCCCGGCATTTATAAGAAGTTTTAGCTTTTGGATCTGCATTTAAGGATTCAGCGATTCCTATCAGATCTGTTAATATTGGCAAGCCGGTTTATGCCCCGGCACGTCTATGGTTAATTAAGACAGGACTTCTTCTTGAATGGTACGAGATTGCAGGTTTCCCTATCAGGTGTTTCTTGCGCTCTTGCTAACAGTGTTACTTTTGGAAGAAGTGGTAGACTGTCTTATTTTTAGTGCACTCTGCTTACCATAGTGGTTACATTGCCATTTTTTAGTGTTATTTTCTGCTACAATTTTGTTCTTATGATAAACATCAAACACTAGAGAAACTTTTAACATAAGGTATTTGCAGAAAAGATAATCAAATCACAGTGTGAATTTTGTATATTTTAAGTGGCAAGCCGGAATAAGCCCCGGTATACACATTTTTATAAAGAATAAATAAAAGTTAATTTTTAATCTATTGTTGTCCTTTTTCCTACTGCCTCTTAGGGATTGGGAATTTATAGGTGTGCTAGTACTGCAGGGTTTTCTGTTGCTCTTTTTATGTATATTCCTTGTCAAGGTTTGTAGCTGAAACGTTGTTGGAAAACTGCTTATTTTGTTCAAATGCCTCTGTGGCCTTTATCTGCATTTCAGCCACACATCCAGCTGATATTATAAGTGGATCTTATATGTAACTCATCACTGATAATGCATACTCTCCAGGGATCACCAGGATTGATGGAACTGTATAATTGTGTTGAGCCCGGGGAATGTAGAAAGTGTAGCCTCTGAACATTTTTATGACTGCACCATGCCAGTGCTTGCAAATACTGGGTATTTACCTTTTTTTGCGACAGATTTATTTTGTTTTGGGTACCACATTACTACTGAGATTTTCTTAGTGGAGTAATGAGAATTTCACCCACGCTGCCAGACGACTGAGAAAAATTGAGGACAGTCCACAACTGGACCGGAAACATTTGGTTGTGTATGACAGAATAAATAGAATCCTCTCCTTCATCCAGTGATGAGGGCCATTTCACTCCAGTTTGTTTGGGATTTCCCCAGGCTGAGTAGAACTGTATTTAATTCTTATGCAGTCTAGAGCCAATATTTTTCTGCATCATCGCGTGCCACTATTTTATATATATCTCCCCACCCCTGCTTCCTTACTTTGGGGCTGCTGCTGAAGGTTTTATACACGTTTAGTGATTGTGCAGTGCATAAGATACTGCTCTGATTCGTGGGGGGTTGCTACTTTTTAGATATATGGTTTATAAATCATTGTAATTATATAGCATACTGTGCATTCCACTTTGTGTATCATCAGGTTTATTTTTATTTTTTAATGTGTAGTTTTCTAAAATCATTTCACATGTGGAAGCAATAAGACAATATGGTTGGTTGTTCTGCTTGCAGTTTGGAGAGGAACACTAAATATTGTTGGAGAATATGCATCAATAGTGGGTGGAGGAGCGTAGAGACAAACCACATCACTTTCAGTTTCATTTGCGTTCCATATGTGGAATGCTACATATACTGGCATGACTGTGCATAGGTGTAATCTAGTGGCTATCCAGAATAGAGGGGCAAGCAACCTTAAAGAGGAGGAAAAAAAAAAAAAAAAAGTATATTTGTTGCTAATCCAATATTTTTTTTTTTTTTTTTTTTTAGTATATACTGTAATAAGTTCAGTTATACAAATAAGCTCTAGTTTCTCTTTGTAACTATACTCACATGGTGCATATATTGAAGTCTTGATACCAATCAAGGTCTATTGAGACTATAAGGGGATTTTTGTGTTCTTCCGGATAAATCCTTTTAGTCTGCGCAGAACACAGGAAACATGGGCCAAAGTATCCTCTCCTGCAGGAGGGGGACTTCCCTTAAAGGGATAGTAATACCTAAAATGTAAAAAAAAATATGTTGTAGGGTTTATCCCCCTGAGTAAAACAAGGGTACTCCCACTGCTGAAAGGTGTTTTATTCAAAAGTTATTAATTTTCAAAGTTGAATTTTTTAGGTGCAATATCACAGTGGCCTGAAATTGTACAGTGGCGCTGTTGCTACACCATCCTATGGAGATTTATGGTCCTGAGACCACAGCTGTCCATAGGATTGTGTAGCAACAGCGCCACTGTACAATTTCAGGCCACTGTGATATTGCACCTAAAAAATTCAACTTTGAAAATTAATAACTTTTGAATGAAACACCTTTCAGCAGTGGGAGTACTCTTGTTTTACTCGGGGGGATAAACCCTACAACATATTTTTTTTTACATTTTAGGTATTACTATCCCTTTAAGATTCTCCAGATGCGGAGACTCTCTCCCTACTCCACTTTACCCCCACTAATCCAGCTCTGTTCTAATGAATAGCAGAGACAAAAAAAAAAAAAAAGGGGATCACCTATAGCAGAGAACCGAAAGGACCAACCCCCCAAGAATTCAAATAGCTGTTTTTTTCCAAGAGGAAAGCCCTGTGGACCACATAGACTAAGAGAAAAGGATTCATAAATACACAAAAATCCCCTTTTTTCGTATATCCTACGCAGAATGCAGGAACCACAGAGATATAAAAGCTTCCAGGGAGAGAAAAAAAAACCCTCATAATACTAGCCATTTCACATAGGATACAAGTGTCAACTCACATCTACACACCAAACCAAGTAACATGAAAAAATATAAGTTACTGAAGGAAAAGAAAAGGAGATACACATACAGGTCCAACAGTCTGAAGGACTTTCAGTCAAAAACTGGCTTCACGTAGGTCTAGCAATTAGTCACCTTTACCCAGGAAGCCACTGCCACCTAAGACCCATCTAGGCCTGCAGAAAGGCCCTCAGGAATGACACAAAGCAAGTCTGAATTTAGAAAGGCCTTGTGCGACTATTTTAGCACCACAAGAACCTATGGCCAAGCAATAAAGCTCCTGTTCTAGTCTGTCAGGAGTCTGACAAAGAACCACCCCCCCCCCACACACACACACACACATACTCCTAGACAATCCAAAAATCAGAAACAGCCCAAAAGGGAAAAAAATCTAAAGGAGCTCTGAAACCCACCCAATACCAAATTACCAGGCCAAGATAGCCCAGAATTGAGACAGAATCACAGAAGCCCATTCTATACTGACATTTAAACCAATTACCATGGTATTGAGGAACAGAGGAAACCTATTCCAGGGAAAGCTTTGATAGAATGATCATCAGGTCCATATAATGAGAAGGATCCTGGGATCCAAAGCAAGAGAGGGTAACTCAGTGATTCAACAAAGATGTCGAGCCATAGCTAGAAGACTGCACAAACTGAGCACCACTGGGTTTGACCACCATATGGTACAGTGATTCCCATGATCTTGCCACAATTATGTGTGCCACTGGAACTAAAAACAGCAGATGGAGGCACGTGAGCTTCCAGTCAATCAAAAATCAGCCGAACTTCTGACTGCATGCCTTGTACCTCTTTGGCGATTCATATACACCATCACATTGCGAGACTAAATAAACACTGGCAAACTCTAGAGTATCTGTACTGCAGCAAAGCAAAACACATTGCCGGTGCTTGTTGAGAGTCAGAATGACCTGTTCCAGAAAAGTGGCAAGTCTCATGCTGACAAAAATAGGACCAGAGAGGATTTCTTGAAACAGAGAACCCAACTGTGTTGTTCCCAAATGGACACACAAGTCTGAACCTGAAAGGCACAAAACCTCCAAAGGAGCCTTTAACATAGGGTCCTTCAGAAAGGGAGCAAGAAATAAGTAGAGAATGAACATGAGCAACCAAGGTTTCAAAGACCTGTGTAAAAATCCATAGAAGCCGGACAGCCCAAAAGGAAGGTGGTGAAATCCAAGAGTATGGCAGTCAAAACACAGAAAGCACTGGAAGTCTGCATGGATATAAGTATGTAGATATGTATCTTTCATGTCCAGGGTGGCTAAAAACTCCCTTGGACAGTGATGGCAGAGCACAGACATCTTGGGAACTATGAAAAAGTTAGAGCAAGCTCCCATACATCATTGGAAGAGGAGCAGGTTTACATGTCCACCAGGAAAAACATCTAGATATAGACAGTCCCTCTACAGCAAGAAACTATTGATATGAAGGAGTGACATGGAAGAAGGGATTTGTACCCCCAAGCAGTGGCCCTCTGATTCTGAGCCAAACAACTGCTGACCCATGAAAGGTTAAACCTATGGTCAGCAGACCAGTCTTCCAAGAAGTCCTTGGTTTCTCTCCCAAAGGGTACAAAGCACAGTAACAGTGTATATCAAGACCTTCCCAGTAAGCCCAACAGGATCAAGAGAGGTTTCAATAAGATGCACATTATCCTCAAGAATCTCAGAAGCAGTCAGAACATCCTCTCAGTGCCACACAAATAGCACTAAAGAGGTGTAACCCCCTCGCCAGAAAGACATGGCCCTAGACACCAATGCAACAGTGAGTGTAGAACACAGAACAGGAAGGGGAATGCTGCATTTGGAAAAAATAAGACTTTAGTGAATTTAATGTTAAATCCTTTTTTCTTAGACCATATGGAACACAGGAACAATGGGGTTGAGCTTCCCTCCTCCAGAGGCACAGAATAAAGTACCAAAAGCATGAAGAAAAGAAGGAAATCTAGTGAACAAAGACCCAAGAACACTCTTCTGTGCAGGGAAGAAAATATGTTTTTTTCCTCAGAGTGGGAATCTTGTGTATAAAGCTATACAAAAGTACTCTAAGATTGCGAGGAGGGAATAGAGAAAAACACCCTCCCTGCAGAAAACCAGTGTTCAGCAGTACTAACCAGGCATCACGTAAGCTCTGGTGTCATCCGGCACAGAGCTGACACAGCAAACAGCCAAACAAAGGCCAACAGGGCTCAAACTACTGAACAGGGTGTAAATGGGGGGGGGGGGGGTGTCTAAACAACCACAACAATCAAAGCGGACCTCAGAAGTGGCCGGAGATTAGACATGGCAGTCTTTGGTGAATGCGCGCAAGGAGGAACATATTGCTGCCCTGTACAGCTAATCATGAAAGCCAGAATAAGGTAATGTCAAAAAGGAAGGAAGAATTTCCTGGTTGATGTAAAGAACAAACTACTTTAGGCAAGAAACCTTGAAAAGTACGAAGCACTCTCATGCCTAGGTAAACCAACAGGAAAGGAAGCTTACAAGATTGCAACTCCACATCCCTTCACACACAAATTATGGCCAAAGGAAGTCATTATCAGCATAAAAAAAATGCTTGGAAATGGATGAAAGAGATTCTTTGAAGAATGCCCAAGATCAAGTTATGGTCGCAGGAGGGTGCTGAACACCTAAAAGAGGGTAAGATATCAGCCACATCTTGAACAAATGTCTTAACACTTGGTAAGACAGCAACATACTTCTGGAAGAGGACAGAGCTGATATCTGTACCAAAAGCTAGCTAAAGCTGAGAATTTCCTGTAAAAATGTTAAGAACGCAGGGATGTTACGAGAGGTACAAGAGGACATATCCTCATCAGAGCACCACTGGTAAAAGATGGACCAGATCCTATGACTAGCTTTCCTACTTTGGATCAAGGTGGATATGACATTCTCAAAATTAACCCTATTTTACTCAAGATGCTCTCTTCTAGAGCCATGCTGACAAGGTGAGCCTTTCCACCTGCAGGTAACAGAGGACCCGGTGTCAGAAGAACCTGTCTGAAGGGAAAGCAGAATGGTCCCCTGATTGAGAAGTTCTGCAAACAAGGCCCAACAGGACCAGAAAGGTGCAGTACAAACATTGGAACCTTTCTGTTCTCGCACCCCAGAGGTGAATTGTTTAAACTCTTACTGGTTCAGTTACCAGCTTACTGAATCTATATCTTAACAGCTAAGTCCGCTACCACTTTTTTTTCCCTTACTGGGATGTAGACTATTGAGATTACTGGGACATTCTGAAGGAGATCATGAACCTCAGTCCAAGCTCTGAGTTCCATCTTGGCAGTTGATGAAAGCAACTGCCATCAAATTACCAGACTGGGGTATTCGGTAAGCACTTGAGATCAGTGAAGCCATGCCAGATGAATAGCCCAAATTTCAGGAATGTTGATAGAAGACTTCCAGTTCAATGGCCCTGAGCTAGGGTTGCTGCCCAGGACCTCGTGCTGGCACCTGTTGTGACCAGGTTCCATTCTGGTATTAAAAAGGGACATCCCAGCATCAGATGATGTAGCAAACACTGTAGATCCTCACTTGCCAGAGTGGACAGAATCCTAGAATGAGAGATGGAGCGTTGTCAGAATTAGCTTCTGAGGACGGACATCAGGCATCCCAGGATTCTCATTTAATCCCTTCTGTCCTACGAGGGCCAGGCCAAAGACTGGGGGACATGTCCTGAAACAGAACAATCTGGTCTTCTGGTAAGAACACACTTCCTTGCAAAGTGTTGAATCTCATCCCAAACAAATACAATGTCTGCAAGGGAATCAGAAGGAACTTCTTGAGATTAAGTACTCAGCCATGGTGGGCCAGACCAGAATGCAGAAACTTCCAGATACGAGTTAGAGAAATTCCTTGTAGGTGAATGTATGCTGCTAGAGCTGCCATGATCTTTGTGAGGGTTCTTTAAGCAGATGCTAGGCCAAAAGGTAGTGCAGTGAACTAGTAGTGACTGCATGTGAAGCCTCAGTGAAGGAAAAGGTGGTCTGGAAGAATTAGGACATGCAGGTATGCACACTAAAGGTCTAGGCAGACTAGGTACTCCCCCTAAACACATCAAGATGACAGACTACAAGAATTCATCATGAATTGTAATGCTATCATAGTAGTTGAGGAATTTCAAGCTTAAGATAGGACGGCAGCCGCTGCTTTCCTCTTTGGAAACAGATTTGAGTAAAAACCTGAAAAGCTTTCCTGGGCTGGGACATGGACGACTTGCTTTTCAAACAGGAATGAGATGGAGTCTATGAACAGACACTCTTGCTCTGGGTCTCGGGAAGGGACTTGAAATCTCCCCCAAAAGGATTTGCAAAACTCACTGGTCTATCACAGAACATGCCTAGGAGTCAAAACCAATCTCCTACAGTCCCCTGGAAGTCCTGCATAGGATGGATTTTCAGACTTAGGCTTGCGGGAGCGCGAAGCGGGAGAGCGAGCGCGAGAGAGAGAGATGCTTACAAAACTAAGCCTAAATTCAACCACCTGCTGAACAGACAACAACAGAACCAGGGTACCTCGGTATTCATTCTCAGATTGAATACACACAGGTAAATCCATGGAGGAAATGATGCAAATGCCACAGAGCTAGGAGAATCACTCCGAGTTCCAGCACTTTGCTGTTCAGAAGACTCTCTGCCCTAGCCCAAAGACTAAGCCATCTGAGGGCCCAAAGTGGCACCCCAGGCTGTTAGTATGGTATCCATCATAATCACCAAAATCAGAATAAACAGCAGCATCCAGATGGCAGGGTGGACCTCTGGAGCCACCAGCAAAGGTCTGCTTTCACATGTCATGGGAGGGAGGACACAGATCCTGAACCAATTCCTAAGGAATACCCTACCAGGGGAGAAATTTTTCATTTTGTTTTGGTGGGGGGCGGATATGACTGTCCTGTAACCAAAACTTTAGAATACCTTGAACAAAAAGGTATAGAAAGCAGAAGTTAGGGCCTTAAGCCATACAGACTCCTGGTCAGCAAACGGGAAGCGGGAGAGCGAGCGCGCACGCGAAGCGGGAGAGAGCGCGCGCGCGAAGCGGGAGAGAGAGCATGCGCGCGCGTGAAGCGGGAGAGAGAGCATGCGCGCGCGCGAAGCGGGAGAGAGAGCATGCGCGCGCGAGAAGCGGGAGAGAGAGCATGCGCGCGCGAGAAGCGGGAGAGAGAGCATGCGCGCGCGAGAAGCGGGAGAGAGAGCATGCGCGCGCGAGAAGCGGGAGAGAGAGCATGCGCGCGCGAGAAGCGGGAGAGAGAGCATGCGCGCGCGAGAAGCGGGAGAGAGAGCATGCGCGCGCGAGAAGCGGGAGAGAGAGCATGCGCGCGCGAGAAGCGGGAGAGAGCATGCGCGCGCGAGAAGCGGGAGAGAGAGAGCGCGTGCGCGAGAAGCGGGAGAGAGAGAGCGTGCGCGAGAAGCGGGAGAGAGAGAGCGCGTGCGCGAGAAGCGGGAGAGAGAGCGTGCGCGAGAAGCGGGAGAGAGAGAGCGCGCGAGAAGCGGGAGAGAGAGAGCGCGCGAGAAGCGGGAGAGAGAGAGCGCGCGAGAAGCGGGAGAGAGAGAGCGCGCGAGAAGCGGGAGAGAGAGAGAGCGCGCGAGAAGCGGGAGAGAGAGAGAGCGCGCGAGAAGCGGGAGAAAGCGTGGGAGAGAGAGCGAGCGCGCGAGAAGCGGGAGAGAGAGCGAGCGCGCGAGAAGCGGGAGAGAGAGCGAGCGCGCGAGAAGCGGGAGAGAGAGAGAGCATGCGAGAAGCGGGAGAGAGAGAGCATGCGAGAAGCGGGAGAGAGAGAGCATGCGAGAAGCGGGAGAGAGCGCGCGAGAAGCGGGAGAGAGAGAGCGCGCGAGAAGCGGGAGAGAGAGAGCGCGCGAGAAGCGGGAGAGAGAGCGCGCGAGAAGCGGGAGAGAGAGCGCGCGAGAAGCGGGAGAGAGAGCGCGGGAGAGAGAGAGCGCGCGAGAAGCGGGAGAGAGAGAGAGCGTGCGCGAGAAGCGGGAGAGAGAGAGCATGCGCGAGAAGCGGGAGAGAGAGAGCGCGCGAGAAGCGGGAGAGAGAGAGCGCGCGAAGCGGGAGAGAGAGAGCGCGCGAGAAGCGGGAGAGAGAGAGCGCGCGAGAAGCGGGAGAGAGAGAGCGCGCGAGAAGCGGGAGAGAGAGAGCGCGCGAGAAGCGGGAGAGAGAGAGCGCGCGAGAAGCGGGAGAGAGAGCGCGCGAGAAGCGGGAGAGAGAGCGCGCGAGAAGCGGGAGAAAGCGTGGGAGAGAGAGCGAGCGCGCGAGAAGCGGGAGAGAGCGAGCGCGCGAGAAGCGGGAGAGAGAGCGAGCGCGCGAGAAGCGGGAGAGAGAGAGAGCATGCGAGAAGCGGGAGAGAGAGAGCATGCGAGAAGCGGGAGAGAGAGAGCATGCGAGAAGCGGGAGAGAGAGAGCATGCGAGAAGCGGGAGAGAGAGAGCATGCGAGAAGCGGGAGAGAGCGCGCGAGAAGCGGGAGAGAGAGAGCGCGCGAGAAGCGGGAGAGAGAGAGCGCGCGAGAAGCGGGAGAGAGCGCGCGGGAGAGAGAGAGCGCGCGAGAAGCGGGAGAGAGCGAGCGCGCGAGAAGCGGGAGAGAGAGAGAGCGCGCGAGAAGCGGGAGAGAGAGAGCGCGCGAGAAGCGGGAGAGAGAGAGCGCGCGAGAAGCGGGAGAGAGAGAGCGCGCGAGAAGCGGGAGAGAGAGCGCGCGCGAGAAGCGGGAGAGAGAGAGCGCGCGAGAAGCGGGAGAGAGAGAGCGCGCGAGAAGCGGGAGAGAGAGAGCGCGCGAGAAGCGGGAGAAAGCGCGGGAGAGAGAGCGAGCGCGCGAGAAGCGGGAGAGAGAGCGAGCGCGCGAGAAGCGGGAGAGAGAGAGCGCGCGAGAAGCGGGAGAGAGAGAGCGCGCGAGAAGCGGGAGAGAGAGAGCGCGCGAGAAGCGGGAGAGAGAGCGCGCGAGAAGCGGGAGAGAGAGCGCGCGAGAAGCGGGAGAGCGCGCGAGAAGCGGGAGAGAGCGCGCGAGAAGCGGGAGAGAGAGAGCATGCGAGAAGCGGGAGAGAGAGAGCGCGCGAGAAGCGGGAGAGAGAGCGCGCGAGAAGCGGGAGAGAGAGCGC
Source organism: Rhinophrynus dorsalis (assembly GCA_037306005.1). Taxonomy (NCBI): domain Eukaryota; kingdom Metazoa; phylum Chordata; class Amphibia; order Anura; family Rhinophrynidae; genus Rhinophrynus; species Rhinophrynus dorsalis. The sequence continues at coordinate 311,047,387 of CM074718.1, forward strand.
GCGAGAAGCGGGAGAAAGCGTGGGAGAGAGAGCGAGCGCGCGAGAAGCGGGAGAGAGAGCGAGCGCGCGAGAAGCGGGAGAGAGAGCGAGCGCGCGAGAAGCGGGAGAGAGAGCGAGCGCGCGAGAAGCGGGAGAGAGAGAGAGCATGCGAGAAGCGGGAGAGAGAGAGCATGCGAGAAGCGGGAGAGAGAGAGCATGCGAGAAGCGGGAGAGAGCGCGCGAGAAGCGGGAGAGAGAGAGCGCGCGAGAAGCGGGAGAGAGAGCGCGCGAGAAGCGGGAGAGAGAGCGCGGGAGAGAGAGCGCGCGAGAAGCGGGAGAGAGAGAGCGCGCGAGAAGCGGGAGAGAGAGAGAGCGCGCGAGAAGCGGGAGAGAGAGCGCGCGAGAAGCGGGAGAGAGAGAGCGCGCGAGAAGCGGGAGAGAGAGCGCGCGCGAGAAGCGGGAGAGAGAGCGCGCGCGAGAAGCGGGAGAGAGAGCGCGCGCGAGAAGCGGGAGAGAGAGAGCGCGCGAGAAGCGGGAGAAAGCGCGGGAGAGAGAGCGAGCGCGCGAGAAGCGGGAGAGAGAGCGAGCGAGAAGCGGGAGAGAGAGCGAGCGAGAAGCGGGAGAGAGCGAGCGCGCGAGAAGCGGGAGAGAGAGAGCGCGCGAGAAGCGGGAGAGAGAGAGCGCGCGAGAAGCGGGAGAGACAGCGCGCGAGAAGCGGGAGAGAGAGCGCGCGAGAAGCGGGAGAGAGAGAGCATGCGAGAAGCGGGAGAGAGAGAGCATGCGAGAAGCGGGAGAGAGAGAGCGCGAGAAGCGGGAGAGAGAGAGCGCGAGAAGCGGGAGAGAGAGCGCGAGAAGCGGGGGAGAGAGAGCGCGAGAAGCGGGAGAGAGCGCGCGAGAAGCGGGAGAGAGCGCGCGAGAAGCGGGAGAGAGCGCGCGAGAAGCGGGAGAGAGCGCGCGAGAAGCGGGAGAGAGAGAGCGCGCGAGAAGCGGGAGAGAGAGAGCGCGCGAGAAGCGGGAGAGAGAGCGCGCGAGAAGCGGGAGAGAGAGCGCGCGAGAAGCGGGAGAGAGAGCGCGCGAGAAGCGGGAGAGAGAGCGCGCGAGAAGCGGGAGAGAGAGCGCGCGAGAAGCGGGAGAGAGAGCGCGCGAGAAGCGGGAGAGAGAGCGCGCGAGAAGCGGGAGAGAGAGAGCATGCGAGAAGCGGGAGAGAGAGAGCATGCGAGAAGCGGGAGAGAGAGAGTGCGAGAAGCGGGAGAGAGAGAGCGCGAGAAGCGGGAGAGAGAGAGCGCGAGAAGCGGGAGAGAGAGCGCGAGAAGCGGGGGAGAGAGCGCGAGAAGCGGGGGAGAGAGAGCGCGAGAAGCGGGAGAGAGCGCGCGAGAAGCGGGAGAGCGCGCGAGAAGCGGGAGAGAGCGCGCGAGAAGCGGGAGAGAGCGCGCGAGAAGCGGGAGAGAGAGAGCGCGCGAGAAGCGGGAGAGAGAGCGCGCGAGAAGCGGGAGAGAGAGAGCGCGCGAGAAGCGGGAGAGAGAGAGCGCGCGAGAAGCGGGAGAGAGAGAGCGCGCGAGAAGCGGGAGAGAGAGAGCGCGCGAGAAGCGGGAGAGAGAGAGCGCGCGAGAAGCGGGAGAAAGAGAGCGCGCGAGAAGCGGGAGAGAGAGAGCGCGCGAGAAGCGGGAGAGAGAGCGCGCGAGAAGCGGGAGAGAGAGAGAGCGCGCGAGAAGCGGGAGAGAGAGAGAGCGCGCGAGAAGCGGGAGAGAGAGAGAGCGTGCGCGAGAAGCGGGAGAGAGAGAGAGCGTGCGCGAGAAGCGGGAGAGAGAGAGCGTGCGCGAGAAGCGGGAGAGAGAGCGTGCGCGAGAAGCGGGAGAGAGAGAGCGTGCGCGAGAAGCGGGAGAGAGCGAGCGCGAGAAGCGGGAGAGAGCGAGCGCGAGAAGCGGGAGAGAGAGAGCGCGAGAAGCGGGAGAGAGAGAGAGAGCGCGAGAAGCAGGAGAGAGAGAGCGCGCGAGAAGCGGGAGAGAGAGAGCGCGAGAAGCGGGAGAGAGAGCGCGCGAGAAGCGGGAGAGAGAGCGCGCGAGAAGCGGGAGAGAGAGAGCGCGCGAGAAGCGGGAGAGAGAGAGCGCGCGAGAAGCGGGAGAGAGAGAGCGCGCGCGAGAAGCGGGAGAGAGAGCGCGCGCGAGAAGCGGGAGAGAGAGAGAGCGCGCGCGAGAAGCGGGAGAGAGAGAGCGCGCGAGAAGCGGGAGAGAGAGAGAGCGCGCGAGAAGCGGGAGAGAGAGCGCGCGAGAAGCGGGAGAGAGAGAGCGCGCGAGAAGCGGGAGAGAGAGAGCGCGCGAGAAGCGGGAGAGAGAGAGCGCGCGAGAAGCGGGAGAGAGAGCGCGCGCGAGAAGCGGGAGAGAGAGCGCGCGCGAGAAGCGGGAGAGAGAGAGCGCGCGAGAAGCGGGAGAAAGCGCGGGAGAGAGAGCGAGCGCGCGAGAAGCGGGAGAGAGAGCGAGCGAGAAGCGGGAGAGAGAGCGAGCGAGAAGCGGGAGAGAGCGAGCGCGCGAGAAGCGGGAGAGAGAGAGCGCGCGAGAAGCGGGAGAGAGAGAGCGCGCGAGAAGCGGGAGAGAGAGCGCGCGAGAAGCGGGAGAGAGAGCGCGCGAGAAGCGGGAGAGAGAGAGCATGCGAGAAGCGGGAGAGAGAGAGCATGCGAGAAGCGGGAGAGAGAGAGTGCGAGAAGCGGGAGAGAGAGAGCGCGAGAAGCGGGAGAGAGAGAGCGCGAGAAGCGGGAGAGAGAGCGCGAGAAGCGGGGGAGAGAGAGCGCGAGAAGCGGGAGAGAGCGCGCGAGAAGCGGGAGAGAGCGCGCGAGAAGCGGGAGAGAGCGCGCGAGAAGCGGGAGAGAGAGAGCGCGCGAGAAGCGGGAGAGAGAGCGCGCGAGAAGCGGGAGAGAGAGCGCGCGCGAGAAGCGGGAGAGAGAGCGCGCGCGAGAAGCGGGAGAGAGAGCGCGCGCGAGAAGCGGGAGAGAGAGCGCGCGCGAGAAGCGGGAGAGAGAGAGCGCGCGAGAAGCGGGAGAAAGCGCGGGAGAGAGAGCGAGCGCGCGAGAAGCGGGAGAGAGAGCGAGCGAGAAGCGGGAGAGAGAGCGAGCGAGAAGCGGGAGAGAGCGAGCGCGCGAGAAGCGGGAGAGAGAGAGCGCGCGAGAAGCGGGAGAGAGAGAGCGCGCGAGAAGCGGGAGAGAGAGCGCGCGAGAAGCGGGAGAGAGAGCGCGCGAGAAGCGGGAGAGAGAGAGCATGCGAGAAGCGGGAGAGAGAGAGCATGCGAGAAGCGGGAGAGAGAGAGTGCGAGAAGCGGGAGAGAGAGAGCGCGAGAAGCGGGAGAGAGAGAGCGCGAGAAGCGGGAGAGAGAGCGCGAGAAGCGGGGGAGAGAGAGCGCGAGAAGCGGGAGAGAGCGCGAGAAGCGGGAGAGAGCGCGCGAGAAGCGGGAGAGAGCGCGCGAGAAGCGGGAGAGAGCGCGCGAGAAGCGGGAGAGAGAGAGCGCGCGAGAAGCGGGAGAGAGAGCGCGCGAGAAGCGGGAGAGAGAGCGCGCGAGAAGCGGGAGAGAGAGCGCGCGAGAAGCGGGAGAAGGCGCGGAAGCGGAGAGAGAGCGCGCGAGGAGCGGGAGAGAGAGCGCGCGAGAAGCGGGAGAGAGAGCGCGCGAGAAGCGGGAGAGAGAGCGCGCGAGAAGCGGGAGAGAGAGCGCGCGAGAAGCGGGAGAGAGAGAGCGCGAGAAGCGGGAGAGAGCGCGCGAGAAGCGGGAGAGCGCGCGAGAAGCGGGAGAGAGCGCGCGAGAAGCGGGAGAGAGAGAGCGCGCGAGAAGCGGGAGAGAGAGAGCGCGCGAGAAGCGGGAGAGAGAGAGCGCGCGAGAAGCGGGAGAGAGAGAGCGCGCGAGAAGCGGGAGAGAGAGAGCGCGCGAGAAGCGGGAGAGAGAGAGCGCGCGAGAAGCGGGAGAGAGAGAGCGCGCGAGAAGCGGGAGAGAGAGAGCGCGCGAGAAGCGGGAGAGAGAGAGCGCGCGAGAAGCGGGAGAGAGAGAGCGCGCGAGAAGCGGGAGAGAGAGAGCGCGCGAGAAGCGGGAGAGAGAGAGAGCGCGCGAGAAGCGGGAGAGAGAGAGAGCGCGCGAGAAGCGGGAGAGAGAGAGAGCGTGCGCGAGAAGCGGGAGAGAGAGAGCGTGCGCGAGAAGCGGGAGAGAGAGCGTGCGCGAGAAGCGGGAGAGAGAGAGCGTGCGCGAGAAGCGGGAGAGAGCGAGCGCGAGAAGCGGGAGAGAGCGAGCGCGAGAAGCGGGAGAGAGAGCGCGAGAAGCGGGAGAGAGAGAGAGAGAGCGCGAGAAGCAGGAGAGAGAGAGCGCGCGAGAAGCGGGAGAGAGAGAGCGCGAGAAGCGGGAGAGAGAGCGCGCGAGAAGCGGGAGAGAGAGCGCGCGAGAAGCGGGAGAGAGAGAGCGCGCGAGAAGCGGGAGAGAGAGAGCGCGCGCGAGAAGCGGGAGAGAGAGCGCGCGCGAGAAGCGGGAGAGAGAGAGAGCGCGCGCGAGAAGCGGGAGAGAGAGAGCGCGCGAGAAGCGGGAGAGAGAGAGAGCGCGCGAGAAGCGGGAGAGAGAGCGCGCGAGAAGCGGGAGAGAGAGAGCGCGCGAGAAGCGGGAGAAAGAGAGCGCGCGAGAAGCGGGAGAGAGAGAGCGCGCGAGAAGCGGGAGAGAGAGAGCGCGCGAGAAGCGGGAGAGAGAGCGCGCGCGAGAAGCGGGAGAGAGAGCGCGCGCGAGAAGCGGGAGAGAGAGAGCGCGCGAGAAGCGGGAGAAAGCGCGGGAGAGAGAGCGAGCGCGCGAGAAGCGGGAGAGAGAGCGAGCGAGAAGCGGGAGAGAGAGCGAGCGAGAAGCGGGAGAGAGCGAGCGCGCGAGAAGCGGGAGAGAGAGAGCGCGCGAGAAGCGGGAGAGAGAGAGCGCGCGAGAAGCGGGAGAGAGAGCGCGCGAGAAGCGGGAGAGAGAGCGCGCGAGAAGCGGGAGAGAGAGAGCATGCGAGAAGCGGGAGAGAGAGAGCATGCGAGAAGCGGGAGAGAGAGAGTGCGAGAAGCGGGAGAGAGAGAGCGCGAGAAGCGGGAGAGAGAGAGCGCGAGAAGCGGGAGAGAGAGCGCGAGAAGCGGGGGAGAGAGAGCGCGAGAAGCGGGAGAGAGCGCGCGAGAAGCGGGAGAGAGCGCGCGAGAAGCGGGAGAGAGCGCGCGAGAAGCGGGAGAGAGAGAGCGCGCGAGAAGCGGGAGAGAGAGCGCGCGAGAAGCGGGAGAGAGAGCGCGCGAGAAGCGGGAGAGAGAGCGCGCGAGAAGCGGGAGAGAGAGCGCGCGAGAAGCGGGAGAGAGAGCGCGCGAGAAGCGGGAGAGAGAGAGCATGCGAGAAGCGGGAGAGAGAGAGCATGCGAGAAGCGGGAGAGAGAGAGTGCGAGAAGCGGGAGAGAGAGAGCGCGAGAAGCGGGAGAGAGAGAGCGCGAGAAGCGGGAGAGAGAGCGCGAGAAGCGGGGGAGAGAGCGCGAGAAGCGGGGGAGAGAGAGCGCGAGAAGCGGGAGAGAGCGCGCGAGAAGCGGGAGAGCGCGCGAGAAGCGGGAGAGAGCGCGCGAGAAGCGGGAGAGAGCGCGCGAGAAGCGGGAGAGAGCGCGCGAGAAGCGGGAGAGAGAGAGCGCGCGAGAAGCGGGAGAGAGAGCGCGCGAGAAGCGGGAGAGAGAGAGCGCGCGAGAAGCGGGAGAGAGAGAGCGCGCGAGAAGCGGGAGAGAGAGAGCGCGCGAGAAGCGGGAGAGAGAGAGCGCGCGAGAAGCGGGAGAGAGAGAGCGCGCGAGAAGCGGGAGAGAGAGCGCGCGAGAAGCGGGAGAGAGAGAGAGCGCGCGAGAAGCGGGAGAGAGAGAGAGCGCGCGAGAAGCGGGAGAGAGAGAGAGCGTGCGCGAGAAGCGGGAGAGAGAGAGAGCGTGCGCGAGAAGCGGGAGAGAGAGAGCGTGCGCGAGAAGCGGGAGAGAGAGCGTGCGCGAGAAGCGGGAGAGAGAGAGCGTGCGCGAGAAGCGGGAGAGAGCGAGCGCGAGAAGCGGGAGAGAGCGAGCGCGAGAAGCGGGAGAGAGAGAGCGCGAGAAGCGGGAGAGAGAGAGAGAGCGCGAGAAGCAGGAGAGAGAGAGCGCGCGAGAAGCGGGAGAGAGAGAGCGCGAGAAGCGGGAGAGAGAGCGCGCGAGAAGCGGGAGAGAGAGCGCGCGAGAAGCGGGAGAGAGAGAGCGCGCGAGAAGCGGGAGAGAGAGAGCGCGCGCGAGAAGCGGGAGAGAGAGCGCGCGCGAGAAGCGGGAGAGAGAGAGAGCGCGCGCGAGAAGCGGGAGAGAGAGAGAGCGCGCGCGAGAAGCGGGAGAGAGAGAGAGCGCGCGCGAGAAGCGGGAGAGAGAGAGAGCGCGCGCGAGAAGCGGGAGAGAGAGAGAGCGCGCGCGAGAAGCGGGAGAGAGAGCGCGCGCGAGAAGCGGGAGAGAGAGAGCGTGCGCGAGAAGCGGGAGAGAGAGAGCGTGCGCGAGAAGCGGGAGAGAGAGCGTGCGCGAGAAGCGGGAGAGAGAGAGCGTGCGCGAGAAGCGGGAGAGAGAGAGAGCGTGCGCGAGAAGCGGGAGAGAGAGCGTGCGCGAGAAGCGGGAGAGAGCGTGCGCGAGAAGCGGGAGAGAGCGTGCGCGAGAAGCGGGAGAGAGCGTGCGCGAGAAGCGGGAGAGAGCGTGCGCGAGAAGCGGGAGAGAGCGTGCGCGAGAAGCGGGAGAGAGAGCGTGCGCGAGAAGCGGGAGAGAGAGCGTGCGCGAGAAGCGGGAGAGAGAGCGTGCGCGAGAAGCGGGAGAGAGAGCGTGCGCGAGAAGCGGGAGAGAGAGAGCGTGCGCGAGAAGCGGGAGAGAGAGAGAGCGTGCGCGAGAAGCGGGAGAGAGAGAGAGCGTGCGCGAGAAGCGGGAGAGAGAGAGAGAGCGTGCGCGAGAAGCGGGAGAGAGAGAGCGTGCGCGAGAAGCGGGAGAGAGAGCGCGCGAGAAGCGGGAGAGAGCGAACGCGAGAAGCGGGAGAGAGCGAGCGCGAGAAGCGGGAGAGAGAGAGAGCGCGAGAAGCGGGAGAGAGAGAGAGCGCGAGAAGCGGGAGAGAGAGAGAGAGCGGGAGAGAGAGAGAGTGCGAGAAGCGGGAGAGAGAGAGAGCGCGAATAGACGACTTCATACTCTGGGGCCGCAACTTCTGAACCCTCTCTTATGATGGCCACCGCAGTTTCATTGTCAAATTGAATACACACAGGTAAATCCATGGAGGAAATGATGCAAATGCCATAGAGCTAGGAGACACTCTGAGTTCCAGCACATTGCTGTTCAGAAGACTCTCTGCCCTAGCCCAAAGACTAAGCCATCTGAGGGCCCAAAGTGGCACTCCAGGGCTGTTAGTATGGTATCCATCATAACCAAATTCAGAATAAACAGCAGCATCCAGATGACAGGGTGGACCTCTGGAGCCACCAGCAAAGGTCCGCTTTCACATGTCATGGGAGGGAGGACATAGATCCTGAACCAATTCCTTCAGATCTCCAGATGTAGCGTCTGCATTAGGCAAAGGGATTGCCTCCTGTGCAGAGAAATTAACCCAGCACTTTCATGTACACCCACACCACTGTGCAAAGTAGGTTCTGAGACACTTGAGAAGACAGACATTTACCTTATGTTGTAAGCTTAGCCAAAGAAGAGCGTTGAGTCTTATACTAAGAAAGTGAAGGACATGGGCTGGAACCAGACCAGATTTCTTGAAACTAAGAACCCAACAGTGTTTATGTAGAATAGCCACCCAAGTCTGAATTTGAAGGCAGTGTCTCCTCTGAAGTATCCTTTAGCTAAAAGGTTGCCAACACACAGGAAGTAAATGAGATCCCTAGAAAGCAAACGTGAGCAGCCAAGGCTGTCAGGACCTAAAGTACCACTGAGCAGAAGCCAGTTCAAAAGGAAGAGGGTGCAAGTATAAAATGGGTGAGGAGCTTCAAGTCCATAATAGGATAGCATTGTCTGTCTTTTTTGTTGGGTACTATGGAAAGGTTGAAATAGAATACCTAGAACCACTATGCTAAACTATTGGCATAAAAAGTAATACATCTGGAAAGGTATAACCTCTTATCCAGCATCTTCCATTCCTCCAGCAGTACCTGGTCTAAGGAATGGTAAGGAGGAAAAATGGCAGCCTCCTTTTTTGTGCATATTAAAAATAGGGAAAGAAATGGAATCTGAGGCAAGTTCAGGGTCTCCAGGATTTCCAGGCTAAAACCCTCAGTGGGAGAAACAGGGTTTTCCTCAAAAGAATCTCCAATAGTGAAGGATGGTTCCAAATAGAAATTAGAGTCCCTACACCAGCTAAGGAATACCCTAACATGGGAGAAATTCCCTCTTAACTGTCCGACAATTTTTTTTCCTTGAATTTTTCATTTTGTTTTGGTGGGGAGCAGATATGACTGTCCTGTAACCAAAACTTTAGAATACCTTGAACAAAAAGGTATAGAACTCAGAAGTTAGGGCCTTAAGCCATACAGACTCCTGGTCAGCAGACGAGAGCTGCTGTCAGAGCCACAGAGAAAGAGGATCAAATTATCAGACGAATCCCTAGTAGGACGATTCTGGCATGAGGAGCAAAGAGTTAAAGGGTGTGCCCCGAAGCCCTGGTAGCCTTGGCTATGTCATGTCTCCCTTGTGCTCAGACACAGCCAAGAGGCCCCTCAAAAAAGAATACATGAAAGCAAAACAAAGTTGAAAGTACTTACACAATTGTCTGAGAGTATGCAAGGAGGGAGAAGCCAGCCTCGTGCACTGCACATCGTAAGCAAAGAGGAAAAACCTCAGAATAGCTCAATGGCTCTCCAGCCACCATGCAATAGTACCACCACCCTGATATCCTGAGAAACATTAAAGAAAGCCATTCCAAAGCACCAGCTGTGCACCAAATATGGTTACCATATCCATTCTTAAAGGCATCAAGGACCTAAAAGCCAAATGTGTAATAAAACATTGTAAAAAGATAGAATAGGAACTAAAGTTAAAGAAAAAAAAAAAAAAATGTTTAAATAAAATAAATCCTCACCTATAAAGTAAAGTGATGGTAGGGAGAAAAATTAGGAGCCGCTTGCCGATCCAGCTACTTCACCACAAAGTGTGTCATTGCTGCTAGACAAATGGATAGGAACATACTCAAGTTCAATGGACTCTTAAGAGTAGATCTCTGGCATTCAGTCTTCAGGCTCTTATATTTACCAACTCAAGTTCAGCCCAGACAAGCTAAGCAGAACTGAAAGACGACAAAGCTGATGAAGCAAGCCATCCCCTAGCAGATCCAGGAAAGGCTAAGAGAATGTTTGCCAGCACACCTCCTTTGAGGTCACTTAAAAAGACTGTCTGATGGTGGTAAAGTTAAATAGGGAGGAAGTCTCCACCTCCAGAGACACTTAAGGAAAGTACCCTGCCCACATGTATAGATTATATTTTATCCCACTGTTCCTGTGTGCCATATTGGACAAGAGATATTTCTTCTTGCTCCCTGGAGCCACTACTAGTATGCAAGGGAGAATTGTACTCAACTCCCGTGAGACCAGCTTAGGCCCAATATTATATATGGATGGGGATGTGGAGAAGTCAGTGGATGACTAACATTTGTTATGACTAGCATATTTATCGTAGATCCCTCTCTAAATTCTCCTGGGATAATTCCAATAAGTAATTTCTGCCAAAAAGCATGCATTTTCTTACATCAATATGCAGAAATAAAGAGTAACAATTCTGGAGCAAACCATCTGCAACATAGGGGACACAAACATGTACTGGCAGGTCTTCAAAGGTTTCCACTTACATTCATGAGAATTGTATTTCTCCTCTGTGTTGCATTAATGACAAAGGTTCCTTCTTCAGGCATGGTTAACCTTAGTGTCCTGAAAGTTTGCACTATGTCCTCAGTTAACCATTAAAAAAAGGAAACATCTTATCACTTATGAGTTCTTTTGTTTTTATACAAGTATGTTTAATCCCACTACTCATGAGAAATTACCTATACATTTAGTCATTTAACCTTTAGTGCCAGAGGGTCACATGAAAAGCACTTCAAACAATTAATGGAAAGTTGAAAAATTATAATATTTAACTAGTAGTTAAGGGTCTAAAATAAATTTTAGCACTTACTTTCACATTTGCCAGAGGGGAGGAGGAATGTTCCAAAAGGACAAGCACATTTATAGGACTTTGATAAAACAGGGGATAACAAACAGATGTGACTGCAAGTTTCTTCAGAGCATGGAGACAGATCACCTAAAATAAAAACATTGAGTGGCTTTAGATAATGAAAATGAACATTCAAAACAAATCTCACACTAATTCTGGATTTAACCTAGTGGACGATACAGTTCTCAAATGAACAGCTTCTCAAGAACTCATAGGTTTAAAGCAATGTAAGGCACTCCAGCTGCTGTCAAACCAATTTGGTCTGTGGGGAATAATTAGAGTTTTAGCCTGACAGCAAGCTGGACGACCTCATGGTGCCCACAACTGGCTTAAAGAATGTTTTAGGAATGGTGTAAAATGGATGTAAAAATCTTATATAAAATAACTAGGGACTTTGAATCATCCTTAGTTATAAAAAAAGCAAAACTGTACAGAAGGCGGCAAACAAATACAAAGCCAATTACAATTCTGCCTCAAAGGAGGAAATTTTTTTTATCTTAAGTCCAAAACGGCAGTTTTTTTTTTTTTTTTTTTTTTTTTTTTTTTTAAAGAAAAACCATCGTCCTCTGTATACGGTTCATTTTTAGAAATAAAGAATATATCCATCTCCTGTGCCTGCCAACATAGCCTCAAAATGCTATTGAAAGTCCTACTCCTCTAACCTTTCACTACTGTCCAAGTTTTCTGTACAGTCTTTACTAAAATGAGCTCCTCAGACTACCTTGTACTGGGATGTAGTAGTTTTGAATATGTATCTCAACACTAGTCTGAACATATCAGCGAGTCAACTTTTCATCATTGAGCTGTGTATGCTTATTTGGGGATAACTTGAAAACCTGACCTGTTTGTGTACCATAAGGACTGGAGCGGAGAATCACCATTAAACAATAACCATTTCTCCACTTATGCAAAATGTAAACAATTCTACTTCAAGTCTAATATGAAATCACAGGTATGGGTGAAACTGCCACAAAACAGGAAGCATACAAAAATATGGCACTTCCCACCTTTTGTACACATTACTGTGAAAATACAGTTTCCTCAGTTTTCCTAGCATTTAAATATATGATAATGAAGCTTCTCCCACTTAGTCCCATAGTGTAAACTTGTTGGTCAGTTGCTGTATTTTTTAGGCTAGCTACTAGAGAGGCAGACAGGCAAAGAACGGATGTTTCTTCATTTAGGAATAACAGGTGCTAGCCATTTGTCTAGATAGGTGGGGCCTGGGGAGTGTGGACCAAGAGGTGATAGGGACCAGTCGGACAGGTGACACTACCTGAGCAGAGACTACTGAGCAACAGGTGTCACATGTACATAATACATTCTTTACAAGACAGAAAAATGGTTCAACTTTTCATATTACTTTACACTCTTACACACAAAAAAAAAACAACAAAAAAAAAAACAGTGGCATGGTGGATGCTTGTGGTTCACATGCTGCTCTGCCTCATCATTTACTGCAACTTGCAAGCTGTCGATTCTGAAGCTAATGAGTCTAACCTGTACTTTACGGTAAAAATTAATACTAAAGTGATTTGAAGAGAAAGCAGGGGAAACTGATTCTAGCCAGACTAAAGGTAAAAAGGGGAAGCTGAGGTTGTTTGATTTAAGGCGTATTGATGTTAGGTAGTTCACTGGTTGGTAGCTGGGAGTGTGGTTGTAGACCGTTAAAAAATGTTTGCTGGATGACAGGCAGGTGAGATCCTGCTGAGTGTTCCTATATGTTTGTCTGGGTCAAGATCATGTATGTTTGAATATGAAGGTGCACAGCAAGTCTGTTTCATGAACAAAAACAAACAAACAAAAAAAAAAAATAGAAAAATATAGTGTAATTGGATATTTTGTCTATAGTAAACATCATCAAACACTATTGGAGACCAGTTCTGTGTCCTATACTGGCTATGGACATAAAAACAACTGTTAATCGTTATTAGTGAATTAAAACTCCACAGACACAAAGGATACCACTACTGAATGTCCGAGAAATATAAATGTACATTACTGTGTCCTAATTTTAATGCAGTACCATCAATACTAATATTCAGTGTCTTCAGTCACTCCCCTACGCGTCGAGAAGCTATTAGGGATCTGTGCAACAGAATGAGTCAGTCAGATCAAGTATTTGTGCTGATTGAATAGAAATCTGAAAGATATATCATCTCCTTTACAGCAGGTCTTTATTAGTGCTATATCTCTTACGTGGTCCTACATCAGGTGTACAGGAGTGTATATTATACCTATATCTCCCATTCTACCTTCCACTTAATGCTGGTATGAATGCATCTATCCATGGCATTGTATGACTATCAGCAATCAAATCACGTGCTCCTAGCTAGCTCTCGTGGATGAGCCACATTCTAGATTAAATATAATTACTGCAGTTACACACCGTTCTAAATATATAAAGAACTAAATACAGTAACTATGTCCTAGTGCATACCTTCCAACACTTCAAATTGCCAAAGAGGGACTTTTGTGTTTTAGGGGGTGTTGCTGGGGGGCATGGCTGGTGGGTGGGCATTACCGAAAATGTTTAGGTTATTTCATGACCTATTGATACCTCTTTGTGTAACCTAATAAATGACTTATAACAAGATCAATGTATTTTATGTACACAGACTAATATATAAACAAATACTGACGTTTAAACAAACATTAATGTGAGTTTTATTGCTGTGGAGCAATGTGATATTTATATACACACACCACACAGTATGATCTCCTAAAAAGAGGGACATCAGGGTGGGCAAGAGGGACACTTGGGAGGTATGCTAGCGTGTTAGTTTGTCTGCTATATATGCCAGTAGATAAGCAAAGAGCGATCGCTGCCTATCTTTGTAGCGCTCGTTGAAAGGTGTACTGAAGCTCTTGCTGTTCATTATGTACACTTATCTCCTATTCCACCATTTGATAATTGTCCTTTCCCTTTTGCTTAATCTAATGTAGAAGGCACACTAATATAGATTAGCCTGCATCACATTATCGTGATGTCCGACTTAACCCTATGTGTGCCGCTAAATTTTTGTGGTAATGCCACTATGATCTCTCCGCGCTACTATTGTAATGAAATTAAGTGATTTGGGGAACTGCAAAATGGATACGGTAATATGGCTAGCTCTGTCAGGGTATCCTGATAGAAGTGCAGGCTAAACTATACGGAAGGAAATGGATATGCAATCACTATTAAGTTTGTTGATTCCTCAAAGGTGTACTGGAGCGGAGTGTAACAGACACACTAACAGGAACATTAAAAAAAGTCAATCAGCCATAAATCCACACTCAGACAAGAAAGACAAGAATATATTGGTTGAGCTACTGCGCAGTTATCCTGTGCAACTACTGTAACCACATACTGCAAACAAGTTGAAGAAGCCGGCTTGTGCATCTTACAGTAGAATCATAGAGACAACCAAATGCTGTGAGGTGATAGGACTAGCTGTACACAGTGGCACTAAAGTCATACTTAAAAGACTGACCATGGCGGCTACTATAATCTTCCTTCCAAGGCATCTGTGAAAGTGCTGAAGAGTTCCAACAGTAGTACTGCTGAAAGTTTTAAATACTAAAGATGACAATGTGTCACATTCTACTGCTCTTCCCATATTGGTAGGATGTAGAACAAAGACCAACAACTGCACTAGGGTAACGTTACCCCCTTCCCCCTCACAAACTTGTAACTCAATGTTATATAAACCCGAAGGGGAGTGAAAAGGATCTGTTAAATCCCAAAAAGTTGTTGCATACTTATAAAGAGAAGCCAAGTGGTTCACACCTTCAAAAAAATTTCTGGAAAATCTGCTATTTTGCATTGAAGGAACACGACCAACTTAAACGAGACCAACTTAAAATGATCAGAATTTTTCCAATCCCTTCTAAAGACTTGAAGAGTCTATGCTGTTAAGGGTAGAGTTGCTGGGTTGCGATGCAGGGTCAGACCCTGCAAAAGGAAGACTAGGATCACCAGCAGACTCAACTGCTCTGATACAAATCTATCAAGTTGAGGTACGTGGAGTGTCCACATTAGAAGTGAAACTAAGAAGCAAGGTGGCATTAGTCAATGTGTAAGGTAATTGATTGAAGTCAAGATAAAACTCCATCACTCGAGTTCTTTAAGGTGCCTACTCCAGAAAGACTTTCCAAACACCAACAAGAAAAATGGATTGCATGCTTAATACATGGGATGGATAGTGTAACGGACCGCAGGTCGTTACTGTAACATTATACTCCACTTGCCCTAATACTGTTCTCCTAAGAAGTACTGATATTCACGGGGAATACACGGCGGGAACACTGTCCTTTGGACTTCTATTGTCAGCGGGATTTCTATTGGCTCATGGGGTTTAAAGGGCTGCCATTGAGATAACATGGCAGAAAGTAGGAGCCCTTTCTATTGGCTGAGCAGGTCCCATTGAGATATAACGGGGATGTCAGCCGTCTCCTGATTGGTCGCCGACACCAGGACAGGTTTAAAGGGACACCCTTAGTGTAACATGGGGAAATGTCAGCGGCCACGGGATTGGCTGTCTTAAGACAGTAGCTCAGCAGCCCACTGGCTGAAAAGATGAAGCAGCCAATTCAAAGGTGCCTCCAAGTCTGGGGCTCTATTGTTCCCTGGAAACCCGAAAGCATTGTATGTGAATGTCAGCCCTTTGTTCCTTTTATGTTCCCTTAACCTCATCATGTTTGCCCATTGTATTCATGTTCAGTACTTTGCATGGTTATTTTGATGAAGTTACGATAATACTGTTAACCCTGCATAAAAGAGGCGATTTCAGCCAGAAATAGAGAGTTATTCTTGGCACTTCACCTGTGTCCTGTGCATTACTTTGGTGAAGGTATCAAGGGTCTTGCCCCCCTTTCTGAGAGAGTCCTGGATCGTGGGGAGAGGGAGCCAACTACCAAATTGTGACCGGCAACCAGCCTGACAAACCCGGCAGAACAAGCTACGTCCATCTGCGGACTTAGGATCTCGTTACAGATAGGAATAAAATCACTTCTTTAATGAGAACCAAGCAGACACAACGAGCACATACATCTTATTTTACAGAAAAACTTATAGTAAACACGATTTTGTACAAAACACGCAAGATGTGTGTGCTCTGTGTATCTGCTTGGCTCTCAAAGTAACATAGCAACATAGAAGATAAGGCTGAAAAAGACATGCGTCCATCAAGTCCAGCCAATGCCAAACAAACCCCCGTTGATCCAGAGGAAGGCAAAAAAAAGCGCCCTCTGGAGCCATTTCCAATCTAGTCCCAAATGTGTGTGTGTGTGGGGGGGAATTATTCCTTCCTGACTCCAATTGGTAGTCATATAGTTCCCCGGATCAATATCCTATCTGCTTTGAAGCCATCTGTCATAATTGTCAATATTGTTCTGAGCTAGATAGGCATACATTGCTTTTTTTGACTGCAGTTGCATCTTCAAGCACAATATCCCGATGCAAAGAATTCCATAGCCTTACCTCCCTTACTGTAAAGAATACCTGCCTTTGTTTTAGTCGAAAGCACCTTTCCTCTAGTCTTAATGGATGACCTCTTGTTCTTAAGCTCAGCTCTTTGCATAAATAATTCATTGTATAGTTTTGTATTGAACTTGAATGTATTTGTAAATGGTGATTTTATTCCCATTCATCCGGTGTATTAAGTGTTGATCCATTTCTCTTGTAGGTACAATAGAAGTACATGCACCCAGTTTATTTCTTGATTTTTTGAAGAACTTTGGGGTTCATTGCATTTGGGAGAAAATATAAACCAGATTGTAGTCCCAACCTATCATTGCATCAATTGCTCAAAATTTTGAAGGTTCTTCTGCAAAAAAGTAGGATGTCTTGCTTTACATTTGGACACAAATCAGATCTGTGATTAGGGGGCACCCATCGAGCTACAAGTTGCAAATCAAGTTCTCTTTCACCTAGATTGACAATTCGGCTAAACTACAAAGATTATTTTTTAAACCATGGAAGATTTATTGTACCTATAACAATGCAACCTTGCTCTTGGTTCCGCCTTGACGATTTAAGTATGTAGTTTTTGTCAGACTATATATGAATGTGCTGTTCCATCAAGGGGGAAGTCCAAAGTGTAAAAGCAACAAAGACTATTCTTACTTTCAAGATATGGAGGGGAAGAGTACATCCTGGTTTACAAAATAAGCCCTGAATGGACAGATTGTTGAATACAGCCCTTGAAGCAGATGCCTATTACGAAAATTTTCCATGTAGGTATAGGGAAAAAAAAAAAAAAAAAAAAAAAGAAGTCTTCCGATCATTCAGTCATCATTCTAGTAACCACACGGCCAGTATAATTTTTGAAATAGAAGGAAATTAATATTGTGGCCTTCTCCAAGAGGATCATCAACTAAAGATTTTGGTTGAAGCAGTAGCGTAATTCTCTCTTCCCCTTCAGAGTTTGGTTTGGCTGATTTTCTCTAACTCCGTGATAAACTTAAAGAGTTATAATAGGATGGGTAAGATGGATTTCTTATCCACTGTCCAGCTAAACAAAGCGTTCAACAAAGAGCACCATACAGAGCACCACTGCAGAGCATCTGGCTACTTCAAGCAATGTTCACTACTGAAGACATAAGCCTCTTAAAGGGATAGTAATACTTCGTTTTAACTTTATTTTATTTTGTAGGCATTAAAAAAACATGAAGAATGATATAAGTCTTATCTCTCAAACCTTTATGGTTTATGAGATATTCACAAGCAAAGTTCCCCTCCCCGCTCCTTTTTCCTAGTGTAAGCCATCTCTTCTCAGATGCGAGTCTGGTTGTATGACAGGACA
Source organism: Rhinophrynus dorsalis (assembly GCA_037306005.1). NCBI lineage: Eukaryota > Metazoa > Chordata > Amphibia > Anura > Rhinophrynidae > Rhinophrynus > Rhinophrynus dorsalis. The sequence continues at coordinate 311,064,340 of CM074718.1, forward strand.
GATAACAGAAGGGGACAATTTTCTTTGTATGAAAACAATGAAAGCCCTTCCCCCCTTGACAAGTTTTTCAGCTTTTTCCCTTATCTTAATTGAAGATTGTCCCTCTCTGCAGTCTACCTGGGCATCTCCCTTCTGATCTGGTTGAACGGGGGGATACTTTGTTTGTGAATATCTCTTAAACCATAAAGGTTTCAGAGATAAGACTTATATCATTCTTCATGTTTTTTTTAATGCCTACAAAATAAAATAAAGTTAAAATGAAGTATTACTATCCCTTTAACAAGACTGCCAGTTGTACAACTTTGCCTTGTGGACCAATATCTTATATTGCTTGCATAATTTTCTCTTTTATTACAAAGCTGCTGGAAATTTATTTAACCATTCGACTGACAGTGGGGTGCACAAGGCATTGCTTTGTATTCAAATCTTTGAAAAACTATGGAATTTCCAAGTGTATTCATTAGCTACTGCTCCTATGAGAAAAATGGCACTCCATTTGATAAGCGTTCACATACTGTAGAGGGTACCAAAAGTACAAAACTACACCATTTTTCTTTGAGAATGTTTTCCTGTACTAAAATGGTCATATCAAAGGTATGCAAATTATATAAAAGAGTAACAAATAGGTGCTACACGTTGTTGCAATCAGGAACAATAATATCAAACCCGGTCAATGGACTCACCACTAAGAACTAGGTGCTCACTGAGGCAGCGCTCCGACACTGCAATCCAAAGACAATTCCAAGAGACGAAGATTTCAGAAGCACTCACCATTCTGGTGGAGCAAACCACCGCCAATCATTTGGAAATAAACTTTGGGCCGATACATAGCAAAATAACTTTATTGTATCTATGTTTAAAATGACAAGTACTTCCAAAAACAGGGGGAGCAGAACACAATTGTACTTTGCTGATAATAAACAACCAAGGAGTGTCTGTCATGTTTGGCGCTAAAATCGCTTAATCAGACTAAGTGCACCAGTTGGAAGTGTATTTAAAAACACTTAAGTCCATCCTAATTGGACACTTAAAAACACATGGGAAATCAGCCTAAACAGAGAGGAACTCCACTTATCCACACAATTAAAATGAATCATCTGAACTTTACTGCCAGCGCCGGGGTACAGATCCCACCTATGATTCTCGGCATATCAGCCCATATCTGTCCAGGTGACTCACAAACCCAATGTTGGTATTCTAAAGTAGCCCGTGATACATAGAGATTAAATATGAAACTTAAAAAATGTAAACACTATATTTCAAGCTTAAACAGTCGGATCAAATGCACCAATAATAACACACACACATGTACACACGTAATACGTTATCCAACTGATAACTATTAATTTATATTTACATATATACATATCTGTGTGTAAAACACAGGTGAACATGTTCTCAAACTCCAGATGGTGAAAAACCAAGGAAGAAAAAGACAGGGACATCCTACATCATCCTAAATACAAACCCCTCTCCCTATATGATAAAGGAAAGGGAAAACATAAAACACACCAAATGACAAAATATAACTTCCAACTGTCAAAAGATGTGTCCAATGTCCCAATCTGTGTTCAAACCCTGGGTGGCTCTGGTATCCAGTGTTAAAATCCAAAATGCCTCCCGTTCATACAAGAGCCTAGACTGATCCCCACCCCTCCAAGGCAATCTCACTCTTAATACCAACAAAATGCAGACAACTGAAATCCCCTGCATGATCATCATGTATATGTCTGGCCACAGCAGAGTCAAAAAGATCTTTTTCTGACTGGTATATGTGTTCCCTGATCCTCTGTCGCAAGGGACGAATAGTCTAACATATTGACTAAGACAGAGGTTACAGGTAAACAAATATATCACTCCATGGGTTCCACAATTGATGAACTACCTATATTATACACTATGTCTCTGGCTGAGCTCTTAAACAACTTAACATTTGTGACATATTTACAAGTCTTACACCTAGCCACTCCACACACAAAAAAAAAATCCTGTGTGTTGCAACTAAGTTGGTATAGATTTCTGTCATAAAGAGGCTTGGCGACACTATATTTCCAATAGTCTTGCCCCTCCTAGCCACAAAGGTGCAGCCATCCTACACTAACATACCTAGTTTTTCATCTGCATATAGTATGGGTAAATAATTTGACAATATTGCAAATGATCTTATATTGCATACTATAAGTTGTAATAAAACGTATCTCATCCTTAGGTTTAACTGTCACAGGGTCCTCTGACAACCAGCAAATCACTCCTCTGTCTTTGTAAAGCTGTATTGAAAGCTTGAGATAAAAGCCCCTCCTGATACCCCCTAGCCTGAAACCTACGCTACAAATCTTTGGAGGCAGTCAAAAAACCCTCCTCCATAGAGCAATTTCTGAGCAATCGAAAGAATTGACCTTTCGGAATATTATTGATCTGGAAGCGGGGGTGGGCCGAGCAGGCATGTAGAAGACCATTACCTGCTACAGGCTTTCTATAATGGCCTCATGACTAATACTATCCCCAATAAGGGTGAGGTCAAGGAAAGAAATGTTGGCCCGATCAAAAGTAAATCGTAAGTTTGCTTCATTGTCATTGAGACCAGCCATAAAAGAAACAGCCTCAGTATGACTGCCTAACCATACAAACAAAAGGTCATCAATATACCTCCCATACCACAATATTTGCTCCTGATGGGGGTTCCCAGTCCCAAACATATGGACTGGTTCCCACCATCCCATAAAAATATTGTCCAGGGAGGGGGCAAAATTAGTCACCATAGCGACTCCACATTACTGGAGGTAGAAAACCCCAATGAAGGTGAAAATTGTGGCACAGGAGGTATTCCACTGCCTGGACCAAAAAAACCCCAATGCTCTCTGAATATCCAGACTGCTTAGTATCTGAGGGTCCAGGGTAGCGCCTCCAGCATCGGCTTGAGATAATAGTCCACCAAATTCGACAGGGGCTCATTCAATGAGCCGATGCCGGACACAATCGGCCTCCCAGGAGTGGATATCAATGATTTGTGGATCTTGGGTAAGTGGTGGTAGATCGGTACCACTATACCCTCAGGGACAAGAGCCATCTCCTCCTTTGCACTCAATACACCCAGGGAACCCAAATTATACCATTTTTGAAAGACGACATTCACCAACATCAAATAGGCCACTTGCCTTAGTAACCCTTGGCTGGAATACAAGCATTTCCAAAGGTGGCGCGCCACAGGAAAAAAAATGGCAGTTTTTCTTCATTTCTACCAAATCTTTGAAAACCATAGACTTTCTTACTGTATTAAGTACCTGCTACCAGCTTTAGAAATATGGCACCCCTTTTGTGTGGGTTAACACACAATGGGATTGCCAGGAAAACTAATCTACAACTGCCAGTTTTTGAAATTACCTGCAACATTATTGTCCTGCCCCAACTACACTTACCCCCGGGGTCTATGTGCAGCTCGACAGGCAGCTAAACACCCTACTACAGGTCAATAAATGAGACTAGGTTGAAGTCTGTGTCTTTAATAACCAGCCGTAAGGATGGGGTAAAACGACGATGCTTCCATAAGAGGAGAGATTGAAGTCAAGAGCTCTTCCCAGCTACATGTGGTGAAGAAAAAGGCTTTCCCCTTCCCAAAAGTCTCTGCTAGTAGCAGGAAAAAGAATTACATCATAGCCTCAAGTATTGTATAAAACCATGGCAATTACAATAAATGGCCACTAGATGGTGCCAACATTTATACATTACTTAATAGGGCAGCATAGCAAACCTTAACCATTTGAGTGCCAGAGGGGTACAGAATGCATTGCTTTGTTTTAAAGAAAATGTTTTAAAGAAATATTTAAACATTTCTTAACCATCTGTTCTGAGGACAGCACAAATATGGTCATAACGGTTAGAGATATGAATGAAAGGCAGCCACTGTATACTTTCATAAAGTAGACATTCCCCAGCATCAAATGAGGGATCACTTGCTTTATTACCCCCAGGCTGGTGTGCACAACTGTTTTAAGTAACAATTATCCACATCACAAATGAAGGGTCACTTGTCTTTCCTAAGTTAGCGTGCACAACAATTTCTAGAATATGGAGCTATAGGAAAGACCAACATACTAGTTTACTCATCAATCACTACAAAGATACTAAGTCTCATCAGTCCGATCTACTGCCAGTCCATGAAAAATGGTACCCACAGGTATGGGTTGACATACTAAAGAAACAAGGGTGGGGAAGCAAAGTGTGTGAGTGATTCTATGGCTAACAGTCGAAACAAGTTAGGCAGGGCGATCAGCTAGTGTATGTGCTCATATGTGACTGCTAGTGCTGTTAACCTCCCCCGCCCTTCCCTTTTTTAATTTTTGTATTTTGACATTCAGACCTCAAATGCTTGGGTATCATGACCCATCCTGATGCCCTTCTCCAGCTACTGATGTCCCAGACAACTTGGCGGGGGGGGGGGGGAATAAACAGAGGCAACACAGGGGAGCAAAAGGGAGGAAGTAATGAGGTAAAGGGGAAGATGCAGCAAAATGGAAGAGTAGTGCCAAAAAGAAGGGACGTGAGAGGGTGAGAGGAGGGTAATGGAACATGAAAGAGGACAGGATGTGTAAGTGAAAAGAGGAACCTGTGTACTGCAGAATCTCACCCAGAGTATGGGATGGCATGGGAAGTTATAAGTGATTTGAAGTGAAGGCATGGGATGTTGTAACTGATTTGAAGTGAAGGCATGGGATGTTGTAACTGATTTGGAGTGGACCTGAGCAGGTAGTTGCAGGGAACGTTTGTTGTGCCTCTGACAATCATACATCGATTTGAACAGAGTAACCATACATGTTTGAGGAGTGTCATGGACATACTTTGGGTGAACATCGCCACAGCAGTTTGGCTAAGGAGGCAGGGCAGTGTGTATTCCACTCCTCATGAAGCAACTGGCAGTCTCCATTATTTATTTACTTGGCTTACAGTGTGTATTCCTCATTTAGCTAAGGAGGCAAGGAACAAGAAAGAATGGAAAATGGACCAAACCCTGTGGTAGTCATTAGAGGAAACAGGCTTCCTAACCTGAATCATTGTGGAGATAACCTCAGGGGCAAAGCCTTTTCTCCTCAGGACGGATGCTTAAACAGCCATGCTGTCAAAGCCAGCCACTACACAGCCTCCTTCCAGAGGTACCCCTGAAGGAGATCTGGTCTGAGCGGCAGTGGAGACAGATCCCGAATGAAGAGGGAAACAGACTCAGGGAACCATTTCCTCCTGGTCCAGTAGGGGGGCAATCATGATGACTGCTGGACCATCCATTCTAGTCTTCCGAAGCACCCTGGGGAGGAGAAGAATTGGAGGGAAGATAAAAAACAGATAAAAGCACCTTGGAATTGGCAGGACATTCATGGCAAAGGCCAGAGGATCCCCCAACATGAACAAAACAGTGGAACCTTCCTGTTGTACGTGGTGGCCATCCGGCCTATCTGAGGAGACCACACAGCTGAACCAACAGGTTGAAAAAGTCTTGGAGCTCCCACTCCCCGGGGTCCACTGCTTGGTGACAGAGTCACCCAAGAGATTGTACACCCCTCTAAAGTGCATGGCGGAAATAGCCGGAACCTGATCTTCTACCCAAGCAAAAATAAACTTTACCTTTGACCAAGCAGGATCGCTTCTTGTGCCTTCTTTCTTGTTGATGTAGGCCATAGCAGTGACATTGTCTGACTGGATGCATACTGGATAACCCCTCAGCTGAAGGGGCCAGAATATTGCTGGACTGAAGGGACTCCTCCAAGGTCCACTTGCCCTGAATCCCCAGGTGACCCAGGACTGCACCTGAGCCCTGCAGGCAAGCATCCATCTTGCCAAAGATCCCTTCCTGGATCACTAATGATTTACCCTTCTATGGTTTGCTCTGTTAAACCAGTGCAGATCCTGTCTGACCTCCAGAGGAAGGGAGGCTCTCAGATCCAAGAGATCCAAGTTCCCGTGCCAAGAGCGTATAGTGAATCTCAGGATCTCCCTGGCATGGGCCATAGAACACAGAAAGGTCTCCATGGTGGACATTATGCGACCCACAAGAGTCATGAACTTGAGGAGCGGAGGGCCACTACAGAGCTTAGGACACCAGATGCATGATCTGCTAAATTGAGTCCTCCATCAGAAAAACCTTTCCTTGGCAGGTATTGAACCTGAGTCTGCTAAAAACGAAGTCCTGAGAGGGAACCAGAGCAGATTTTTCCATGTTGAGAATCCATCCATGGTGGAGGAGAATCTGAGCACAGTCCCGGACACGCTGGGCCAGGATTTCCCTTTATGGAGCCTTCAGTAGAAGGCTGTCCATGTAGGGAGTCACCTGAATCCCCCAGGTGTGAATAAAGGCAATAGGGGCCCCCAGAATTCTTGCAAACACCCAAGTAGCTGAGCTAAACCCAAAAGGCAGAGGTGAACTGGAAGTGCCCCGATTTGCAAGCAAAGCGGAGGTCCTTCTGACCGTCTGGATGAATCGGGACACACACATATTATATATATATATATATATATATATATATATATATATATATATATATATATATATATATATATATATATATATATATATATATAAAATCTCCAAAAAATAAAGGGAACACTAAACAACACAATGTAACTCGAAGTCAATCACACTTCTGTGAAATCACACTGTCCACTCAGGAAGCAACACTGATTGACAATCAATTTCACATGCTGTTGTGCAAATGGAACAGACAACAGGTGGAAATTATAGGTAATTAGCAAGACACCCCCAACAAAGGAGTGGTTCTGCAGGTGGTGACCACAGACCACTTCTCAGTTCCTATGCTTCCTGGCTGATGTTTTGGTTACTTTTGAATGCTGGCGGTGCTTTCACGCTAGTGGTAGCATGAGACGGAGTCTACAACCCACACAAGTGGCTCAGGTAGTGCAGCTCATCCAGGATGGCACATCAATGCGAGCTGTGGCAAGGTGGTTTGCTGTGTCTGTCAGCGTAGTGTCCAGAGCATGGAGGTGCTACCAGGAGACAGGCCAGTACATCAGGAGACGTGGTGGAGGCCGTAGGAGGGCAACAACCCAGCAGCAGGACCACTATCTCCGCCTTTGTGCAAGGAGGAGCAGGAGGAGCACTGCCAGAGCCCTGCAAAATGACCTCCAGCAGGCCACAAATGTGCATGTGTCCACTCAAACGATCAGAAACAGACTCCATGAGGGTGGTATGAGGGCCCGACGTCCACAGGTGGGGGTTGTGCTTACAGCCCAACACCGTGCAGGACGTTTGGCATTTGCCAGAGAACACCAATATTGGCAGATACTCCACTGGCGCCCTGTGCTCTTCACAGATGAAAGCAGGTTCACACTGAGCACATGTGACAGACATGACAGTCTGGAGACGCCGTGGAGAATGTTCTGCTGCCTGCAACATCCTCCAACATGAGCGGTTTGGCGGTGGGTCAGTAATGGTGTGGGGTGGCATTTCTTTGGGGGGCCGCACAGCCCTCCATGTGCTTGCCAGAGGTAGCCTGACTGCCATTAGGTACCGAGATGAGATCCTCAGACCCCTTGTGAGACCATATGCTGGTGCGGTTGGCCCTGGGTTCCTCCTAATGCAAGACAATGCTAGACCTCATGTGGCTGGAGTGTGTCAGCAGTTCCTGCAAGAGGAAGGCATTGATGCTATGGACTGGCCCGCCCGTTCCCCAGACCTGAATCCAATTGAGCACATCTGGGACATCATGTCCTGCTCCATCCACCAACACCACGTTGCACCACAGACTGTCATTTTGACTTGTTTTAAGGCCATTACATCAAAGTTGGATCAGCCTGTAGTGTGGTTTTCCATTTTGATTTCGAGTGTGACTCCATATCCAGACCTCCATGGGTTGATAAATTTGATTTCTATTGAGAATTTTGTGTGATTTTGTTGTCCGTTCATTCATTCAGATCTAGGATGTGTAATCTTAGTGTTCCCTTTATTTTTTGGAGCAGTGTATTATACACACATACATATATATATATATATATATATATATATATATATATATATATATATATATATATATATATATATATATATATATATATATATACACACATACATACACACACATACGCATATATCCACATCTGATACATCCATAAGTGTGAGCCTGTAGATAACCACACGACTACACAACAGGGAACCAAAAGAGGCACATAAACATCCTCAATTCAGCTAGTATATAGCATGCAAAGAAAAAATTAAATATCGAAGGGACACCCAGTGCACCCCAAAAAAATGATGGATTGGGAGTGCTGCCGGCATCCAGGTGATTGATAATCATGATAAATAATGGCAACCCTTGTTCTAACTTATAAACCTTTATTTGAACACATCCACATACTAACATGATATCAGATCCACTAATGGATAGTCTATACATGTATGAATATGAATAAACATGCACAGAGTGGTAAATCTATATGAATAGACATACACAGTGGTCTATGTAAATGACAGAAAACCCAAAAATATATATACATGCAATTCTCAAAAATGAAAGTGTAAAGACTAAAGTGTATGACCGAAGTAAGAGGTTATCCTGATATACCATAATAAATGATTAATGTATAGCTGAATGTGAACGAGACAACTAAAATATACTAATAATTAGCGAATGAGTGTTTACCTATACTCTGCTTATAGTTATCAAAGTTTATTTTCACACATTTGATACAGTCAAGGAGATACTACAAAAGAATGAATAGTGCAAATATACAACAGGGGAAAAGTCGGGTATACTGACATTTCAAATTTTTTTTTTTTTCTCTCCAGTCTTATGCAGGGTGGTTAGCGGACATATTGGGTTCAACATGCACATTTGTTCACTCCCTTCTCTGCATTGCGCTAATTTTTGCTCCTTTTTGGAGAGAATCTCTAAGTTTTGTTTTTTTCTTTTAATATTTACCGAAATATAGTGCTCATTTTTTTGGATGTGTCCCCTGACTTAAAGTGTACGTAATGTCGAAGAAAAATTTTGCCTTACGAATAGCTTATAAAGTTGAAATGAATGGAAAAAAAAACAAAAAAAAAAAAAAACACATCTCTCTTAAACTGCTATGGTTTGAGAGATGCATGCATTTAAATTTTGCAATCCAGGAACACTTTTTAGACCATTCCAACTAAGTCATTCATTTTAAATAACGCAATTATGGCTCTGCTGCAGAGCCTCCATGTCGGCTGACACGGATCTCTCAAAGTTTGAATGCATGCATCTCTCCAACCATAGTGGTTTGAGAGATACTTTTTTGCCTTCATTTCAACTTTTTAAGCTCTACACAATGCAAAATATTTTTTCTTCAACATTACTAACACTCTGTACGGTACATCTAGGGTTAATATATATATATATATATATATATATATATATATATATATATATATATATATATTATATCTAGGTCTTCTAACATTGTTTGGGGTTCGTTTTTGATCTATGTTCGAGATCGGTCTACACATTGAGTTTTTTTGTGTCACTTTCGGAGGACGCAGATAGTGCACCTTATTAAAGGGACAGTAATACTTAAAATTTAAAAAAAAAAAAAATACATAGGGTTTATTCCCCTGAGTAAAACAAGGCTACTATCACTGCTGAGAGTTTTTTTTATTCAAAAGTTATTACAGCTTAATCTTGAATTTTTAGGTGCAGTATCACAGTGGCCTGAAATTATACATTGGCACTGTTGCTACACCGTCCTAAGGAGATTTATGTTCAACTGACCAGAGCGGTCTATAGAATGGTGTAGCAACAGTGCCACAGTACAATTTCAGGCCACTGTGATACTGCACCTAAAATTGTAAGTTTAAGCTGCAATAACTTTTGAGTGAAAAACTTCTCAGCAGTGGGAGTAGCCTTGTTTTACTCTAGGGGACAAACCTTACAACATTTTTTTTTACATTTTAAGTATTACTATCCTCTTTAGATGCATGCATAATTATGTCACGAGTTATACAATATCTATAGCGATATGCTTTAAAAAGATATCCCAAAGGGTCAAATAGTGTAAGGACAAGACTAGGCATCCTCTCTCTGTTAGGGTTAATTGATCTTTTGCTAGCTTGAATAGCCGACTTTCTGTCCACACTAGTCGCCCAACCGGGACTCTCCAAAAGTTTTTAAATAGCCGTTCAGTCTGTTTCAATTAGTTCTGCTCACCTACATATTTTGAATAATCAGCATGGACCACTGCAAAATTAATTGAAATTGTAGGCATAAATTGTTTAACTGATTTTAACTGATTTTATAATAAATTATTCTTGGACATTTGGAGCGGCCTCTTTGTTCATCTTTGGAATCGACATCTATGAGTCGTCACGCACTAACTTGCACCATAACGAACAGGGACGGTAAGAAATTACCTGTATGATTTTTATGCTGTGTCTCTACATAGGTATATATACTGCCACTTATACATGTGAGTGCGATTTACACATGGTTTTATACATCATATTATTTGAGTGATAAGGCACTATTGACGCCTCATGTTTTCTGTTTTTCTGGTTCCATGTTGGGGCGTTTGGAGACCTGAGGTAACAGTGTGCTCTAGTCTCACTGATCTGTTTCAGTTCAGGTCCAAAAAGATTTGCCTTGGAAAGGGAGAGAAATCAGCGCTCTCTAAGTCGAGATCTGCAGACCAAATCTTGAACCACAAAGTGCTCTGACAGCTTTAGTAAGTAGTTTGTCCCTGATAGCAATAGCTCTGGTGACCCAGGCTGGGGCCAGAAAAGGCCGCAGAGAGGCTACAATGGCAGCAAAGTTAGACTTGAGGATAGCTTCAAGCTTCCTATCTGTCATTTCCTTGAGAGCTGTAGCATCTGCCAAAGGCAGAGCTGTAGATTTAGAGAGCCAGGATGTTGGTGCATCAGTGGTTGGAGGAGAAGCCCACTGCTCCAAAGCTGCCTCAGAGAAAAAAGTACAGCTTAGAAAATCTCTTTGAGAAAGCCACCTATCAGGTATCTTCCACTCATCCAAGATCACTTGGTCCAGAGTGGCATTGGGTGGAAATACTGTAGAAGACTTATGTCTTTTAAAGATGTCAGATGACTGACCTTCATCAGGGGTGCTAGTGACCTGAAGGGTTGTTAATGCTGCCTGAGACCCTCAGCAGAGAGAGAGAGAGAGAGAGAGAGAGAGAGTGTAGGGTCAGCCTCAAAGGGATCACAAAAGGCGTAGGTAGAATCCAATTCTTCACACTCCCCCTCTTCCTATCGCCATCAAAATAATCTTCCTATTTTTTTTTTTTGCTTAATATTTCTTTATTAAGTTTTGACAGTTTTACAACAAGATAACATAGGGAGACAGTAAGGGAAATATGGGTATCTTAACAGAGGAGAAGGGGAGAGAAAAAAAAAAATTATATAAGTCCCGAAGAACTAGTAAAGGGATGAAGGAGAAAGTAGAGTAAGAGAATAAGAAGGAGTAAAGGAGAAAAATAGAATAGTGTTAAATGGAACAGAATGTATGAAGATACAGTGGAGTGAAACAGGAAGAGACGCAGGAGGGTATGGAGGGGATGGGGAGAAATGGGTGTGAGGAAAGCAAGTAGGGTAGAATATGATGGGAAGAGAAAAGATGAGAGGATGGAAGGATGGATGGACGCCCAGTCAATCACAACCCCGACCCCAAAGAGAGGTGTACTCAGGTACGGGCGTCTGCAAGTTTCAATCGAAAGGCCTCACTCTCCAAAAACTCAGACTAACGGAGCCATCTGGTGTCGTGGGTCAGTCCCCTACCCTCCGCTGTAAGAAGTAAGCCCTCCGCCGAAAGTATTGCCTCAACCGAGGACACCCAGTCCTGAAAGGAGGGGGCATAGGTACGTTTCCAATATCTGGGGATCACCACCTTTGCTGCGTTAATCAGACGCACCGTGAGGGAGCGAATGTACGAATGCACTGGATGAGGCGTGTGATGTAGCAGGAGTGCCAAGGGGTCGTCTGGAAGTGTAGGATCTGCCACCTCATGGATCGTGTCTATCACCGCCGTCCAAAAAGGCGGAATTTTAGGGCAAGACCAAAAAATATGCAAAAAGTCTCCCATGTCCGATCTGCATCTCCAACACCTGGCCGGTACAGACGAAAAGCATTTATGTAATAAAGCCAGGACCCCTGTACCATCTGGTTAGAAGTTTATAGGCATTTTCCTGAATATGGGCAGATCGTGAACAGGTATGTGTGAGCAGCGCTATTTTGGTCCATTGTGAGTCTGTAAGAACATGATTACAATCACGTTCCCAACATCTAATAAAATAAGGTTTGGCTGCGGAAACCGTAGAGAGAAGGATCCTCTGCATGGTAGAGACCAATTTTCCAGGCACCTCATCTTTAAGGCAAAGGGTTTCCGGGGGGTCTGAGGGCAAGTCTGCACAGGAACATGCGTCTGAGAAGCAATGAAGTGATTCAATTGTGTATAGAAGTAAGGGAGGGACGGATGACAAGGCCTACCGTCCAAGAGGCAGTGTAAGGGCCGGAGCCGAATGGTGTCAGTGCCGCAGTTCTCAACAACATCCCACAATCTGGGGTATTGGACAGTGTCTGGAAGCAGCCGCGTCAGTGGACCCCTAGCCAGCCGAGGGGGAAAATTAATATTGTGTGTGAGGGATAATAGTGGGGAAGGGTGGCCGATCAACCCCAGTGTGGAGGAAAGACGCCTCCATAATCGTAAAGTGTTCTGGACCGTTGGATGATTGAGGTCCGTGCATAAGCCAGGGTTGCCAGGCACCCAGGCCGCCACTGGAGAGGGCACTGCAAGGAACGCCTGTTCCAGACAGACCCACTGCTTTTCAGAAGGAATCGTCCACTCGAGCACTCTCGAAAGAGTAACTGCGTGGTGATATTTTTCCATGTCTGGAAGACCCAAGCCCCCGAACTCCCTGCGGCGGGTGAGGTACATGTATCCCAACCTCCTACCTTTAGAGCCCCAGACAAAACTCAACAGGAGTCTCCGTACAGAAAAAGGAACAGGGGTATAGATAGGCAGCGTTTGTAAAAGGTATAGGTAACGCGGCAGAATGTTCATTTTGATCGCCGCTATTCTACCCAACCAGGAGAGACGAACCTTAGACCATCTGTCCAGATCAGCTTTCAGTGCCGCCCGAAGCGGGATATAGTTAGCGTCAAATAGGGAGGCGGGGTTAGAAGTAAGGTGCACTCCTAAATATTTAACACGATCAGAGGACCATCGAAAAGGAAATGTAGACCGAAGTAGTACTACAGTGGGGGCATCCAAAGAAACATTCAGGGCAATTGATTTATCCATATTTATTTTAAAGTTAGAGATGTTGCTGTATGCCGTGAATTCACGAATAAGAGCAGGTAGAGAGATCAGGGGTTGTGTAAAAATGAATAGTAGATAGTCAGCGAAAGCAGAAACCTTGTACGAGTGAGTCAAGACAGTGAGGCCATGGATAGAGACGTTGGAACGGACGGCGTTAAGTGGTTCCAGAGCTAGGACGAAGAGGAGGGGAGCTAGGGGACAGTCCTGCCTAGTACCATTCGACAGGGCGAACGGCCACGACAAAGTTCCGTTAACCCTAACACGAGCAGTAGGTGCGCAGTACAGAGAGTAGATCCAGTTAAGCATCTGGTTCCCAAGGCCAATGTGTCATAAAACCTGCCCCAGAAAAGGCCAGCTTACCCTGTCGAAGGCCTTCTCGGCATCGGTAGACAGGAGCAGCGCCGGGATCCCCCGGGTTCTCGCCGAGTGAATTAGATTGATGGCCTTCATACTGTTGTCCCGGGCCTCACAGCCCGGCATGAACCCCACCTGGTCCGAATGAACCAACTGGGGGAGAACCCCTCGGAGGTGGATACTCAATATCTTAGCAAAGAGCTTCAAATCAGTGTTCAAAAGAGAGAGAGGACGATAGCTGGAACAAAGTTCTGGATCCTTGTCTGGTTTCGGAATTACTGTGATAACAGTGTCTAGAGAATGTGCTGTGAAAGCCTCCCCAGGTCGGAGGGAGTTGAGAGCATGTAGAAGTTGAGGGAGCAGAACCTCATGAAAGGTCCTATAATACATCAAGACCATCTGGCCCTGGACTCTTGTCCGAAGGGGAAGACTTCAGAGCAAGCTGCAGCTCCCAAAGTGTGATTGGAGCCTCCAAAGAGGCGACAACTTCACAGGAGAGTTTCTGAGGCATAAATCGGTCAAGGTACTCAGAGATCTCCGGAACCATGTCGTGAAGTGTGGGGGCAGATGGGTGTCGTTCAATATTATATAGATCTTGATAATAAGAACGAAAAGATTCCGCTATCTCTTCCGTGAGGTGCACCAGGGAGTGTGAAGTGGAACGAATTTTACAAAGGATTGCTGCTGCCGACGCCGAAGCGCCCGGGCGAGGGGTCTGCCAGGTTTATTCCCGTGTGCATAGTAAAAGCTACGAGTCAGTTGACACGCCCGCAGTCTCTGAGCATTACATAACTACGCCAATTCAGCTCGCAACTTCGTTAGATCCTGATAGAGCTCTGGAGAAAGATTCAGTTTGTGTCAAAGTTCGATGTCTGAAATCTGCTGTAGAAGCATCATCATCATCCGTGCCGCTATGCGCCGTTTCTGATAAGTTCCCAGACTAATTAAATGACCTCGAATGACTGCCTTATGGGCCTCCCAGGCGACTGAGGAGAGACTTCCTGCGAAACGTTTTCTGTGAAATAGTCTTCCAGGGTCTTCTGAAGCCTAACGCAATCAGAGGGATCAGACAACAGGGCCTCGTTCAATCGCCAAGAAGTTTGTCGACAAGAGACAGATGGAATCCTAAGGCGCATAGACACTGGGGCGTGGTCGCTCCATGTGATAGAGCCAATTCTAGTCGATTGTAAACATTGAAGATGCCTGTGAGATAGAAAAAGGTAGTCAATTCTAGAATACCGTGTATATGGCGGAGAGAAGAAAGTATAGTCCCGATCGGTCGGATGTTGAATCCTCCAGACATCTGACAACTGTAATCTATGTAGGGCTGCTTTCACAGCCTTGATTTTGGCGAATTTGGCTGCAGATGTCCCCAACGAGGAATCCACCAGGGGTTAAAATCTCCTCCCAGGATCACTACACCCTCCGCAAAGGACTCCAAGTCCCGCAGCACAGAACAGAGAAACAGATGTTGGTCCCTGTTCGGAGAGTAAATGTTGGCTATTGTAAGCTTCTCCGAACCTAGGGTGCCCTTCAAAAAGTGCCCAACCGTCATGGTCCGCCCATGTATCTGAGACCACCAGAGGCAGAGATCGAGCCAGAAATATAGCTACACCTTTGGATTTTTAAAAGGGGGAATGTGAATAGTATGCCATTGGAAAAAAGGGATTGAACCAAACAGGTATCCGGTCCCTGCGGAAACGAGTCTCCTGCACTAGTCCAATATCGGCTCCACCAGTGCGCAGATCTCAGAAAAGTCTGGATCTCTTCTCCGGAGAGTTCAGCCCCTTAGCGTTGATAGAAACCACCTGCAATGCAAAGTCACCCATCTTCGGTGAGGGTGAAACAATTGTTGCCACACCTGCTGCCATCAAATCAGGAAAGGGGGGAGCAACCAAACGGGTGCCCAGAGAATAGTAGGTGAGACAAGAGAGAGAAGGGGAAGGAAAAGAAGAGCAGAGGGAAAGAGGGGAGAAAAGAAAAGAAAAAAAAAAAAAAAAAAAAAAAAAAAAAAGGGTGGGGGTGGGGGTGGGGGAGGGGGATAACAAGAGCAGGATAAGGGTAGTGGGTAAATGAACCCTGGTCCACCTGTGTGTCAGAGAGATGCAAGGGCCTCAAACTAGAGGTCACAGCACGCACCCCTGAAAATACAAAGACACAGACGTGGCTGGGAACGAAGGAGCGGGGATGCAGAAGTGCTAAGGGTAGCTTTCTCAAACACCTCCACCCCGTGTGCATTTAGTGTAGAACAAATTCCATAAACAAGATTAGCAAAGAACTATAGAGAAGATAACCGTGTTAGCATATAGCATAAGGGGGATATAAATAATTGCAATAGACAGAACATCGCTGTGATATGCGACAATAACTTCCCTCTGTTCAGTTAGAAAATAAGGAGATATACATATATTTATAAAAAAAAAAAAAAAAAAAAAAAAAAAAAAAAGGGGGGGAGGGGGGAAGGAAATGACCTGACGGGGGAAGAAGGAGCCCCCCCCCCCAACTGCAGATCATGTCGGGCAGACCGGGGCAGTCTAATCATGGCAAGTCCAAAATGAATGGCCCACGGGCGACCACAGAAGGTACGCACGAAGGCCCCCACACGGACAGGCCACGAAACCACCCCAGCGTCCCAAACACATGCTCAAACCGAGATACATATCGGGAGGAGGGACTCAATCAACCCCCCAAAAGTGCAGTAAAATAGTACTGGGGAGATAGAGGTCTCCCCCCACCAGCCGAATAAAGTTGAATGCCCGGCAGCACACAAACCACAGCGGATCCCGACAAAGGGCCCACGCATCGCCCCGAGGGCCACGTGCGCAGCCCCACCCCCCCCCCCCCGGACCGACCGCAGACATGTACCCACAACCCAGGCCCAAACACATAAGTCATAATACGTGGGAAGGAACCCAATGGAGTCCCCTCTAGGGCATATATTATATTACACATTAAATAACGGTAACATAGGGGAGCGAGAGGGCTCCCCCAATCCCCATAGAAGGTCGGGAGCGAAGTTAGAAGCAAACCACTGTGGGCCCAGATGGAGGAGTCAAAAAATTGCCGCATAGGCACAGAGAAAAACATCCATCCGGTCCGACAATGAGCCCGTGTAACAATCCCCCACTCCGCAGAAGTAGTCACTAGTACATCTATTAAGTAACAGTACAATAAGGTAAAAGAGCAAGAGGGCCCTTCCCCGACCCCAAACAAAGCTAAGCGTGTGATCCGAAGTTCTCCATGGCAGGTCCGGACGGAGGGGTCGAGAACAGTTGTATTGACACACTCAGAACAGTCCATCCGAACCGGCCATGAGCATGTATATAAATCATATGAATAAAGTAGTAGGAGAAAAAAAAAAAAAAAAAAAAAAAAAGCCATATGTATATATAAAAAAACAAAAAACAAAAAAAAACACAAAAAAAAACACCTGAATATCTCCCAGGAAAGGCGACTCTACAAGAGTAACCAGGGAGTAAGTGATAAGGAAGTTCAGCAGTCCACTACATGAACCAGTCCCATCATAATACAGGGTAGTCTGGATGCCAGAGGGGGGCATTCATCATGAGTAGTGACAGGTAGTCCAGAAAGAGTCCAACCAGACAAGGCCAAGATCCAATAGGTGAGCCCGACACCTGGAAAGTAGGGTGTAGCAGTCCTCGAGTTACAGAGTCTCCGGGTGACGCCATGTCAAGGGTCCACTAGGTCTCCAGCTCCACCCACGTGGTCTTGTTCTGGGCGTTGAGGCCTACGGCGTCTCCTACGCTGCGGTCTACGGGCCCACGGGAGACCCTGCAAGGCCAACATCTGTAAAGATGATTCTCCATCCATGAAGGCCTGCCAATCCTTCATATCCGGGGCCTCCAGTTGGAGAGAGGCACAAAAGTCCTGGACATCCCCAGGATGTTTAACAATGAAAGTAGAGGTGTCACGTTTCACAGAAATCGACAGGGGGTAACCCCACCTATAAGAAATATCAGCTCTCCTGAGTACGTCCGTCAAAGGTTTGAGGAGCTTCCGCATCTGAAGGGTAGCCCAGGCCACGTCTGGGAGGACCTGGATGGTAGAGCCCCTGAATTCCAAAGTGCGTCGTCTCCGCACCTCGCGTAGTATGTCCTGTTTCAGACTAAGAGTGTAGGCAGCAGATAATGTCTCTGGGAGAGCCTCCCGCCAGATCTTTAGGGCGTAAGGCTCTGTGGGCCCGGTCAAGCTCCAGAGTCGCCGAGGAATCTCGGTTTAAAATAAAATTAAACAGGTCCACCACCTGTTGGCGGACATCCTCCGCTCCCTCCTGCTCTGGCATTCCCCGGATCCTCAGGTTGCTGCGTCTCCCACGATTATCTAGGTCAATAATATGGGAAGCCAGTTGGGAAGATACCCGGGATTGCGTGTTACATCTGCGGTCAAGGGCTTGTAGCGAGACGCGTAGGGCCGCTTGCTCTTGTTCTAGCGTTAGCAATCGGGAACCATGTTGTTTGAGGTCCTCCCTTATTTCTGACAGCTCATCTCGGACCGCTGAGCGGACATGGTCCACTACCAACGCGATGTCCTTTTTCACCTGCTGAGTGAATGTCTCAAAGTCAGCCTTCGTGATGGACCCTGGAGTGGGACGGAGAGGCGCGTTCAGTTGAGAGGACCTTTCATCGTCAATCTCCCCTTCCGACGAGTCCGGCGTCTGGCAGCTCATAGGCAGACTCGGCACCATCTTGTCGGGCCCCATTTGTCTCGCTGGTAGTGGGGTAAAGAAAGAGTTCAGAGGCTGTGGCCCTGGTCCCAAGTCCCTAGACATACCAGGGGTCTTAGTGGTCTTTCTTGTCGCCTTTCCCATTGTGGCAGTAGGAATAATTGTAGGTTTGCTGGTAGTTTCGTGCACACTGGGCAGGAGCTAGCCTAACATGCGACTGTCTCCATCAAGCGCTCGCTCCGCCCCCAAAATAATCTTCCTATTAGGATTCAGTGAGTGCAGGTGTACCTGGGGTCTTAGAGGCCTCAAACCTGAAGGTTTGAGTGGGCTTCCATGAATGGAGGACCCCCCTGGAGGGATAGAGTGCGCCATAGTGGACTTTAAGTCTTTCACACAGACTGGCTGTTGCTGAATGCTGGAGCGCCCCAGTGGTGTAGTGAGGGCCACAGCATATGAGAGTCAAGGTTTTGAGTATTCTCTAGGGAGAATGCTCAAAGAAGCCCCAGTGTTTGCCTTAGGTTTAGCCGCATGTCCCTTTGGATCCAACATCCAAACAGGAGAAGTGTTTAAACAGTATATAAAATCAAAATACTGTGTCCCAGAGTAATAATTCACCTTAGAAAGACCCAAAAAGGTACTTATCTGGCAGGTGAAGGGTTAATCTGAGGAGCAAGGAGAAGGCCACCTCTGCTTTGGATAAGAAGGCAGGCTAAAATGGCATCTGTGAAAACCAACCAGTGGGAAGGAAGCCTGGGAAACCGTCATTCTGGGAATTGTAATGTTTTCCAGTTACTGTATACTAGCAATGCCTTATCCTGCACTTGCGGGTCCCCAGGGTTCCCTGAGACGCAGAGGATGTGAACCAGATCGTATGGTACGAGGAGACGGGAAGAATGAGCTCGCTCTCTCAATTCTGTATGACAAACAGTTGCAGAGATATGTCCCATAGAAGTCAATGGAGCATGTGAAGCCGCACGGGAAGCATGCCTTAAAGTGGAACTACCACATCAACACAACTTTAGCTTAAATAACTCCCCATCTGGCAACTAGTTGCTTAGTAGCGCTAGTCGTCAGAATAATTACCTTGACAAATAGATTTAGCCTTTCTTCCCGGGCTGACAGCATCACGGAACACGGACATCTTGCCATAATGATGTCCTCGTGCCTGTGCAGACAGTCCTTTTTGGAGCCGGATGGCTCCTAGCAACGCCTCCTAGACCTGGCTGTGACTGACAGCGAAGGTGCACGGTAGTCATTATGGCCAAATGGCCCCATTCCGTGATGCTGTCTGCCTGGGTAGAAAAGCTAAATTTGTCAAGGTAATAATTCTGGCGACAAGCGCTACCAAGCAGCTAGTCGCCAGATGGGGAGTTATTTAATCTAAAGTTGTGTTCAGGTGATAATTCTGCTTTAAAGTCGCCATGCACAAAAAATTCTTATTTTATAAAAAAAAAAAAAAAAAAAAGTGACCAAACACACCCAAATACCCAAGGGGCCTCAGTGCATGGCTCTGATGAGACAACCCAGAAAAAAATGCCCTTAAAGGGATAGTAATACTTTATTATTACTATCCCCCATATTGAAGATATTTGTAAAATTTAATAGCCCCCAGGTTCATCTCTCAAACCTTTATGGTTTGAGAGATAACCGAAGGCAAAGTTCCCCCCTCCCTCCCACTTCTCTGAAGAGAACATTGTACTGACTGCAGGGGAAGTCCATCATACAACAGGCTTGCGGGCTCTGCAGCTGAGCAGAGATCCCGTTAGAGAAAAAGAATTATTTCACTGAAACGGTCTTCTACATGTGCTTGGTTTGCAAGCACACAGAGGACCGTTTCAGTGAAATTATTTTTCACTAACGCGATCACGGCTCTGCTGCAGAGCCGCCTGATGAAAGTCAGACAGGATATCCATGCAGTCAGTACAACGCTGACTTCAGGGAAGGGGGAGGGAAACTTTGCCTACGGTTATCTCTCAAACCATACAGGTTTGAGAGATGATCCTGGTGGCTATTAAATTATTTTGCAAGTATCTACAATATGGGGGATAATAATAATAAAGTATTACTATCCCGTTAAACCAGCAGGGAAGAAGTTAACTACCCAAACTGCATCCATCCAAGCTCCAAAAACCCAGGGACTGAACAGAATAAAATACCCAACATGAGTGCAGCAGTTTTGGACTCCAATATGACCTCTGTATGGAGAGGGGAAAGTGGGACAAGTGGACCATGGCACTCAAACCCTTACTCATCAATCTTCATCTTCTGTCTTCAGGTTACATTATGAAGAACCAGAGCCCAGAGTAGGAGAGAGAAACATGGGGCGCAAGTCTCTCTCCACAGGGCTGCAAAGGTCCACAACAGTTCCTGCATGCTGGACAATCCTACAGGGGAAGCCAGGAATGGTAACCCACCTAATGGGGGAATTGTGACACCTTATACCCAAGAATAAAATAAAGTAAACTAAAAACTAATCAGAAAAGTTCCTAGCCTTCACTCTGGTCTGGAACATGTCAAACTGTATGGGTGGGGCTAGGGTAGCCTGATGTCAAATTAAATTTCCAGAAAGATGGGATGGGATAGGAGAAGGCTTCTTTAGGCTGAGTATTTAACAGTAATTCACTAGAATGCAAGCTCACTCTTGGATATGGAGAGAGAAGATTTCTCCTCAAAAAACCTGATCAGCAAATTTCCAGATATGGTGTCAGAACTACCTTGAGAATAGCTTTATGTGGGCCAGGCTGATATGATCTTCATGAAGCCAAAGTCAGGACAAAGGGCAGTGCAGAGAATTGGTAGTGGCTGCACACAAAAGCAAATTTCAGGAAGCATTGACCCAGATGAATTGCGATGCACAGACTGAAGCAGGATTCAAGGTGGCCAAAAAGAGAAAATTTAGAGATATTTCCTTTTCTTCTGTGTCCCATCCATGGCACTGAAGAATGGTATTAACTACCCACCTCCAGGTGGGCCAATAGGTATACGAATAGCACCCACCTCTACAAGCTTCTTCAGTTATTTTTGACCAAGCTAAGAAATCACAAAGATGACTGGGTTGGGTTTGCCATGGAGTGACACAGAAGAAAAGGAAATATTGGTAAGCAAGTTTCCCCCTTCGCTTCAGTGTTTGCACCACGGCATTGAAGAACGGGATATACAAGAGCAATAACATAAGGGAGGGAGAAGACAGTGAGAGATGGATGCACGTCACCAAAATAGTGCAGGTACAAGGAAACCGAGAGGCAATAGTTGGAAGAACAGGGTTAAGAATAGGTCATACTACCATTTAGAACTGCCTGCCTGCAAGGCCTTCCTCCCAAATCTTGCTTCTGCATAAGCTTGAACATCTACATAGCAATGACCATGGTCAAGATTGATAACCATGTAGCTGCATTGCAGATCTCTTCAGGGGAGGATGCAGCCTTACACAGCCAAGATGTGGATACTGTACTTGTTGAATGTGCCTTAATCCCCACAGGGTGTTTAATATGGGATTCTTGATAGGCCAGCCTGATACAGTCCTTTAGCCATCTGCAAAGTTAAACATTTAAGACCTCCATGCCTCATCTTAAACTAAAAAGTCTTTCTGAAAAGATTTTTTCTTTCCAAATGTGATTCACATCTCACCAGATCAAAATTATGAAATTCTCTTGATAATTCTCATTTTGGATCTGGACAGAAGGATGGAAGGACAATCTCTTGACTGAGGTGAAACTCAGACCACCTTGCTTCAAAATAAAGGCTTGGTTCTCATTACAACTTGTTCTCACCTACTTCTTGTCAATTTAATGTCAATCAAAAAGGCGGTCTTAAGGGTTAGATTCTTAATAGGAATTCCAATACCAAGATTTCTCAGACTGTTTAAATCCTGGGACGGGGGATGACTCAAATCCTAGGCCTCTACTTCTCAATAACCCTAATGAATCTCAAGCAAATCATCCATAAACTGAACCTCCAGGATGGTGGACAAGGCTGATAATTGCACCTTGATAGAAACAGGCTTCAGTGATAGCAATATAGTAAGTTAGGTTGAAGAGAGACTAGTCCAAGTTCAACCTTTGTCTTATAACCCAGAGAAATTAATATTATATAAGTTTTCCTGATGACAAATAAGTTAGTCTTTATCTAAACGGCTTGTTTTGCCTACTAATTATTAGTATAACCCTGTATGTTCCCTCTTGAAAGAAAATTGGATTTTATTCTTACCTGTCAAATCTTTTTCTCTTAGTCCATATGGAACACAGGCATTGAGTTCCTCCTTGGAGGGCAGAACACATCTCAAAAGATAGTTTTGTGGGCGGAGACTCCCAGCCTCTCCTCCAGCACAACCCTTGCCCCACATTCCATCTCCAGTTATGATGTGATCAAAACCACACCAAGAAAAGAAGAAAGCTCCTATGGGAATAGACTCTAGACAAGGACTTCCAAGTCCAGACAGGTGAGAACAGGACAAGGAGATCCCTTTCACTGGGTGGGAGACCTGTTTTCCATATGGACTAAGAGAAAAGTATATAACAGGCAAGACTAAAATCCTATTTTCTCTATTGTCCAATATGGAACACAGGTACCATGGGGAGATAACAGTTGTCTCCCAGAGGTGGGAAGGAGGAGAAAGGACCTCACACCTGTCACCATGATACCAGAGTTCCCTAGGACTCTCCGGAACAGCACAAACAAACTAAGGGACAGACACTAAACATGCACAGCACACAAGAACAAGAGCCAGCAGGCCTCAAACAGCTGAACAGTAAGGCACAAGAAAAAGCAGGTCCCTAGAAGGCAGGACAGCCTGAAGGACCTTCAGGACAAAGATGGCTTCAGCCTGAAGCCTGGACATCCCCACAATCAGTCGTGCCATCCATCCTGATCTTCCTGAGCACCCATGGAATGAGTAATCTGGGTAAAGTTTCACGGAATCTATATCGCGTCTGCCATGGAGGCAAAGGATTCCCCAGCTGGGAACAGTGGTCAGAAAACGTCCTATTTTCCTTCGTGGCAGTCCCCACTGTAGCAAAATCAGGTGGAACACCTTCAGATTGAGTACCCACTCTCCTGGATCCACATCTTGGAGACTTAGAAAGTCCGCCAGCAAGTTTTCTACCCCTGGGATGTGAATGTAGGAGATGACTGAAAAATGAGCTCCTGCCCAACCTAGAATGTACCTCACCTCGTCCCATTCAAGCTGCACTTATAGTGCCCCCCTAATGGTTGATGTAAGCCACAAATGTGGCATTGTCCGACTGGACTCTTAATGGATGACCCTTCAGCTGAGAGGTCCAGTACACAAGAGTGAGATGATCACCCAAAGCTCCAGGACATTGATGGACTGACTAGTCTCCTCTGCAGTCTACCTGCCCAGGTGACCCAGAACCGCAACCCTGCCTCTCAGGTTGACATCTATGGTGACCAAAGTCCATTCCGGGATCACAAAGGAAGGCCACTGTTCCAGGCTGTGCTGTTGCAACCACCACTGCAGGTCCCGTCTGCCTTCCGGGGAGAGGGAGATCTACTGATCTAGAAGCACAAACTTCCCGTTCTCAATTATGGATGACCTGTCTCTGAAGCTCCCTTGTGTGCACCTGAGAGTAAGGCATCACCTCTAGCGTTGACACTAGCCTGCTCAGAACGCTCATGTACTTTGTGACCATGGCCAAGGGCCACTCCAAGACCTGACACACATCCTGCATAACCTGAAGAATTGTGTCCTCTGGCAAAAAGAACTTCCCTAGTCGTGTGTCGAACCTCATGCCTAAAAACACAAGCTCCTGGGACGGTACTGGAGATGACTTCAACATGTTCAAGATCCACCCATGGTGGGTCAAGAGCAGAGCACATTCTTGGATTTGCTGGGTCAAGAGCACATCTGAAGGGGCCTTGATCAAACGGTCATCCAGATAAGGAGACATGGAAAGCCCAGTGTGTGAATGAAGGCTGCTGAGGCCCCATGACACTGGTGAACCAAGGCCAGACCAAATGGCAGCGTGATAAACTGGTAGTGCTGCCAGGCCAGGCCAAAATGCAGATCATGTTGTCTGTCCAGATGGATCAGAATATGCAGGTATGCATCCTGAAGGTCTAGAGATGCCAGATACTCCCCCTAGGCATATTAACTGTCACGACAGAACACAAGGATTCCATCCAGAAGCGTGCAGCCACCATCTTTCTTTGGTACCACAGGTTGGAATAAAAACTTCAGCTTCTCTCATGGGGAGGTACTGGAATCAGAACCCTCTTTTCCAGCAGGGTGTTCACTGTTTTCTGGAATAGCTTTGCCTTGGCTGGCTCTTTTGACACTTTGGACAAGAAGAAAAGGATTTAAAGTTTATCTTGTACCCTTCTGAAGTTACCCACAAAACCCACTGGTCTGCAACAGAGATTTCCCAGGTGTCCCGAAAATGGCAAATACACCTCCCTATGGGCACCGGCAAACCAAGATTCCAAAAGTCATGTGGAAGATGGCTTGATAGACTTGAGCTGCCACTGCTGTCTGGGCTTGGGGGATGGGTGTGAGTAGGAAGCCTGCAAAGTTTGCAGGCTTGGTGCTTCCGTTTGGTGGGGACAAAAAAAAAAAAAAAAGAAGCAGTTTTCTCGTCATAGTAGGATGTTTGGTGGGCATCCGAGGTAACAAAGTGCTCTTGCCCTGAGCAACATCACTAATGATCTGCTTTATTTCAGGTCCAAACAGGGACTTGCCCTGAAATGGTAAGGAAACTAGTGGCTTCTTGGAAGACTGGTCTGCAGACCAAATCTTAAGCCATAAGGCGAGTCATGCAGTAACTGAAAAGGCTAATGCTTTAGCAGACAGCCCGACTGCTTCAAAACAAGCCTCGGAAATACATGTGTTGCGTTGATGCTCTTAACATTTTGAAGTTAGCTTTTTTAAATTGAGAGTTTTGGTTAAGCCTATACATTTTGCTTTGCCAAACTGATCTCAAGTGTAACCATGTTGTGATCACAGTTTCCAAAATGTTCACTTACCTTAATATTGGACCCCATGTCTTTGTTATCACTAGGTCAAATACATTGTTCTCTTGTTGGCACTTCCACCATTTGTGATTTGTAGCTATCCCGAAGAATGCTGACAAACCTGATCCCCTTATGAGACCTGTCAGAATGCTGTTACAAGTTGATATCTGGAAAGTTAAGTCTCCCATAATTATAGTATGCTCAAGATGCACAGCTTTCCTCATTCGCAATAACAGTTGGGCCTCAGTCTCATCAATATTTTGCAGTTTGTAGAATATACCAAGACCTATACTTACAGCCTAACTGTGCTCATCATGTTCCCACGTTTCAGTTATACCAGTTATGTCCAAATGCTCATTAACCGCCGTAAATTCTAGTTTTCCCACAAATTCTACCATACTTCATGCATTTGCCAACATAGATAATGGTCGTTAGCCCAGTACGCTAAAACCCCCAAATCCCGGAAATCATTTTTTTAGGAACCTTCATCTTCTTTCAACTTTGTCAATGGTACCAATGTGTACAAAGGTAGCTGGATCCTTTCCACTCAATCACAATTTGCCTGCTCTGTCCACAACATGCCGAACTCAACCACCAGGGAGACAACATATTGTTCGGTAGTCAGGTTCCTGGCGGCAGATTACCTTATTTACCCTCCTAATAGAGTGCCCTATTACCACCACCTGTCTTGGTTTCTGCCTACTCTGCATCTAAACTGGGAGAACCGTTCCCCTGGCTGCTAGAGGAATCAGCCTTCTCAAGTATTGCCAATTCTGAGCTATCTTCACATAACCTTGCAAATATGTTTGAGTCAGATCAGAACTAGCCTTCCTTTTCCACTGCCCACTACCTCCCAGTCTTACGGTTAACACAGCTTCCTACCTGCTTCTCATTTACAACTCCACATACTACCTGCTCAGTGAGTTCTAAGCTCCTTTCCAGGTTTCCAATGTCACACAACTTGCAATATTTTTTTCCAGATCCAGTATCTTTGCTTCTACAAAGAAAATATGCTCACACTTTGCGGTATGCCCCCTGTAACAATTGCTCCAACTGTCGAAACATGTGACAAGATATGCACTGTGTGAAATTGTCTAACCTGCTATCACTCATGGTTTTTACAATCCAATTAGTATTACACTTTACCTTAGAGTGTGTATTAAAGGAAAGTATACCAGATTTAAGTGTGTAGTAATTCCCTTCAAATCACCTTCACCACAGAGCTATGTTGATTTTCAACACCTGTTCTTCCTACAGGAAGTCCAGAATTCTGATAAAATAATTTATCTTGACACATCATTCTTAAGACACCATTTTCAAAAGTAGACCAGACATGCAATCTTTGCAGTTGAAGGCTTTTTCCCTTTAAAGATCGTCCTAGCTACTTAAGTTGAGTCATCTTGAAGTCAACGACTGCCACTCAGCCTCCAGGCCGTCAACTTCAAGAATGCCGAATCTGAGTGAAAAACTGGCTTTGAATGAGCAAGTCCCACACGAAATAGCGGCCATGGTGATTCCAGAGTTAAATCAGCAGGGAAAACTAAAATTCCTCTTGGCCAAACCTTGCTCAGCAGGCGTCAGCATAGGGATGGGAGGAAACACACAGGCTAGTTGAAAGCCCCAGGGCATTGCCATGGCATCCATCCCTGCAGACCTGTTGTCCTTCATCTTGAGAACTACTCTTTGCATTTCCAATTTTCTCTTGATGCCATTAGGTCTACCTCTGGCAACCCCCAATCTGGCTATCAGTGAAAGATTGATTGATACCATTCTTCTTGATTTAGCCTGTTTTGGCTCAGGAAGCCTGTTGTAGATTTGTTACTCCAGAAATGTGAGCAGCCAAAATCCTGTTCATTGAATAGATCTATTCTTCAGAGGCAAAACTGGATGTCTACTTTTGGAGAACTTCTTAAGCAAGTTTTCAAGGTTCTCACCAAAAAGAACTTGAAAAGAGTAAAGGCACTAACATTTTTTGTGAAGTGGCATCTGCCTCCCGAGTATATAAACCACAAGGATCTCCATGCTGTAAACGGAAAGAAGATGACAGCTAGACATTTAATCACATCCACAGTAGTGCCACAAGAAAAAGTAGCCTCCTTAATAGTAGAAACCTCTCAATCTGGATCTAGATACAGAAAATTCTACCTTTTCTTCCAGTTCATAAAGACCGATCCTCATGGTTCTGGAGACAAAGGCCAAGTCCGTAACTATTTTCAAGTTGTGTTTCAATAGGGAGTACAACCTCTTGAGGGAGCTTTCAATTTTCATGTCCATAGGATCCTCATGAATGATCAATCCTTTAAAGGAATAGCTGTTCTTTTGGCCCCTTTGGGCCACGGACGCATCAACATTTTGGACAGGCTGAATCTTGTCACCCTTCTCTTATCCTGCCTGAACAGTGTCAGAAATGGAATGATGAAAACACAAATCTTCTCTTCTCCCCATAAATGCAGTGTCCATCATGTTGAGATGCTTCTGGGTGTCCGTTAATACAAGTGTTTTTCTCATTAACTTAAGGAAGAACTCTTATCCACATTTAAATAGCCAGACACTGCAATCTCGCCCTCCTCCTCCTCCGAAGAGTACGCTGACTAAGTAATGGAATCTTACTTCCTTCTCTTCCAATAGGACCTTCCCCAGGGTGGGGTGTCTGCTGGTACAGTCACATTTTGTGGCAGCGGTGGGATGCTTCCTAATCTTACAGAACATCCAAACCACCACTGGTATTGTTTCGCCTGAAACGGATGGAGGGTTGATACAATAGACTCAAGCGAAGCACACTGAAAGATATCCTGGAATTCAGAGGATAAGTGGCAAGCAACAAATCCAAAGCCACCCTGATTTCAGAATTGATGGAGGGAGACAAAGTAAGTAACTCTTCATCTGCTGCCGCCGACATGTCGGGGGCAGCAGATGCTCAGAGATGCCACCAACCTATGGATGGCTGAGCACCAGTGGACAAGGGGGGAGCCGACGGGCCCCAGACCTAGTGGGGTGGCCACAAAAAAGTTGCCGTGTTCCACTTTTAAAGTTTTAATGAAGGAGAGGATGAAATGGATGGTTACCTGCAGGTATTTGAAAGGCATTGTGCCCTGTAGGGAGTAGAAGAGTCAGACTGGGTCACCCTCCTTGTAAGCAAGGTGTCAGGGAGGGCAGCCAAAGCATACCAGGCTATGCCCACTGAGGAAAGGAAAGACTTCTCAGCAGATATGCAATTAACCCGGAGGCTCATTGCATAAAATTCCTCAATCAGCGACAGAAAGCCGGACAGCCTACGGCAAGGGGTGCAGAGATCTAGATGACTGGGTGCCAGGCTGTTACCCTGGCAGATGCCCTACAACCCATCCTTCTGGAGCAATTTTATGAGCATTCTCCAGTGGTGGTCTGGGACTGGGTTTGTGACAGACAACCCCACATGGTGGACCAAGCCACAATACTGGCGGACCAGTACCTTGACTCCAGAAGGTCAGGACAACCTGAGCCCCGACCCCCTGCTCGAGCTTTCCCGACACCATCTCGAGATAAAGGGCCTGTGTGCCTGAACTGCCCCCCTCTTTTGCCCTCCAGACCACCACTTAGTGGGGTTCCCCAGAGGCAGGGAATCCGTTGATATGGATGTGACCACATAGGCCACACGAAGGCTAACTGCCCCAAGAACCCCCCCCAGGGACCCCTGGTTCCGACAAGCCCCCAGGTGCCTGTTGACTGCTTGGACATAGGGATCCACACAACACGTGGCTGACAACTGTCTTCATCACTGACAGACTGTATAGGCCAAGGGCCATCCAGCTCAAGTTCTGTGGGACAGCAGGGCTACCAAGACCCTGGTACAACCCCAGCTGGTGGGCCCCGCAGAACAAACAGGCCAGTCAGGGGCGGCCCGAGTGGCTGGGGGTACAGTGATGCGGATTCCTATCCTATCCATCTGGACCGGGGGGTGGGAGCCCGAGAGGTGGAAGTGGGAGTCATGAAAAGCCTCCCTGCAGAGGTTCTACTAAACAACCACCTAGTTTGTCTGACTTCATCTTTTCTTTAGGATGTACCCCCAGAGATTTGTCCACTGACCACCTGGCAGCAAGCACGGAAAGCAGCCAGTCCATTCGAGGACGAGACACCAGTTAAGTCCTCCAGACTGACTTTGAACTGGCCCCAACCACCCCTCATCGCCTGGGATTCCCCAGCCAACTTCGCCCAGGAAACCCTCACTGACCCTATGTTGGCCACTTATAGGGATATGGCAGGGGCCAACCCCGGGGGGTTAGTAGGAGACAGGTTGGAATAGAACCAAGAGTTATTATACTGGGTCACTGAGGAGAGGAAGGTGGTCTCGTGTGCCAAAGCGCCAGCTGGTAGTGCCTCAGAAATATCTCATAACTTGCTGCTCATAGGGAATGAGCATCCCCCTGGCTGGCCACCTAGGGGTAACCCGGACACATGACCAAATCAGCAAGTCGTCCTCCTGGCCCAGGATGACTGGAGACCTGTCAGCAGGTCAGCAAGATGCTTGACAATCCCAAGTGTCCCTGCACCCTCTGCCCATCATTGACGAGCCCTTCAGCTGCATAAGTATAGATCTGGTAGGGCAACAGCCCTGACCTAGTCCCTCTGGGAAGAAATACATCTTGACTGTAGCAGACTATGCTACCTGTATCCAGAGGCCATCTCCCTGACAAACATCCATGCAGAGACAGTGGCTGATGCCCTGCTCCAGGTCTTCGACAGGATGGGTTTTCCTCAGGAGATTATCTCTGACCAGGGGACACAGTTTATGGCAGAGGTTACCCAGAGGCTGTGGAAACTCAGACTGCTGTGGCATCAGACTGCTGTCGAGTTCCCCCTACCATCCCCAGACTAATGGCCTGTGTGAGAGGTTTAATGGAACGTTGAGCCAACTGCTTTGAACATTTGCTACCTCTCATAAGGACTGGGAGAAGTACTTGCTGCAACTCCTGTTTGCCTACCGGGAGGTGGAGCAGGAATCCACAGAGTTTTCCCCTTTCGACCTGCTATATGGGAGGTGGGGGGTAAGAGGGCTTCTAAATCTCCTTAAAGCTCACTGGGAAGGGGCAGAAGGGACCTCTGTGTTGGATTATGTGGTAGCTTTCAGGGACTGGGTGAAGGAACTCAGGGACATGGTGCTAGAGAACCTTCAAGCCGCTCAAAGTCTACAGCCAAATGTTCAGATGAAAGTCCAGAGGACCTTCCATGTGAACATGCTGAAGGGTTACCAGGCCAGGCGAGATGGCAGCCATCTGTGATACCACCAAATAAGACACAGAGTACCTCCCGCTGCCAGAGCTCCCCAGGCTAAGTGAGGTGAAGACAGAGGTCAAGGCAGTGAAGACAGCAGAACAGCTAGGGACAGTACAGGTGGAGCAGGCTAAGCAGGTACTTAGCCAGCACCAAGAGATGTTCTCACCCCTCACCGGATACACCATCATAGCCCTACACAATGGGTGGAGACCCCAGGACAGGCAACCCTGTGGCAGGCAGCGTACAGAGCCCCAGAGGCAGTCAGGGAAAGGATGCGCCGGGAGATATGAGAGATGCTAGACCTGGGAGTCATAGAACCCTCCAGTAGTCCCTGGGCATCCCCAGTTATCCTTATACCCAAAAGGGACAAGACCACCATTTTTTTTGTAGATTACCACAAGCTTAATGACCACAAGACCACTGACACCTACCCTATGCCCCGGGTTGATGAGCTGCTAGACTGCATCGCCCAGGGTAACTTTCTGACCACCACTGACTTGTGCGAAGGGTATTGGCAGATCCCACTGGACACAGAAGCAATCCCCAAGTCAGCATCCATCACTCCATGTGGCCTGTATCAGTTTAAGGTCATGCCATTTGGGATAAAGAATGCTCCAGCAACATTGCCGCTGATGATCGATCAGCTCCTCGATGGTCTCCAGGACTATACCTGTACATACCTGGATGACATTGCGATCTACAGCAACTCTTGGGAGTAATACCTGATCCACCTAAGTGTTGTGTTGGATCGCATCAGAACTACAAGAATGACCCTAAAACCTGAGAAATGATGTATAGGGATGTCGGAAGTCCAGTATCTGGATCAATGGGCAGGCATCGGGTGAAAGCACCTGGAGCCAGCCAAGATAGAAGCTATCACCAACTGGCCCACACACAGAATAAAGACCCATGTTATGGCCTTCTTAGGTACGGCAGGGTAATACTGTAGGTTTGTCCCTGACTACAGCACCATAGCCAAGCCCCTGACAGACCTGACTAAGAAGAGCCTTCCCAGACAGGTCCTGTGGTCTTCCAAATGCGACAGCACTTTTCAACAGCTAAAACATGCCCTAATCTCCACTCCTGTGCTAGCTGCTCCTAACCCAACCAAATGTTTTTGTATCCATACAGGCGCCTCCATGTTTGGGCTGGGAGCAGTATTGAGCCAGGTGGGACCCAATGCCAGTGAGCATCCTGTAGCCTATATCAGTTGGAAACTCCTGGCCGTTTACTGTGGTACAGCCTCGCATTACAACCTTACACTGCAATACCGGCCAGGGAAACAAAATGGTAATGCAGATGGCCTGTACCAGCAAGCAGATTTGGGGCCCTGAAAAGCATCTCCCGGACAGCCCAAACCAACCATTTAGGATCTAGCCAGGTCTGCCAGACTATGGGTCGGGGGGAGCCTTGTCACAGGAACAGGGCCATCCTGACTGCCTAGCCACATTTGGATTTTACCCTTGTGCCATGGAGTTACCACTTCGTTTCTACCCCTGCCAAGGGTGGGGGGGTGATTGTCCCATTTACACTGGTTCCTCTGTTTCCCCAGTGAACACTTTTCCCAGCATCATCAAGCCTGGGGGCCCCAGACCTCCAAAAGACAAGAGTGAATCATGCAAAACATGCTCCCATTGTGAACAGCTACTTTTGTGCCCATGTTTACCCTTCCCATTGTATGCACCCCAGTCCTTTGTATCCCATATGTACACACCTATTGTCCCATTGTATAGTTAATTCACTCATGTCTGGCCCCATTGCATCCTGTCACCACCTACCTATTGATCCATCAACATGTATGTTTACTCCTATTGTATAACTTGTGTATTGTTCCCATTGTGTCCCTTTGTATTATGTGCCCCTCCACCACCAGCCCCACTGTTTCTCCATATGTGGTTTGCAATAATCTGTATCCTATTGTATTCTAATGTGTGGATAACTCTTTGTGTGTGTGTATATAAACCCTGTGTGTTCTACAATAAACAGCTCTTGTTGTTGACCCTACACTGGTCTTGCCTGGTGCTTGGTGTGATCTGTGGGATATCGGAGGTTTTGTGTTCCAGGTCGGAAGAAGCTGTGACTGACGGAGACAACCAGGTGGGGTGTCTGCTGTTACCGTTACATTTGGTGGTAGTGGTGGGATGCTTCCTATTGTGAACAGCTCCTTTTATGCCCATATTTACCCTTACAATTGTATGCACCCCAGCCCTTTGTATCCCATATGTACACACCTATTGTCCCATTGTGTAGTTATAATTCACTCATCTCTGGCCCCATTGTATCCTGTCACCACCTACCCATTGTTCCATCACACAGTATGGTTACTCCCTTTGTATTACTTGTTTATTGTTCCCATTGTGCCTGTTTGTATTATGTGCCCCTCCACCACCGGGTCCCAGTGTCTCTCCATATGTGGTTTGCAGTAACCCATATCCTATTGTATTCTAATATGTGTGGATAATTTGTTGTGTGTGTATATAAACTACATGTGTTCTACAATAAAGCAGCTCTTGTTGTTGCCCCCTACACTGGTCTTGCCTGGTGTGATCTGTGGGATATCGTTGAGGTTGTGTGTTCCAGATCTGAGGAAGCTGCGACTGACTGAGTCTGCTGGTAGTCACAGAGGGTTTTTTTTTTTTTTTTTTGTTTTTTTTTTAAACACCAGAGCAGGCTCTTGGTAAGCTTTGGCTGGCCCCAGGACAGTGGTAGAGACCACAGGACATGGGAGACAGACTCAGAAAATTCCCTTGGAAGCCCAGCATAGAATGAGGAACAGTGAGTGCAGAGGGCAAGCAAGCACCTGAATCCTTAACTTTGGATTTGCCTATAGGGCCAGTCATGCCCAGAAGAAAGTGTCAAATTAAATAGGTTAAAAGTATCCCTAGTTTAAAACAGCATCAGAAAGACCCAAAAAAGGAGTTATCTGGTACACAAAGGGTTAAACTGTAGGAGAAGATCAGAGTGTCAGTCTCTGCATAAGACAAAGGAGAAGCTGGCAAGCTGAAAGGGTGACAAATCAGACAGACCTCCACATTTGTGGATAAGGAGTACATGAATCTGGTGGCTAGGAATTGAGTTGGAGGAAGAGGAGGGAGTCTCGACACCAAAGACCCTGTTTTTTGAAGTGCCCTGCCTGCTGGAGGGAGCTCAGCCAAATGGTTCCTATGTGCCATATTGGACATAAGAGGAAGTAAGCTTATTATGAAGACAATTTATAGGGCTTTTCCTACAAACTAAAACCGTTGCTAGGATTTCCTTACTTCAAACACTATTACAAAGGAAATGTTTTATATTTAAAACCAAAAGTGATACCAACATCTGCGCCACTTTGTGACCGTTTGAACAACTTTTGAATAAAGCAACTGTTAGTATTGGAAGTATCTTGGTTTTACTCAGACATATAATATGTATTTTTTTCCCCCATCATAAAACTACTTGGCTCTTGTTTGTTGGGTGCCACAGTTCTACAACTTGTATAACTCCAATGTCTTGGCACACAATGGAAGGTATTCATTTCAAAATGTATGCAATTAACCCTTTCCGTGCCAGGGAGGTATCCGACACTGTTGCAATATATTGTATACCTCTATGGCACTCAAAGGGTTAATTTGCATTTAATACTTCATTGCAACTACACATTTCAACTTACTTTGTCGTTGTTGGAGTTCATGTAGCACAGTGAATGCAGAAATTGATGTGGCATTCAGCAGTAACTCCCTCTCCAGGATATTATTTCTCGATATTGAGATCAGATTTTTTTCATCAGCCAAGAAGAACCATCCTTCAAATACTGCTAACCCTAAAGGGCTTTGGTTTTTTTGCAATATGTCAGGGAAGCTGAATCTACCACTTCCATCAATTTTCATGGTTTCAATAGACTACAACAAAAAAAAAAAAAATTAAGCAAATGTTAATTGAAATGCCCAGATGAAGTACAAATTAAACTAAGGCAGAGATTCAACATTTAGGACAAACTTTATCCAATTTTGTTTTCCAATAGCCTCTGCATTCAAGAGTATGATAACAAAAAAAGGATCATGCAGACTAATACCCCAAGAGCTTAGTCACGCTATCAAAGCACATAGAAGGAAAGTGGTGAAAGTCTGGTGCAAAGCAACTGCAACAATTTTAATCAAAGAAAAATGTAAAGTACTTTCAAAGGGACTCTCATTTCATTATTATGCACAGAAAAAAAGAATTGCTTTGGCTTTGCTTTGGTACATGTAACCCTGTATTTTGGTGTTTATCTTTTGCCAGTACTAAGATCAGTGCAATCACAAATCATGCAGGTAGTTTAGCTGTGTAATTTTGTTCCATTTCAACTGAAAGCAAGTAATCAGGAAAGAGGAAGAACACAAAAAACCTTTTTGCTACTAAATGAAACATTTAAAAGTCTTAATAGATAATTTTACAGATGCCTAAAGTGTGAACACGGCCTAAATGTGTAGCAATTTCTCTGAAGCACGGACATTTTGTAATCTATAAAAACACTCATGTGACCAAGTCATTTTCTATGGCTAACACAGTAACAAGCTTCATCTATAATACGCAAGGCATCGAAACATATTCAACAGGTTAAGATCCTTCTCCTGTTTAGAGGAAAGGGCAGGACAAAAAGGTATTAAGATCTCCTGATTCACTCAATCTCAGGATGGAATCTGATGTGACCAGATTCCACTCTGGAATGACAAGGGACTTCCCCAGAGTTAGAGGAGGATAATGTAGCCACCAGCCTAGGTCCTCCCTTGTTTGAGAGGAGATGGTCATGGAGCGAGACAAGTGAGAACTCTGTAGGGACCAGTTTCTGAGAATGCCCAGTTGTAGTTCCCTTGTGTGGAACTGCGCATAGGGGACCACTTCGAGGGCAGACACTAGTTGTTCCCGGATCCTCATGTAATTCTTTATTAGACTGTGGGACTTACCAAAGCAGTAACCCAGAGTACAGGATGGGGAAACTGGAAGTTTAGTCTGATGCAGGAATGGCTGCCTCCAGCACCTTCCTGCCAAATTTTGCATCCGTAATGCCTGAAGATCCAGTTTATAATGTTTTATAAACATGGATACTGAAGACCACGTGGTGGCCTTGCAGCTTCTCAGGTGTTGCCACTATCTTTTGGGCCCAAGATGTTGATACAGCTCTTGTAGAGTGGGCTTTAATGCCTGTTGGTGGTTCTTGCTTGGCTGATCCATATGCTAGCATGATACCACATTAATTCATCTGTCAATGGATTATTTAGATGCGGCTGTACCCTTGAATTGTCCTGCAAAGTGGACAAATCGGGTGCATTTGTCTTTCTCCATGACTTGATGCGTTGTAGGTAAATCTTCAGGAATCAGACAAGGTTTATGTGGTGAAGCCTTTTCTCTGTCATTAACTGGGTTTGGACAAAATTAAGGAAGTACAATCTCCTAAGGTGGAATGTAGAGATAACCTAAGAGCGTAATGAAGTCTTTGGTCGCTGAACTATTTTATCCTGGTGGAAGACCCATATGAGAAGGGATACAATGCCTGTAATTCCCCCATTTGCCTTGCCAAGGGTGAATAGTATGGATTTTAGTGAGACATTTCAAAGAGATGCCCTCCAAAGGTTTGAAA
This sequence comes from Rhinophrynus dorsalis, assembly GCA_037306005.1. Classification (NCBI taxonomy): domain Eukaryota; kingdom Metazoa; phylum Chordata; class Amphibia; order Anura; family Rhinophrynidae; genus Rhinophrynus; species Rhinophrynus dorsalis. Next base: position 311,100,479 of record CM074718.1, read on the forward strand.
TATTCATGGGAGCAGAATTGTTGCAGAACAAGATTCAAGTCCCACAGAGGTGTGACATCTCGGATGGTAGGTTTTATTTTGGAGATAGAGATACATCTCCTGAAAATATATTTTCTGCAAATGGAGTTGCTAGGATAGGGCTAATAATGCATTTTGAGTGAAGCCGGCTTCAGCCCCCTTTTGAAATCCATCCTGGAGAAAATCTAGGATTTTTCCTGATATATTGGATCTATCAAGGTTTCCAATAGTGCACCATTTATGGAAGGTAGCCCATACCGTGTAATAGATTTTTGACGAGCTCGGCGTCCTGCAAGGATGATATCTATTACAGTTTCAGAGAGACTCTTGTGTCTTAAAGAAGTCCGCTCAGCCGCAAAGCCTTCAGTCTCAAGACCGCAAGATTTGGATAGAAGGTAAGACCCTGACACAACAGGTGGGGAACCACTTATTGACATTCGTATTAGGTCTGCATACCAGACTTTTCTGGGCCAGTCTGGAGCTATCAGAATGACTTGTGCCCTGTCTCTCAGAAACTTTTGAATGACTTCTATCAGGAGAGGAATTTGAGAGAATAGATAAGCCAACTGGTAATCCCATGTGAATCAGAGAACATCCTGTCCTGCTGATTTGTTAGTCTGCCAGAGGGATAGGAAAGTCTTGCATTTTGTGTTTTCTACTGATGCCAGGAGATCTATAGTTAGAACTCCTAGGACTGCTGTTACCTCATTGAATATCATGCTGTTAAGACACCTGTCTCTCCTGGGTCTCTAGTTCTTCTGCTCAGGAAATCTGCCTGATTGTTGAGCTTTCTGGACATATAGCTTGCTGGTATGGCACAAGTGTGTTTCTCTCAGTGCAGGATCTGTATTGCCAGCCTGTTGAATGTTTTACTGTTGGTGCCCGATGCTGCAGGAACTTGGGGACTGTCCAGGAGACGATGTTGCTGGTCTTTTGATAGAGTTGCTTGTTCCAATACTGTGTTGAACAGAACGCCTAGGAATGTTAGCTGATGGGAAGGTAGTGCTTGATTTTTTTCCCCAATTTACTAGCTATCCTTGTTGTTGAAGGAGATCCAGATATTTGGATATGCTTTCTTTTGCCTTCTCGTGGGAGGCTTCTACTATCAGCATGACATACAGGTATAGCAGTACTGTGTTGTTGCCTTAACACTACCATGGCTACTGCCAGAACTTTGGTAAATACTCTGGGAGCTGACTAGAGGCTGAAAGGAAGTACCATGTATTGGTAATGTTCATTGAATATGTGGAACCGTAGGAATTTTCTGTGTGACGTATTTATTAGAATATGATTAATAGGCATTTTTGAGGTCTATCCTTGTGAGGTACGCCTGTGGTTATAGCATCTTGATAGCTGACAAGATCATCTCCATCTTGAACTTTCTGATCCCGAGATAAGAGTTGATGTCCTTCAGATCCAGAATTATGCACAAATCCGATGAACGCTTTGGAACCAAAAAGACTTGAGAAGAAGCCATGGAAATTCTGCTTCTCTGGAACCAACTCTATCACGCCGTTGTGAAGTTCTGGACAGCTTGTTTCCGGATGTTCTGAACATTTGTTTTATTGGGACAGATCAGAATTTCAAGGTGTACCCCATCTCTAAAATTTGAAGGTGGTTGAATTTTCTGACAAGAGTCCTTGAAAAACTCCCGCCTGCCCCCTACTGGAGTTAGAAATGGAGTTGGCCTAGTTTCATTGGGAGGTTTGAAATAGTCTTTCTGGAAGGTTCTTCAGTTTCCAGATCTAGTACCCTGTGTTTGTTCTCTCTGTTTATATGGTCTACCAGGTCTGTAACATTTGGACTCATGAAAGAACGGCTTTTGAAAGGAGGCTGATCTTGTTGGAGAAGATCTGTTCCTTTGCTGCTGTGGTAAGAAGGGGCTTTTTCCTCCAGAAGGTTGGCGTGTGATGTCCTCCAGTTTATTACCAAACAACTTGGTTCCAGCAACCCCTAAGGACAAAAGTTTGTTTTTGGATGTAGCATCCGCATCCGATACCTTAACCCGTAAGGGGCATCTAGTAGTAATGGATAGTGCATAAGACCTTGCCAATCGACGAAATATTGTCCAGTGACTCATCACAGGAGATATTTATGGCATCTTCTATAGGTGATTCTTTTAAAAGATGTGCTCTAGAAACTGACGAGTCCAACTTCTCGAAATCCATAAGCCATATTCTTAGAGTTCGAAATATACAGGCAATAGTGGCTGTAGTCTTCATATTCTGGACAGTGATCATAAATTGCTTTTTTAAAACTCTGTCCTCCCTTTTGTCCATGGGATTGCCCTTAGGGTAGTCCACTCTTCTAACAGTGTGGTTCTTCTTGATATCTGCACCACCACTGTGTCTACTACCTTAGGAGATGTGACCCAGTTACTTGTGTCTTCTTCTGAAAAGGGGAACATACGAAGAATCCATCTTGACTTTTGGGGATGTTCATCCCCAGTCTTCCATTCTGCTGATACAATATCTTGTATGGAGCTGTGAACTTGAAATGTTGGCCTTTCCTTTTTAAAACCAATGAAGGCAGTATTTATAATATTGAGATGCTTTTGTGTATCTGTTAGGCCCCAGATTTTTCTCATGGCCCTTACTATTCCCTCCACCTTGTCCAGACTAAAGCTACCCGATTCATCAATAATTTCACCTAATTCAGCAGAAGATATGGATGATTCTAATTACATTATACTGCCCTCATCATCTTCCTCCATTCATTGCGATGTGTCTTCATCTGGGTCTGAGGCCCTTGACGTTTCTTGGAGGATTCTTGCACTGATGTAAACATCTCCTGCACAGATGTTTTCATCCATCCCAGGAAATCTTTAAACTAGGATGGTACACCAGGACTGGAGATCTTATGTAAACATTCAGGAAAAAGTATCAGACTGGGACAACTTTGTATCGCACCTAGCACATAACTTACTTTTTGGTAAAAATTTGTCTTCCTTAGGGATCTCAGAAAGCCGTTTCTGTTTTCCCCTTTGCTCTCTTTAGTGGTGGACATGGTAGAGAGCATGTGTCAAACATTCACACAAAAGTTGGCAAGATCAGCAAAACCTGAGAATCTGCAGAATATCTAATGTTAAACTTATTGGCACCAGATAATATCACACACTCATTATAGGCCCATGAGAGAGAAAGTAACTTACAGCACCGCTCGAGGCTCCCCCCACCCCCCCATTGTTCCTTATATACAGGAACTGGCTGCAGCATCTTCCTTTATCTGCATTCCAGAGTGGAACGCACGCTGCCAAACTTCTGGTCTGAGGCATGCATAACATTGCGTCACATAAAATATAAAAGCTTATTTAAAAGAAGAAAAAAATTAAAAGTGTAATACTCAAGCCTCACCCTCTGTCCTTCAGCTTGGTAGGACCACAAATAACTGAGCAAGGAAGAAGTAGCTGATACTTTTATAATTTAGTTGGTCCTACCAGCTAGGAGGTGAAGTCAATGCCACAGTCAATTGCCGTGGATTGGACACAAAGGAAAAGCCAATTTGGCATGAGCAGCAATGGGTTAGAGGAACCCCCCCCCCCCCCCCCAAAAAAAGCAAAAAAACAAAAACCTTAGTAACCCTAGACTTGCCCATGATTCCCTCCAAGTCAGGAAACCCCTTACTGTATAAAACAAAAGCCTTAACAGAGGTATAAAAGAATTAAAAGTACTTATAAATCCTTACAAGTACTTATCTGACTACAAGAGGAAGAGACTAGCCTCTGAGGAGCAAGTAGAATCCAAAAAGGAAGAGGGTAAGTCTATACCACCTCTTCCCATTGCCGAAAAGCCTGGGAAGAACATGCTGCTAGGATATGTAGTTTCCCAGTTTTAAAAATGGTGCAGTGGCTGTCTAGCTTTTGCTAAAATCTGCACCGCATTACTGGAGGGAGATTACCCACAAGGCTCCTGTAACTTGTGTAAAAAAAATTAGAACCAACCAGCCCTAACACCCTCCAAAACACGGAGGTAAGTCCTAGATGAGTCATCTATCAAAATGTACACTGCATGAGTCCATTCTTTTAAAGGCGCAGCAACCCAGAAGATTAAACCATTAAAAGGAGTATAGAAAGGACCATGCAACCACCAGGGTCAAGATAGGTCTAACCCAAAACGAAGAAAGTCCCATTCCACATTAACAAAGCAAAGAATGCCTACAGCAAGGCCGTGCAAAAGTTAAAGCCCACTGTTGCAGCTAAAAATGAATAAGAACATAGAAGCATAAGCATTCATGTAAAGGACATGCTGTCAAAGCAAGCCCATCTATTAGAATGCAAGTCAGGCTCCACTTCCACATAGAAACATGTGCTAGACAAATAATTAGGGACATACTCACAGGACCTGTGCACTCAGAATAGACACCATTCACCATTCTCCATTCTTTAGGCTCCTATAAAAGCAAGCAATCTTCGGAGAAAGCCACTAGGAAAAGGCTGATAATGCAATCTGTCTTTCTCAGACTAGGGTCCTTAAGTTTGTGCTCTGGTCAATCCTTCCCAAGATTCCAGGAATAGCCAGACACCCACCTAATGGGCATTATACAGCCCTGAGATGATACAGCCCTGGCGTCTCTGAAACGGAAGTTATAGCAGTTCAGGTATGTTATCGTCCATGGGTTTCTTTCCCCAACCTTCACAGCTAATCATTATACTAAGCATTAAGACCCAGTACTTTGAGTCATGTATCCACCGGCAATGCAGAACACACTGCACTTTTAGCTCCGGTTCGTATAGGATATTCTATCTAGTCCCCTGGCACTTCTCTGAGATGCAGGGATGCAAAATCAAGTTGATTATATTGTTTCTAATCCAGTGCAGGGTCTGGCCTCAATCGCCCCCCCCCAGCAAGGCTGCACTTATCTGGCTTGGTCAGTCTTGCTCTCCCTTATCCTGTCAAGCACAACCGCCACTTGGCGTACATGATCCGTCCACAGTGAGATAAAAATAGAGATATAGTCCAGGTATGAACATGCAAAGTCGTAGCAATCCTGGAAGAGCTGGTCAACACCTGGAAGGTGGTGGGTGCATTCTTCATTCTGAACGGCATTACTGAAATCTGGTAAAGGCCAAATGGAGTGATGAAGGCAGACTTCTCCTTCACCTCCTCTTCCTGAAGAATTTGCCAGTAGCCCCTGGCCAGATCCAATGTCTTCAACGTTAGCCCCGATAATCTGTCCAGTAAATCATCAATACGGGGCATGAGGTAGGCGTCTGCCACAGACTTACCATTCAGTCGCCTATAGTCCACGCAAAAAAGTGAGTGCTACAGTCTTTCTTGGGGACCAGCATTACAGACGATGCCCAGGGGCTCAATCACACCCATCTATCTCCTGGCAAGTTGATCCCCTTACAGACTTGGGTACTCTATAAACAGTCTGTCTCAGTGTTGACTTCCCTGGGGTTAGTACTTGGTGCATGGAAAGTGATGTGCAACCTGGCTTCTCCGAGAACAAGTGCCGCCTCAGCAGCAACTCCTGCCTGAGCTGCTGAGCCTGGTCCTCAGTCAAGTCTTCGCTAACAGCGACAGGGAGCACTTGGGTTCTATGTATGTCTTTGGTAGCAAGTCGAGAACTGTGTCCTCCTCTCCTGGGTAGTCCTCGGGCAAACAGATCACTAGGACCTCAGCGCCTCGCTCTTGGTATCCCTTTAGCTTATTAACATGGACCACGCATTGGACGTACCATCCGTGGTCCATGTAGACAACATAATTTGTGTTGCTAAGCTACCTTACAATCATGTGTGGACTGCTCCAAGCAGTCTGCAACTTGTTTGCTGGGAAGGGTACCAGGATAAGAACATTCTGCCCCGGGACAAACTCCATAGTAAGAGCCCCTCGGTCATACCATACCTTCTGTTTGGTCTGAGTGGCGGACAGGTTCTGCTGGACTAGCCATTGAGAGCCTCCAACCTATCCCTCAATTCTAACACATAGGGGAAAACAAACACCACCTCGTGATCATAATCCACCTCCCAGAATTCCCTCAGCAGGTTCAGGGGCACCAGCTGACCAAACAGGAGCTCAAATGGCAAGAACCCTGTGGACTCTTGCGGAACATCGCTGTATGCGAATAGCAAAGGAACAAATTCTCCCATTTCAGTTCAAGATCCCGCAAAGATCCAGAGCATGGTCTTTAAAGTACCATTAAATCGTTCATAGAGCCCATTGGTCTGCAGATGGTAAGGAGCAGACACGAGCTGTTGCCAGAGGTATTGCACCAGTTCTGACAAATTGAGTGCCCTGGTTGGATAGAATGTCACTAGGGAACCTGACATGGTTGAACACAATCATCAAGGCATCTGCCTTAATCCGGGACAGAGCTACAGCATCAGGTTATCTAGTGGCATAGTCCACAACCGTGAGGATGAATCTCTTGCCTGACTTATGCGAGCAGGCCAAGGGCCTCATGATGTGTATCTCAAACCCGTTGAAAAGGAACCCCCACTATGGGCATAGATTGGAGTGGTACCTTCCTCTGTCCCTTCCCTTTGCCAATCCTCTGGCAAGCGTCACAGGAGTTGCAGACCTGAGAAACTGCTTATGAGGTGCATAGCCAGTAGAAAGCCTTAGTCAGCCTGGCCCTGGCCTTCGTGAGCCCAGTAAGGCCCACCAGGGAGACCTCATGGGCCAGGGTCATTAACTGGGCCCGGCAATATGAGGGGACAGTGAGTTGGTGAGTCATCTTCCAATCCTGGCCCATCTCTCTCACACTGGTCTAACTGTACTGTAGTCTGCCATCCCAGAAGATCCTATCCCCCTGTGGCCCTACCTCCCCAGTCTGCCATTTTCCTCATCCCAGCCAAGCTAGGTCTACCAGGGTCTCCTGTCTCAGTACAGTAGGGTCAGTCTATGTGGTCTCGGTCGGGGGGGGGGGGGGGGGTCGACTTATCTGGTCCTCTGCCAGAGTGGAAGCACTGTTTTCGTGGGTGGAGGGAGGAAGCATAGTGTTAGCTCATATAGAGTTGTTGTCCCGGATAGCAGCTGCCGGCACCTGTTGTATACCCCCAGGGCTGGCACCAAGGCCACAGTATGAGGGCCCTGGAGGGACGATCGGGGCGGCATACTTTATGGGTCTCCCTGGTTGTCTACGATGGGGCCAAACAGAAAGCACAGCCGGGAAAGATCCATTCCCTGGGGGTAAATCCTTGGCTTGGGCAGCCTGGAGGAATTAGCTCTCCATTGGACCCAGGCTGTTCCCTAACAATACATCCACAAGAAGGGATTTCAACACTCCCACCTCCCTGTATTCACAGGTCCAGCTCTCTCTCCTCCATCTGTGGCCTTCTCTGTACTCTTGGACCTTGAGGGCCAGCCTGGCTGCTCAGGATAGGGGTGTGATGGCAGACCCAGAGGCCTTCGGTTGTGGCTTGGCCACGGCTCGCTCCTTGGCAGCTCTGCGTTGTGCATCACGGGGTCGTCTTAAGATCTTAGGTCACTGTAATGCATGTTATCCCAACGGTGTAAACAGTTTGTGACGATACTGCCCTGGAGTCTCTGCTACGGAAGGTATAGCAGTTCAGGAACGTTATCCATGGGTTTCTTTCGCTAACCTACACAACTAGCCACTATACTAAGCGTTAATACTAAGCATTAAGACCCAGAACTTTGAGTCGTATATCCACCAGCAATGCAGGATTTACAGCACTGATAGAATATTCTATACAAACCGGTGCTATCTATCTAGTCCCCTAGCACTTCTCTAACCGCTCTATAGTGGACGACAGACAGCAATATACCTGGATACTTCAGGGAGAGAAACAAATCACAAACTGCTTTATTTTCAACCAACAGCATTTTAATACAGTTGAGAGGAAATGGGAAGTAACCACATGGACAAAACATGACCCGCTGGGTTTAACATCAGATAAATGTTACTAAAAGGTGGGGAGGTGGACACAAGGCTCTAATCATCCTGTAGAAATCTTGGTGTGTGTGTGTGGGGGGGGGGGGGGGGGGGAGTTACCATAAACAGCAATCCTGTATACATTCCCAGTAAATCGCTGTTCCCCCATAAAACCATCAATCCTAGCTGACAGTCATTCTGATTCTGGGTGGAAGAAGGTTGGAACAGGCTTCCATGACTATCTTTTCTCTCTATACCATTCAGTCTTCGTGTCAAAATGATCCCAGCCAGGGGAGGAGAGGTTCTGCCTCTTGTGCTGTGTGACCTGTGACAGTCCTGTCCATTACAAGACCCAAATCCTAACAGCATAAATATAAAAATGCAGCTAACAGAGCTTTGCCCTTGCATAAAACAGTTGGAAGGTCACTTAAAATTAGGCATGTCCAAGCAGTGTTCTACTGGATATGGGGTGTCAGTCTCTGCCTCAGCAGGGGACTTTATCCCATGGTTCCTGTGTTCCAAATAAGACACAGGGGATTTAAGCACCTTTAATGCTAGTAAGGTCTCCAACTCATTGTTTTGCGATGTGTTGTGACCTAGTGTTAAAGGCCTTGTTTAACCCTCTAGGTCCCTCTGGCACTGAAATAATTTTACCCAGTAGTGTGTTGGTTTGTTCCACAATTGCACTGCTTCTGTTCATAAGGCCCAACAACTGCAATTGCTTGTTTTCACAGGATGCTTTAATGGATATGGACAGATCTTGGGGAAGAAATCCTGTAGTGTTGGTACCATTAAAAATGTGAATCACCAGAGGGTTTTTTTTCCCATTAACCCTTTGAGTGATAAGTTTCCAACGTATTGTTTTGCAGATATCCCACACTTTCTAGAATGGATTGAAACAATGCTTAGCAACAGCAATAGTTTCTTGGTGTACAAAATCAATCCAGAGACTAGCCTATTGTCCCATCCCAATAAATACCAATCCAAAGTCTTATCAGGCAACTTTCATGCCAAGTAACAGTACTCTAAAGCATGACCAAATCTCATCAATTCTGCAGGTAAATCAAAATGCTAAATTATTTCAACAAAACATTTTGACTGATCCGATTGCATGTAGATTTCTAGTTCTTTGAAAGTGTTCCATGGATAAGTTTGGACCAACCAAATTAGCCTAAGCTAGCTGGAAAATATTTCTGTACATTATAGAACATGAATGTGCATTGGGTGCTGGTTGCTCCATACTAGTCTATGCAGCACACAATTTTAGACTGATCAGACTGCCTGCATCTCAGTCTATTTGAATTGAACATGAAAGCAATAAGATTGCTAAATTACAAAATTTCTATTCATTTCCATGTTAGTTTATAGGAAAAGCTTTACCTCTTTATATTCACTGATCCAATATATCCGAGATGTGAAATAATCAAGCGTAAGACCTAATGGCTGTTCCATGGGCACAAGAGTGAGAACATGCCAGTTAGATCCATCCATACCAGCCATATCTATTGTAGTATTTCCATTTTTACCATAATTTACCCAGTACATGTACCTGGAAAAAAGATTGCAAAGAATTTGTCAACCATCTTATTCCAGCAATAAAAATATGTTTAGCTCTGTATCAAACATATGTTTAATTAAAGCAAGTAACTTTAACACTCCTTGAATAGAGTTACTGTCTATTGTTTGAGTTATGAACTAAATAGACGCGTGTATGGTATTTGCAATCACCTGAATAGAATTATATTCTGAATCTTTAGATCTCTAGCTTCCGAAACACCTGGTATTCACACCTTGAAGAACATGTACCATATTGTATGATACACTTTGGATGAAGCCAACTGCAGGCTGGTTAAGAAATTTTTCTTACTCAAAAATGCCAGCTTCAAAAGCCCAGCCATCAAGGGTAACTCAAATGTAGTCTGGAATATAGCAAACCCCAGAACTCAGATTGTGGCCGCCAGACAGGGCATACATACATGACCTATGTGTTGTAGTCCTCATCAGTCTTCAGGCTCCTATGAAAGAGTAAAAGGAGGTAGGGTAGCTAAAATAGAATTTTAGACTTACCTGTTAAAGGGATAGTAATACCTAAAATGTAAAAAAAAAAATATGTTGTAGGGTTTATCCCCCTGAGTAAAACAAGAGTACTCCCACTGCTGAAAGATGTTTCATTCAAAAGTTATTAATTTTCAAAGTTGAATTTTGTAGGTGCAATATCACAGTGGCCTGAAATTGTACAGTGGCGCTGTTGCTACACGATCCTATGGACAGCTCTGGTCTCAGGACCATAAATCTCCATAGGATGGTGTAGCAACAGTGCCACTGTAAAATTTCAGGCCACTGTGATATTGCACCTAAAAAATTCAACTTTGAAAATTAATAACTTTTGAATGAAACATCTTTCAGCAGTGGGAGTACTCTTGTTTTACTCAGGGGGATAAACCCTACAACATATTTTTTTTTTACATTTTAGGTATTACTATCCCTTTAAATCCTTTTCTCTTAGTCCATATAGCTTACAGATAACCACGAGGAAGCAACAGCCCCTCCTAGTAGGTTGGAATAATTCTTCAATGAAATTGCAGGGGCGGAGCTTCCCTCTCCTCCTAGCAGGCTAGCCAGCTACTCCTCTCCAGTTAGATTTGTGACACTAAACTTACTGAGCTAGATAGCAAGAAGAGGAAAACTCCTGTGAGCATGGACCCAACAGGACTCCCACACATCCAGCCACAGGAGATCAAGCATGGTTCCTTTCACTGGGTGGGAAACCTGTAAGCTATATGGACTAAGAGAAAAGGATTTAACAGCTAAGTCTAAAACCTTATTTTCTCAGTCATACAATATAGCTTACAGGTAACCATGGGGATGTACCAACATTGAGTTCCTGGGGTGGGAAAATGAAGGAAAGGAACAAGTGTCGGTCCCCATGTTCCCAGAGATCCCATGGAGACATGAAACAGCCTAAACTATAAAAGTGTCAACGGACACTGAATAACAGTAGCACAGCACACAGAACAAGAGCCAACAGGGCTTAAAAAGATAAAGAACTATAAGGCACAGGAAAAAGTCCTAGACAAGCAAAACTGAAGCCAGCACCTCAACACTGTAGTGTTTGGCAAATGTGTGCACAGAAGACCAAGTGGCCTCCTTGCACAACTGATCAGCAGAGGCCTGATTCTTGTAGGCTCAGGAGGCCCACAACATAACTAGTGCTGTGATGCAAAAGGGAACAGGTTTCTTCCTGAATTCATAAGCCTTGCGAAAGGTAGACTTGATCCATGATGCAAGTCACCTTGGATGCCGCCTTACCAGCCCTGGGACCCTCAGGGATGACAAAGTGCATCAGTCTGATAGACTCTTAAAACTTAAGGCAGCGCACCACATCCAACATGTGGAGATCCCTCTCCTTGTCAGATGTAGGGTCAGGACAAAATTAATGCACAACAATCTCCTGATTGATGTGGAACTCAGACCACCTTAGGAAGAAATTCCTGGGAGGTACAGAAAACCGCCTTATCCTTGTGGAACACCAGGAAAGGCGGTTTGTGGCACAGAGCCTGCAATTCAGCCACTCTGTGGACAGAGACCACAGCTAAAAGGAAAGCAATTTTCCACGTCAAAAGATGCAAGGAAATAGTAGCCAAAGACTCAGAAAGAGGCCACTGCAAGACACCCCACAACAAGTTTAAGGTCCCACTGAGGAGTAGGAGCCTTAAAAGCAGGGAAAGCGTGAGCAACACCCTAAAAGAAGACCTTGACATCCAGTAAGGTGGCAATGAGTCTCTGAAAATAGACAGAGGGCCGAGGTCTGAGCCTTCAAGGAACAAGGATCCCTGTCAACACACCAAGCATGGAAGACAGACCAAACCCTAGGAAAAGCTTTTGAGGAAACAGGTTTCCTAGCCTTCATCATAGTGGATACCACCTCTGGAGTGTAGACTTTTTTCGTCAAGTTGGATGCCTCAACAGCCATGCCATCAAAGCCTGATGGTCCACATCCTCCTTCCACAGGTACCCCGTGTGAGTTCCATCCATCCAAATCTTCCGCAGCACCCTAGGTAGTAGAGGAAGAGGAGGAAAGATTTATGCCAGATGAAAGGCCCATTGGATTGACCGAGCATCCACTGCAAATGCTAGGGGATCCCACCAAAACATCCAGACCTTCCAGTTGTACCTGGTAGCCATCAGATCTATCATGGGAAGACCCCACATCTGCAACAGGAGATCGACCACTTCTGGATGAAGCTCTCACTCACCTGGATCTACCATGTGTCGACTGAGGAAGTCTGCAAGGATGTTTTCTATGTCTGGAATGTGCACTGCTGAGATAGCAGGTACATGGTTTTCTGCCCAGGTTAAAATACCTCTGACTTAACCAAGCAGCAGGACTTCTTGTGCCTCCTTGCTTGTTGATGTAAAGCCACGACCATGGCATTGTCAGACTAGACTTGAACTGGACACCCCATCAGATGGGAGGTCCAATAAGTCAGAGCATGGGGGATCACCATGATCTCCAGGATGTTGATGGGAAGAGGAGTCTCCTCCTCTGACCATTGGCCTTGAACCCTCATGTGGTCCTTATCGCACACCAAGATAGGAAGGTCGACCAGACACTATGGTAGATCTCGGAAGAAACAGGTTTGCGGGCACTGAGCATAGTAGCCACCACACTAGAAGAAAACCCTTTCTTCTTCAATATTGAGGATTCAATTTCCAAGCAGTCAATGCTAGGCAATGAACATCCTCCTTCCACAGGTAACCCTGTAGAAGGTGGTCTGGATAGCAAGGGAGCCAGAATGGCTCCGCCACTGACAGATGCAGAAGCTCCAGAAACCAAGCCTGCAGAGGCCAGTATGGAGAAATCAGAATGACTGATCAGTGCTCTAATCTCAAATTCTGTAACACCCTGTGCAACATTGGGAGGGGAGGAAAGATATAGGGCAGAGGGTATAACCAAGTAATGGACATTGCATCCACCGCCAGAGCTAGAGGGTCCCTCCATCGACCTGTCTCAGGTCAATGTAAGGAAGACCCCATTTCTGAACGATGAGGGTGAACACCTCTGGGTGCAGCTCCCACTCTCCACTGTCCACAGTGTGTCGACTGAGGAAGTCCGCCATGACGTTGTCTATGCCAGGAATGTGCACTGCGGATATGGGAGGAACGAGTTCTGCTCAAGACAAAATAGCCTTTACCTCTAACCAAACAGCAAGACTTCTTGTTCCCCCTGCTTGTTGATGTAAGTCACGGCTGTGGCGTTGTCAGACTCTACCCGGACTGCAGAGTCTTCCAGATGAGATGTCCAATAACGAAGAGCATGAAATATCGTTCGAAGCTCCAACACGTTGATGGGAAGGACAGATTCCTCCGGAGACCACCGACCCTGAGCACTGAGGCGACCCAGGACCGCTCCCCAGCCGGAGAGGCTGGCATCCGTCATCACTGTGGTCCAGAAGGGTACTAGGAAGGACCTGCCCTTCAGGAGATGGGAGAGGTCTAAGCACCATGACAAACTCAGTTCCACATGAAGAGGGAGGAACATTGACATCTTCAGAAGGTCCGGTTGACCCCTGCACACCTGGATCACAAACCTCTGGAGCTCCGTGACGTGTGCCATGGCAAACGGAACTGCTTCGATGGTGGATATGAACTTCCCAACCAGAGATGATAGCTTCTGGACTGGAACCTGAGACAGAATCGCAGAAACCCTGTGGGTGATCTGGTGAGCCATCTCGCCTATGAGGAACACCATGCTCTTCTGAGTGTCGAAGAGAAGGCCCAGGAAGACCAGACGTTGGGATGAGACAAGATCGACTTGTCCAAGTTGATGATCCACCCATGATGGGTGAGCCTGAATGCAGTTCTGAAGTCTCCGCAGAGGAGACTTTCAGAAGCAAGTCGTCAATGTATGGAGTAACTCTGATGCGGTTCCGTTGGAGGACGGATATCAAGGCACCCAGGACACGGTTGAAGACCTGAGGAGCAGTCGTCAGACCAAATGGAAGAGCTGAGAACTGAAAATGTGCCCTGTCGCAGGCAAACTGGAGGTACTGCTGGCTCTCTGGATGAATGGCAATGTGTAAATACGCGTCCTGAAGATCCAGAGAAGCAATGAATTCCCCCAGGGACATTGCAGCAATCACTGTGCACAGAGACTCCTGATGATAATGAGTCTGGGTCACAAAGGAATGGAGATCCTTCAAGTCCAAAATAGGGTGACAACTGCAGTCCTTTTTGTTGACCACAAAGATGTTTGAATAGAAACCCAAACCCCTGTCCTGGATAGGTACCAGCTCTAGAACATCCTTGTCCAGGAGAGCCTGAACAGCGCTGTTTAACAGTTTTTCTCTGCACCCTGAGGTGTGTGAGAAGGACGAAAGCGAAAGGGAGGAAGAGTAATGAAAAGGATCTTGTATCCTTCCGTTTCTACCTGTAAACCCATGGGTCCATCACTGAGTCCTCCCAGATGCTGTGATAGTGTTGTAGATGACCACCCACAGCGGAGTGCAGACCCGCGTACGGCAAGTCATGATGAAGTAGTCTTGGAAGCCTTGGGCTTGGAGGAGGTATGCGGAGCTGAGGGAACTGTCTGGTTCACCGAACAGGTCTCATTCTGAAAGGAACAACAACAAAAAAAAAAAAAGGTTACGCTTAAGAGGTCATTTCTTCCTGGGAACCAAGGGTAGAAGAGTACTCTTGCCCCCCAGTGGCCTCACTGATCAGATCCTTAAGATCAGGCCCAAACAAAGAGGTATCCTGAAAGGGTAGAGAAAGCAAGGCTCTCTTAAAAGCAGTGTCAGCAGACCAGATCTTGAGCCAAAGAGCCCGTCTGGCCACCACAGACATGGTGGAAACCCTAGCCACGAAATGGATGGCATCAAATAAGGCAGCAGAAACGCAGTGTTGTGCCTCAGATATGTTGACAAGGCGGCTCAACTTATCAGAGGTAGGTGCATCCTGACAGACAGCCTTGGTGATCTGTTCACACCAGACCGCAATGGCTCGGTTCACCCATGCTGCAGCAAACGCTGGATGCATAGCAGAACCAGCAGTGGCAAAAATTGACTTGAGGGAGACCTCAAGTTTGTCAGTCCAGTCCTTCGGAGCAGAGGCATCAGAGACTAGTAAGACAGTTTTAGACAGTCTGGATATAGGGGCATCCACTTGGGGGGGGGGGAAATGAACCCACTGAGCAAGCGCAGCCTCAGAAAAGGGATAAAGCTTGGCAAATTTCTTGGACACAGAAGCTTTCTTGCCCAGACATTTCCACTCCTCAGACACAAGGCGGTCAAGAGTGGGATTAGGTGGAAAGTAAGGGGCTTCGCAGGCTCCTAGAATACACCAGAGGGATCAGAAGGGACCTCCTGAACTAGAGGAATGTTAAGAGAAGTTAATACAGCCCTGATCAGGCCCTCAGCGGAGGGTGCAGGATCAGCCTCAAAAGGGTCCCTAAAAAACGGAGAGGACCCCAACACAGAACACTCCTCAAAATCCGAATCCACCAGCAGTTCCTCCTCAGAGGAATCTGACACGTCAGGTACTCCCTGAGGTTTGGGCAGGGAAGATCTGACTGAGGAGGGGGCCTGCCAAGATTGAAAGGCCCCCTGTAACTGGGATGGAAAGAGTTGCAATGTGGACCTGAGGTCCCTAGTTGCAGCCTTGAACTCTTGCACCCAAGCTGGCTCTATGGCATGGCTGGAGGTCCTTGGAATGCTGTCAGGGACATCAGAACATGCTGGGCATAAGTGACCTGAGAATTCTCTAGGTAGCCCTGAGTGACAGGAAGAGCAATGCGCAATGGAGGATACAGAGACCCCAGCTTCCTTAGTCTTAGGTCTAGCCCCAAGCTCCAGCAGTATAGACATTCTCAGTGTCAAATAACCAACTGTACAATAAATCACCCAATTACAGTGTGTAGGATTAAAGTTTCACCCCAGAAACTGCTAAAATAAACTTATCTGGTAGGCAAAAGGTTAATCTGCAGAGGAGTGAAGGAGTGTCCAAGCCCTGTGTAGGATACTCGCCCAGAAACACTCACAAAATGGCTCCCGCAGCAGGAGCCAATCAGAAACAAGGGCACGAAGCAAGTGTGTATGGGAAATGTAGTTTTTCCCAAAAAGTACCCCCAAACAGTGTTCGAATCCCCCTGAACCCCCCCAACACAATAAAAACATGAACTGGATGATAGAGCAAGGGCAGACAAGTAAAATGAGCCATCTCTGAAGTCGCTAGGTTAAACTGTTGCAAGGATAAGTCCCAAACACTACAGTTCCATAGGAGTGAATGGAGCAATGGCGTCTAAGTGGTAAAGGCGCAGTACACAATTTTTACAAATTTTAAAGTAAAACATTAATAGAACATGTGAGGATACCCAAAAAACACTAACCAGTAGGAAAAGTGTCATAAAACCTAAAAAAAAAATGCCAAACCAGTAGTTAAAGGGTTAAGTTACCACATAAACCTGCTCCAAACACCCAAACAGCCATACAGATATACCAAATGAGTGCAGGAGTGTGCAATAGGAACTCCAATGAATACACCCCTGTGTGGAGGGGCACTGTGGGACAAGTGGACCTGCAGAACTCAACGGGTTGCTCACTTTCCTGCAGATCTTCTGTCTTCAGATTACCAGGGAGCAAGAGGTACCTCAGTGGGTAACTCCTGGGGAAGCACTTGGAATTAAGATTTTCCTCTATACAGAGTCCCAAAAAACAGAAACAAATACCCTTACAACTTCCCAAAATACTGTTTGGGCAGGGGAGACAAGTAGAATGAGCCATCTCCCAACTCTGTACTCAGAGCGGTTGCACAGATATGTCCCAGAAAGTGCTGTCCCATAGAGATTAATGGCGCATCATGGCTATGAGGTAAAGCCCACCTTCAAATTTTCACACGAAAATCTAAAAAAATGTTTAAAAAGTGTAAGCACACATAAAAACTCTATATAGAATAAACAAAATAATTAAAACATGAATTTAAGACCCCCAACTGACCAATACTGGCAGGGAAAGCATTAAATACCATATAGCAAACAATACAGCAAAGATCCCAGATCAGCAGCCATTAGGAAATTAATAATACCCAATGTGAGTTATAAGAAAACACCAATGAACCCTTGTGCAGAAGCATCAGTGGACCACAGCCCTCAAAGGGTTGCTCACCTTTTCTGCATGTCTTTCTTCAGATTACCATTGTACGGAAGAAGCCTCAGAGATACTCCCTCTGGAGAGAGAGACATGGGCTACAGGGTTGAAAGGGTCCACAAGCAGCTCCTGTAAACTGGGCTGTCATCAGGGGAAGCCATTAATGGTAATCCACCTAAAGGGGGAATTTGGACACCCCATATTTAACCTAAGTAAAAATAATAAAAACTAAAACCAAGCTGAACGAGAAACAAATCTTAACTGGAGGGGAGTAGCTGGACACACAGCATAGAATATAGCAATACAGGACTTGCATACAATCACGACAATCCACTCCTAACGCGGTTCAGAGACGCACAGGCCTCCTTCAGCTGATGGAGACCTGTGCGTGTCTGAACCACGTTAGGAGTGGACTGTCGTGATTGTATGCAAGTCCTGTATTGCTATACTCTATGCTGTGTGTCCAACGAATCAATAATTATATTTTTTAATTTTGTCCCCTTCTCATCCGTGTCTCATATAAGGGATTCTGTACGCTTAGTAGGCAGAGTCCCAGTAGCATTACAATTATTTTGCCTACTAAGTAGGACAGCAAGAAAGAAGAGAAAACTCCTGTTAGCAGCAGGCCTAAGAGGACTCCACGTCCAGCACTTGGAGACCAAGCATATTCCCTTTCGCTGGGTGGGAGGCCTGTATGTCATATGGGCTAAACGAAAAAGGATTTAACAGGTAAGACTAAAATCCTTTTTTTTTCCCCTGTTGGGCAATAGGATATACAGGTGCCATGGGGATGTACCAACACTAAGCTCCCAGGCTGGGAAGAAAAAGGATACCAGAGTTCCCAGTCTACTAAGGACACAGAACATCCCATGCTAAACTGTGTCAATGGACACTGAACAACAATATCACAGCACACAAGAACAAAAGCCAACTGGGTTTAAAGAACAGTAAGGAACATGAAAGAAAAGGTCCTAAACAAGCAGAGCTGCAACCAGGACCTTCCTGCCAAAGCTGGCTTCAGCTGAAGCCAGAACATCAACACGATAGTGCTTGGCAAAGGTGGGCACAGAAGACCAAGTGACCGCAATGCACAGCTGTTCAGCAGAGGTCCGATTCTTGTAGGCCCAGGAGGCCCGGACAGACCTGGTGGAGTGTGCTGTAATGCAGAAAGGAACAAGTTTCGTTCTGAGCTCATAAACCTTGTGAATGGTATACTAAATCCAGGGTGCGATAGTAACCTTGGACGCAACCATACCTGCCCTAGAACCCTCAGGGATGACAAATAAGGCATCTTACGGAAAGCCTCAGTACGGTGCACACAGAACTTAAGGCTGTGTACCACATGTAATAAGTGGTGATGCCTCTCCTTGTTAGATATGGGGTCAGGACAAAAGGAAGGCACCACAATCTCCTGATTGATGTGAAACTCAGAGACCACCTTAGGAAGAAATGCCTGGGAAGTACAGAGAGCAGCCTTATCCTTGTGAAACACCAGGAAAGACAGTTTTGCAGGACAAGACCTGCAATTCAGCAACTCTGTGGACCACAACCAGAAGAAAAGACATCTTCCACGTCAAAAGGCTTAGAGGAATGGTAGCCAAGAACTCAAAGGGAGGCCACTACAAGACTCCCAAAACCATATTAAAGGTCCTACTGGGGAGCGGAGCTGGAGCCTTATAGGCAGGGAAGGTATGAGCGACACCCGGAAAGACGACATTTACATCTGGCAAGACGGCAATACGTCTCTGGAAAAACACAGCTACGAAGTCTGAACCTTCAAGGAACTAAGAATAAGTTCCTTGTTCACACAGTCCTGTGTATAAAAAAAAAAGACAGGATCACAGGGAGATCAAGCTCCTGAGATGACAGGTCCTTGTCAACACACAAAGACTGAAAAATTGACAAAATCCTATGATAGGCTTTGGAAGAAACCGGTTTCCTAGCCTGGATCATAGGGGAGAACCCTTTCCTTCTTAGGATGGAGGCTTCAACAGTCATGCCATCAAAGTCACTGCTCCATGCCCTCTTTCCAGAGAGAACCATGAAGGAGGAGATCCAGTCTGAGTGGCAATGGAAACGGATCCTAAATGGAGAGCCACTAGTTCTGCAGCAAGGGCTTCCTGGGCCAGTAAGGGGAAATCAAGATGACAGCCTTAATGTCCATCCAAATCTTCCTCAGCACCCTGGAAATGAGGGGAAGTGGAGGGAAGATGAAAATGCCAGGGGATCGTTAGTGCATCCACGGCGAAGGCCAGTGGATCAAGAGAGCTGAACCTTCCTGTTGCTCCTGGTGGCCATCAGGTCTATCTGAGGAACATCCCACCGCTGCACCAACAGGTGGAAAACATCTGGGTGGAGCTCCCACTCTCCTGGGTCCACCCATTGATGGCTGAGGAAGTTCACCAAAACATTGTCTACTCCTGGAATGTGCACAGTGGAAATAGCCCATGCCAAGAAAGATTTGGCCAAGGTGAAGTGCTTCTTGTGCCTCCTTGCTTATTGATGTATGCCACAGCTGTGGTTTTGTCCAACTGGACACGGATTTCACAACCCCTCAGTGGAGAGGGCCAGTATACCACAGCATGATGAATCTCCCAGAGCTCCAGAACATTGATTGACTGCAGAGTCTACTCCGCAGTCCATCTGCCCTGAATCCCAGGTGACCCAGGACAGCTACCAAGCCTGAGTCTGGCATCCATCATTGTCCAGTTCTGAATGACAAAGGGTTTCCTCTTCTCCAGGTTGGACCTGTCCAGCCACTAGGGAAGGTCCTGCCTCACCTCCGGAGGAAGAGATATTGCGGTCCAAGAGATCCAGGTTCCCATGCCAAGCATCGAAAGAACCTCTGGAGCTCCCTGGTGTGAGCCACGGAATACGGAACTGCCTCCATGGTGGACACCATTCGGCCCATCAAGGTCAAGATTTTGCAGACCAGAGCTGATGGCCAAACCACAGCTTGGGACACCAGATGCATGACCTGTTGGATAGAATCCTCAGTCAGGAAGACCTGACCTGAGACTAAGGAAAACCAAGACCTGAGAGCAGACCGGAGCAGACTTCTCAACATTCAGAATCCACCCATGGTGGAGGAGAATCCGAGGACAGTCCTGAATGTGCTGGTCAGGGAGTTCCCGGGACGGTGCCTTCAGCAGAAGGTAGTCCATGTAGGGGAGTCACCTGAATCCCCCAGATGGGCAGAAAGGCAATGCATGCCCTGAGGAGCAGAGATAAGCCCAAAGGGCAGAGCGGTGAACTAGAAGTGCCCCAAGTCTCAGGCAAACTTGAGGTACTTCTGGCTGTCCGAATGAATCTGGACATGCATGTAAGCATCCTGCAGTTCAAGAGGCGCCAAGAACTGTCATGGACACACAGCTGCAATAACAGAGTGCAAGGATTCCATCTTTAAGTGCACAGTCTTCACAAAGGAATTAAGGTAATTGAGGTCCAAGATAAGACAACTGCCACCATCCATCTTGGCCACCACAAATAGGTTTTAATAGAAACAACTTGCAAGACCCACTGATCCACAACAGAGGCTGTCCAGGAGTCTGAAAAATGGCACAGGCGCCCACCCACAGGAAGCTGAAGACCAGGATTCTGCAAGTTATGCGGAGGCAAACATGCCAGACTTGGGCTTGGCGGTGGCATGTTTGGAGTGCCACTGCTGTCTGGGCTTGTTGATCTGATGCAGAGTGCTGGCCTGAGACACATACTGATTTGGCCTTTGTGCTTTGTTTTGGTGGGAACTAAGACTACGCCGTTTTCTCACCAAGTTGGGGCACGAGTATACTCTTGCCTCCAGTGGCCTCACAGATCTGCTTCAGATCAGGCCCAAAAAGAGGATTTTAGTCTTACTTGTTAAATCCTTTTCTCTTAGTGCATATAGCTTACAGGTAACTCTGGGAAGGCAACCACCCCTTTAAGTAGGCAGGAACAATTCTTGGAAATCATGAAGGGTGAAGCCTTCCTTCCCTCCTCAGCTGGTCACCAGCCAATCCCCAACCAGTTAGATTTGACACACTAACCTATTGACTAGGTAGCAAGAAGGAAAGACGACTCCTGTGAGCATGAACCAGAAGGAACTCCCACGGTCACAGGAGAACAACGCATGGTCCCTTGACAGGGTGGGAGACCTGTAAGCTATAAGGACTAAGAAAAGAATTTAACAGGTAAGACTAAAATCCTTTTCTCTGTCGTCCATTATAGCTTACAGATAACTCTGGGATGTACTAACATTGAGTTTCCCAGTGGTGGGAAAGAAGGCAATGACCAGGCATCAGTCCCCAAAGTCACCAGAGCTCATACAGACTAATCAGATCATAGGATAGCCCTAAATAAAGTGTCAACGGACACTAAACTGGAATATAAACACACCAGTAAAATTGCACACTGAACTAGAACCAACAGGGCTCAACAGTTAAAGATTACCAAGACTGAAGAAGCAAAAAAGTCCTAGATAGGCAAGACTGCCTCCAGGACTTTTCTACCAAAGTGACATCAGCCGAGGCCAGCACATGAACATGATAGCGTTTAGAGAAAGTGTGCACAGACGCCTTGCACATCTGATCAGCAGAGGCCAGATTTTAATAGACCCAAGAGGCTCCAACAGACCTGGTGGAATGAGAAGTGATAAGGGAACATGTTTCTTCTAGGGTTCGTAGGCCTTTACGAATGGTAGACTTGATCCAAGAAGCTATAGTCACCTTGGATGCAGGCTTACCAGCCCTGGGACCCTCAGGGATGACGAAAAGCACATCAGCCTGGTGAACAGACTCAGTGCGGTGCACATAGAACTTAAGGCAGCGCATCACATCTAACAAGTCTAGATCCCTCTCCTTATCAGTTTGAGGGTCAGGACAAAATGAAGGCACGACAATCTCCTGATTGATATGGAACTCAGAAACCACCTTAGGAAGAAACTCCTGGGAAGTGTGAAGAACCACCTTGTCCTTGTGAAACACCAGGAAGGGCGGTTTCCAGGACAAAGCCTGCAGTTCAGTGACCCTGCAAACAGAGACAATCGCTAAGAGGAAGGCCATTTTCCAAGTCAGGAGACAAGAGGAATAGTAGTCAAGAACTCAAAGGGAGGGCGCTGCAAGAGGCCTAGCACCAGATTAAGATCCTGCTGTGGAGTGGGAAGCTTAAAGGCAGCGTAAGCGTGCGCAACGCCTTGGAAGAAAACCTTGACATCCAAAAGGACAGATTCTTCTTTGAAAAAAGACAGAAAGAGCAGATGTCTGGACCTTCAAAGAACTTGGGCTAAGACCCTTGTCCACACCAGCCTGTAAAAAAGGACAGGACAATTGGAAGGTCAATCTATTGTGAGGTCAGAGCCCTATCCATACCCAAAGAGTGGAAAATAGACCAAATTCTGTGGTAGGCCTTAGAGAAAACTACTACTGCTGGAGGGAAATCCTTCTTCCTCAATATTGAGGATTCAATCTCCAGGCCATCAAACCCAGACATTCCACATTCTCCTACAGATAGCCCTGTAGAAGGAGATCCGGTCTGCATGGAAGCAGAAACCGTTTGGACACAGATCCAGAAGCTCCAGAAACCAAGGTTGCCGGGGCCAGTACGGAGCAATTAGAACGACCGGATTTCTCTCCAACTGTATTTTCCTCAGTACCCTGGGAAGTAAGGGAATAGAAGGATCCCGCCCAGGGATCGACATAGCATCCCCTGTGAGAACTAGAGGATCCCTCCAACGGGAACAGAACGTCGGAACCTTCCTGTTGTGTCTGGTCACCATTAGGTCGATTCAGGGGAACCCCCATTGCTGGACAATGAAGTCGAACACCTTCTGGTGGAGTCCCCATTCTCCGCTGTCTACAGCATGTCGACTTAAGTCGGCTAAGATGTTGTTTGCTCCTGGAATGTGAATTGCAGAGATGGCAGGTACATGTTGTTCTGCCCAGGTTAAATTAGCCTTGACCTCCAACCAAGCTGCGAGAACTTCTTGTTCCGCCCCGCTTGTTAATGTAAGCCACAGCCGTGGCGTTGTCTGACTGGACGCGAACTGGACAGCCTTTGAGATGATAGGACCAGTACTGGAGAGTGGAATATCGCCCTAAGTTCCAGGACATTGATGGTTAGGAGAGACTCCTCTGCTGACCATCGGCCCTGTGCGTTCAGGCTACCCAGGATCACTCCCCAGCCAGATAGGCTGGCATCTGTTGTCACCATGGTCCAGATTGGTACTAGGAAGTGTCTGCCCTTCCTCAGGTTGGAGAGATCTTGCCACCAAGATACTCAGCTCCATGTGTAAGGGGAGAGAAAAAGACAGCTTCAGGAGATCTGGGTTCCCTTAGCAAACCTGGATCACGAACCTCTGAAGTTGCCTCGTGAGCCATCGCAAATGGTACCGCCTCTATGGTGGATATCAGCTTCCCTACTAGAGATGTCAGCTTCTTGGCTGGAATGGGACTACAGGCGAGAACGGAGGAAACCTTGTTGGTAATCTTGTGACCTACGTTGTCCGTAAAAATACCATGCCTTTCAGGGTGTCGAACAGAAGACCTAGAAAGACCAACCTCTGAGATGGGATCAGGTCCAACTTGTCCATGTTCAGGATCCACCCATGACGAGTGAGTGTGGATACAGTGCTGGACCTGTTGGAGTTCCAGAGGTGGGGTCTTCAAGAGCAAAATTTCCATGTATGGAGTGACTCTGATGCCTCTAATGCATAACAGAAATTAAGGCACCCAGGACTCGAGTGAAGACCTGGGGGGCTGTAGTTAGACCAAAGGGGAGAGCAGAAACTGGAAGTGCCCCATGTCGCAAGCAAACCTGACTTACCGACAGCGCTCCGAATGAATGGCTATGTGCAGATAGGCATATTGGAGATCTAGAGAGGCCAGAAATTCCCCAGGGCACATCGCCGCAATCACTGATCTTAATTAAGGACTCTCGGTGATAATGAATCTTGACCAAAGGAATTTAGATACTTGAGGTCCAGGATGGGACAGCAGTCGCCGTCATTTTTGGAAACTACAAATAGGTTGGAATAGAAGGCGGAACCTATTTCCAGGTCAGGAACCGGTTCTAGAACCTCCTTGTCCAAGAGAGTCTGGATGGCACCATTGAAAAGACAATGCTTTATTAGTCCCTGAGGAGTGTGAAAAAGGGAGGGAGAGAGGTGAAGGGAATCGTGTACCCCTCGGATCCTCCCCCACAGTGTGTGTCCAGACACTGAGAAAATGGCCCAATCGGCCACCCAATGGCACGTGGGGTCCGGGATTTGCCGAATCATGCCGAAGGTGGTTTGGTGGACTTGGGTTTGGTGGAGGACTGTTTGGGCTTCCACTGTTTGGTCTTGGAGGAGGAGCGCAGAGACTGAAGAACCTCTGAGGCCGTGTCACACACCTCAGTCTAGAAGGAACGAAAAAGACTGGCTTCGGACATGAGGCTTCTTCTTGGGGACCAAGGGCAACAAAGTGCTCTTGCCTCCAGTATCCTCGCTGATTAGACTTTTCAACTCTGGTCCAAATAAGGAGGCGCCAAAAAAGGGAAGAGAAATCAAAATTTCTTTAAAATTTAATCTGCAGACCAGATTTTAAGCCCGAGGTCATGCCTGGCTGCTACAGACATGGCTGAAACCCTAGCCTCTTGCCTGATAACGTCAAAGATAGCTTCAGTAATATAATACTGAGCTTCGGAAATGTTGGCCAAGAGCCGCAGCAATTCAGTATCCTTCGTCTTAAGGTCTAGCCCCAGGTCCCAACGGGTCTGACATCTTAACAGGATATAAAATGTCTGAAAATATAAGGAATAAACCAAATACTGTGTCCCAGATGAAAATTTCACCCCAGAAAGAGTTAAAATACACTTAACTGGCAAGCGAAGGGTTAATCTACTGAGGAGAGAGGACAAATCCAAGTCCTGCGTAGGATAATCATTAAGGGAAAGAAATAAAATGGCATCAGCTTTGAGAGCCAATCAGAAAATAGCCTGCAAAACGGGCGTTCATGGGAAATGTAGTTTCCCTTCAAGTACCCTAAAACAGTGCTTGAAGCCCCCTGAGCCCCCCAAGACACACAGAATGTGAACCGGATTATAGGACAAGGGTAGACAAAGATCTCTGAACTCACTATGTGGAGCAGTTGCAGAGATATGTCCCAAGAAAGAAAGTCCCATAGAGGTGCATTACAGCCCCATGCGGTAAAGTGCAGGAACTTAAATAAAGGAAATTTTAACAAAGTATGTGCAAAGTGTAAAAGGGTCAGTAAGCACAAGAATAATACTGGAAAACACCAAGTCCCAAGGGAAAAGTGTGAAAAAAACCTTTAAAAGCACCCAATGTGGGAAAACAAGGGGTTAATTTACCACAAAGAGCCCAATGCTCCACAAACCCCAGCTCAAAATTTCCACTTGCCACTAGCCAATGGGCTTCTCCTAGGGAAAAGACATAGCATGCAAGGTTTCCCCCAGGGCTGGAAGGTCCATAAACAGCACCTGTTATAACTGAGCAATCTGCCATTGGGAAGTCAGTAATGGTAATCTGCCTAAGGGGAGATTTCTACACCCCATATCTAACAGAAAACAATGAATTAAACTAAAAACTAAGCAGAACTGTTCTCTTGCCTTTCCTGATCAAGGAACAAATCTAACTGGTTGGGGATTGGCTGGTGACCAGCTGAGGAGGGAAGGAAGGCTCCACCTTGCATTCTTTCCAAGAATTGTTCCTGCCTACTTAAAGAGGTGGTTGCCTTCCCAGAGGTACCTGTAAGCTATATTGGACAGAGAAAGAGGATTTTAGTCTTACCTGTTAAATTAATTTGTTCTCTGTGTGCTCTGCTTCACCTACACATGTTTTGAGACATTTCACACACCTGATGAGGCAGACAACATTAGATAAGCCACAGGAGAATTTCTTCTTGAGGTTGTGGTTTGGGTGGATATGTGATATGGCCACCTTATCTGTGGTATATAAGTGTGCATAGGTGCAAATTGGCTTTTGCAGACAGGGAGAAATACCATTTTCTATTGCATCCTTGAGGAAGCTCGTTATCACCAGTTTTAGGTTTCAGGGCTAATTATAGAAGAGGACTAGAGCTTTTAGGAATACTATTATCTGTCTTCATTACGTAGTACTGTTTTTGTCTCTCTCGAAGCTATAGGTTGTAACTGACTACTAATGGCACTGTTCTCTTCCTGTGGTTGTTTGTATTCCAGAAGATGTCTTGAACAAGCTAACTTTTTGGTCATCTAATCCAGGACTAGCCTACCAATTCCTCCTATACATCAAATGGATACACCCCTAATTTATTTGCTCAGCTTTTTCTTATCAGTTCTGCCTAGCCCCTGCTATGCACAGTGAGCATCAAACTCCTTCCAAACTTTTCCAGTGATCGTCAATCTTGCCAATACATTATATCAGCCTATAAGGAAGGCAATTTTTTTGTCATTTAAATATATAATTTCTAAATGTTATTTTGATGCACCCCTCTGATCTCCCCACTTGTGAATACTGAAATGCAAGTTAACAAGTTCCAAAGTTCTCTCCTACTTCATTTAACAGCTTTTTCACAATATTTTGGTAACCGTTAAAAAAATGATAGTAAAAATGTAGTGCACTAAATTGCACTTTATTATTATAGATGTTTATAAACCACAACACACTGAATTCTTTTAATGAGCTTTTCCTGCCTGTATTTATTCAAAATCATCCAAGTAAATGCCATTATAAGTAGGTGGGGCTGACTTCTAAAAATTGATTGCAAACACATCAGTTTGATGTTTCCGTCCACTCATTACCAGTGATCACCCTCAAAGGCAGGTGTCAAATGACTAGAGAATGCCCGTCCCCAGAGGTGGTTAAGTAGATACTCCAAAAATGACAGTGTGGCAATGACAACATGTACATTACCTCTGTAACCTAAGGTAGAATACTTGAGTTTTGCTTGTGTGTTGGCGACCAACTGCAGTTTTGCTGCTGCTTATACCACAAATAATGATACCAACCTTAAGAGTGAATACCAAACACCAGTTGAACAGGATCATTTCAGCAGCAATGAAGGAATGAGGTAAACTCTGGAGCTTTGCTGCTCAATACACAGACTCTTTAGTACTAGGAGCGGAGACTCCAAAAAGGGAAAGTGGACTAAAGCAGAATACATATGATGAAAAAGTGAGGTACCAAAGACAAAGCAAAAGCAAGGTCAGACAAGGTAAAGTCAGCAGAAACAATACACAAGATAAAGAATATCAGCAAGTCAAAAGGTGTAGTGTGGAAGCACCAGCTGCACACTGAAGGAAACCATATCTGACAACAGGTCAGTTAAGCCCTGAAGGTGTTCATGCTTCTAATAATTTGACTTAATTATGGCTTAAACTGCTTTAATTCAATAGTACATGGTATAGCAGGCAAGCTTGGGTCTTTTTGTCTTAGTAGGCAAAAAAACCCAAACACTAGAAATAAGTGAATGGATGCGTATAAGTGAATGGTGTACATGAGTTAAAATTAGTGTTTTATATGAAGCGGGGGACCCTTCAGTCCTTCTTACAACACTTCATATTTTGTGTTTCTACAACAACCCCCTGTCTGAATGGCCATTCTTAGTACATTTTAATGTAGTCTGATCTCACAATTGTCTGTTTCACCAGGATTTGATCATACAACTTTACCACCACCATTTTCATAAAATGCCCAACAGAAATCGGTCCTGTATTAACTGCAGCCCTGTTTCAGATGACCTTACGATAGCTCTTTGATATACTATGTAGCTTCTAAACCTGAATTGCTTCTCCATAAGTAAACAGAAAATGTTTCTGTGCTAAATGGACAGGTGCATTTAATCAATTCCTTTTTGAAAATCACAGTCTCTCAAAATGACTGACAGTGTTCATAGTTTTGTTCAGAAAGTGACCGAATAACTTTAGATGGATAAACTCACCGTTCATTAGGATACACAATAAGTTGATCAGGTACTATATCTTTTTCCAGAATCTTCACATACCCTCTTCCATCCCTTAATCCAACAGATATTGATCGGTTTATACTACTGGCCCAATAAAGTTGTCCAGTGAGCCAGTCTACAGTTAAACTGTTCACATTTTCAACATCTGAATTAAAAAAAATTAAAAAGATCAGATCAGTGCATCTGTTGCAATCAGTAACTTGTATAAAGCAAAACAAAAATGCATAGATGTACACAAACTGAAGTGAAGAGATCATTCATGTATGTCAAACATGAAAAAATAGTTTTGTTTGATGGCTAGAAAAGCAACCAATGACGAGAAGGTCAATCCCATAATGATAAAATGTAGTTGAGGCATTTTAAAGCTCCAGATGTGTTCATTGGCGCTACTGGGACCTGGATGTTTCTACATATCAGATTAACATATGAATAACAATCAGATTATTGCTAGACATGGTCAAAAGTCCTTTTCCATAGGAATTACCACTCAGAAAATAAACCTAATTCCTGCCTTTTCACTAACTGTATCCCATTGAAAGGTCACCCTGTAGTTGGCGACCAACAAAAGGAGCATTACAAATTTCGACTTGTTGAAAAGAGCGACATTAGAATGTGGTCATGAAAAGGGCAACATTCTGATGTCACAGCCATCAATGTCGCAATATTAGCACTAATACTTCCATAGTGGCTCGTGTTGGTCGCCAAACACACAAAGCTATGTTAACACTTTGAATGCTAGAAGATGTGCAATGCATTGCAGCTTAACTGTCTTTCAGCAAAGGAATTAAGTAATGTAGCAGTACAGGAATGGTGGCATTAATAGCATGCAGCAGTACCATTTTTCCTATTGAGGTTTTCTTGAACATAAAGGGTTATGCAAAACTGGCATGAATCCCCCAGTTTAACACTCAGCCACGTTTCTTTATTTGCAAAGAGTTAACATGCAGAGATGTGTTCAGCTCAACATATGTAATGCATCTCCCAGAAGGCTTCAACCATGTCGTTTCCAGTCCACACTCTCCCAACAGCATACAGGGCACTCAAAGTGTAGTACATTCTGCCTTCATAATCACATCTTTACAAAGTTACCAACTCACTTCACACCACAGCCACGGCTTCTATCAGTCTACTCTCCATCAACAGGTTTCCACACCTGGGCATACAACCTTCATAGACACTGTGCGTTGTCCAACTCATTACTTAAAGGGAATGTATCACCTTATAAAAAGATGTTACGAACCGCTTTAATAAAATTTTTTATGGGAAAGCAGAGTTTTTTTTTTGTTTTTGTTTTTTTTTTAAATAGAAATACTTAAAGATATTCCATCTTGAAGTACAGAATGGCTCTGCTGCAGGATCAGCGTGTCCCATTATGCTAACTGGCAAAGCTCTTCCATACGTCCTATTTCTCCTCCCACCTCAGCATAAGTATTATACACATATATATATATATATATATATATATACACATATATATATATATATACACATATATTTATTTTTTTATTTTTTTTTTTTTAAACTCCGCTTTCCTAGATTAACTTTAACAAAGCAGATGGCAACAACTTTTTATAAGGTGATAAATGAGCTTTAACAAGCATAAGGGTTCTCTCAACATTTAATTTTCAGAAGAGGTATAGACTCCCAGACACTGCCTACCTCCAGAGGCAGAAGGTTCATGTACCTCTCTTCCTATTTACAGAAGCCAAGGCTCACAGTAATCATTCATTTCACAGAGATGGGAAGCTCAGTCATTCAGTGGTACTAGGCGTCCTTCTCAGAAGCTGAAAGTTCCAAATAACATTTCCCTTCCTCAGTGGACGAAGTCAAACTTACCTTTTGGCAGAGGCCAAAGGCTCCCAGTCACGCCTTACCTTTTGGCAGAGGCCAAAGGCTCCCAGTCACGCCTTACCTTTTGGCAGAGGCCAAAGGCTCCCAGTCACGCCTTACCTTTTGGCAGAGGCCAAAGGCTCCCAGTCACGCCTTACTTTTTTTTTTTTTTTTTTTTATAAACTTTATAATTAAATTTTCAATATACAAATATAAACATCAGTTCAATGCAAAGGGCACATAGGACATATTAAATGGCAGGTAGAATGAAAGAAGCCCAACATCAAAAGAAGAGACAATCGACAAACGCACGCCTCCATATAGGCCCCAATCCCCCCCCCCCGTTCATGCAAGCAGGAGAGAAGGACTAAGAGTGCAGAGAAATGCCAGACTTCTCCGGATCCACCTCTCCCACATCCAAACAAGGTAACAAGGAATTATCACCCTCTCCCTCAACCACCAGCAACCGTTCTAAGGAACTGTCAACAATCTCTCCTCCATCCATGAAGTGAATTTAAAACAATGGTAAAATGCCCTTTGACGAGCAACAGGGAAAGATAGAATGAAGGGTTCCCAAAGAGATGAAACGAGCACCCAGCACCTCTATCAGAAAGGGCAAGTATCCAGTGTAATCTCGTAAATCAAAACAATTTAAGCATCCAGTGGCGAAGCGAAGGAGGTCGAGGGGATAACCAAAGCTCCAAAATACATTTAATCTCCACCATAATAATAAAATCTGTTAATTTAATTTGGGAGGTAGTTAATTAAGAAGCACCATCATATATCCCAAGAAGAAAGGCTGGGGAAGTAAAGCCAATGGGAAACCCCATTTTTGTTGTAACGTAAAAGAATATTTTAGTCCAGAAAGGGTAAACATGCAGACCGGAGTATAAAATGTTATGTAAAGTTGCTCCAGGGGACTGACATTTAGGACAAGAGGAAACCTGGGTAAGGCCAATACGGTGAGCCATTAAGAGAGTCACATAGACCCTCTACAGTAATCTGTAAGAGAGGTCATGAAAATAAGTGGATGGGGAACATCATAATCTGCATAAACAGCTGGATTCCAACATGTCCACTGTCAGCGTAGGTAGATCAACTAGCCAACCTGAAGACCTTAACGGGTTATTATCCTTATGAGCCATAGAAAAGATAGTCCTATAGATACGGGAAGTTTTAAAAGACACTGCCAAAAGCTTTTTAATTAAACAATCTAATGGGTTATCTGTAAGTTGGGAAGACAGCATCGGTAAAAGATTGTACATAGTGCTTAGCTTGCAAGAAGGCAAAGAGATGATGTGAAGGTAGGGTATATTTCGCTTTGAAATCTGGAAAGGAATATACAAGTTGTGTTAAAGGATCCAGTGTTCTTAGGGACTCCAGTTATTATATATTCAGGCCCAGTTATGGGTGGCATTTGCCTGGGGTAGCAGTTGGCACCTTTATCAAAGTACATCTTTATCTAAGTACTGAGAGTTAGGCAAGAGACTTGGACAAGAGAGAGACAGCTGCTGCAGCCACCTAAAGACAAGAGGCAAGTAAACAGGCTGAATTCAGAGTGAAGAAACAGTCATTTCCACCAAGCACTGACATCTGCATCCTCTACTGAACTACTGACCACCTGATGCAAGAAACCAGGATTTCCAGCCACCATTAACCATTACAACTTCTACCTCTCCCCGCTTTTGTTTTGGTCTCTGGAACGCCCGCTCTGTGTGTAACAAACAGCTGTTCACGATCTGTTCATTTCTCACTCCCTAAACCTCCTTGCCATCACTGAAACTTGGCTCACATCAGACACTGCATCCACTGCCGCACTCTCACATGGAGGCCTTCAATTCACACACACACCGAGGCCTGGCAACAGACAGGGAGGGGGAGTAGGCATCCTGCTGCCCCCTAACCATATATTTCAGGTACTCCCCACTGTTCCCTCTCTCTCCTTCCCTACATTTGAAGCTCACACACTTCGCCTCTTCTCTCCCTTCCCCCTGCGTGTCACTGTCATATACAGGCCACCTGGTCCCACTGCACAATTCCTTGATCACTTCACCTCCTGGCTCCCTCACTTCATGTCCTCTGATGTCCCTACTCTCATCATGGGTGACTTCAACATCCCTATAGATAATCACAACACCCCCCCTGCCCTCAAACTCCTCTCCTTAACTACCTCCTTAGGCTTATCGCAGTGGACCAGCTCTCCCACACACAGTGATGGTCACTCCCTCGACTTGATCTTCACTAACCTCTGCTCGGTCTCCAACTTCTCTAATGTCCCCTTTCCCCTCTCTGACCACCACCTCCTCACCGGTAACCTCATCATACCACGCAAACCCATCACCCCCGCCACAATTAAGCGCATGCGGAGAAATCTGCACACTCTTGATAAGCAACAATTTTCCACCTCCCTGCAGCCTCTTCTCAACCCCATCCTCACACTTACTTGCCCAGACAAAACTACTGCTCTCTACAACAGCACTCTCACTTCAGCCCTTGACATCGCTGCACCTGCAACTCCACACCACCCACGCACAACCCCACTACAACCCTGGCACACAAGACTAACGAGATACCTCCAAAGGTGCTCACGCACTGCTGAAAGGCACTGGAGGAAATCGCGCTCCACAGCTGACTTCACACACTACAAATTAATTCTCCATTCGTATAGCTCTGCCCTCTCCCTGGCTAAACAGTCATTCTTCTCCTCTCTAATTTCTAATCTTTCCTCCAACCCCAAACGCCTTTTCTCAACCTTCACATCTCTTCTAAACCCACCAACACAAACACCTTCCACTAACTTCTCTGCCCAAGATCTCGCCAACCACTTCAAGAAGATTGAATCTATCAGACATGACATTTCATCACTACCACCCCCACCCAGCCAGCCCAGCCCTGTCGCCTCTCCCACATACACACTAAGCTCCTTCCCACCTGTCATTGAGGATGAAGTCTCCCTTCTCCTCACTCGCTCAAACTTAACCACATGCCCTCTCGACCCAATCCCATCTCACCCGAGAACTCTCCACTCTACTAACTCCAATCCTTACTCACTTATTCAACCTCTCTTTGTCAACCGGCACCTTCCCATCCTCTTTCAAACATGCACTAATCACTCCCATCCTAAAAAAAACCCTCCCTGGACCCAAATTCACTGTCAAATTACTGGCCAATTTCCATACTCCCGTTCGCCTCCAAGCTTCTTGAGCGCCTTGCATATAACCGGCTCACTAAATTCCTCTGCTCCCATTCCCTGCTAGATCCCTTGCAATCCGGATTCCGCCCTCATCACTCCACTGAGACTGCCCTCACTAAAGTGGCCAATGACTTGCTCTCAGCCAAGTCAAAAGGCCACTACTCCCTACTCATTCTCTTGGACCTGTCAGCCGCCTTTGACACAGTTGATCACCCACTCCTCCTCCAAGCCCTCCACTCCCTAGGTCTCTGCGACACTGCACTCTCCTGGTTTTCATCTTATCTCTGCAACCGCTCCTTCAGTGTTTCCTACTCCGGCTCCACTTCCCCACCCCTCCCACTGTCTGTTGGTGTGCCTCAAGGATCAGTACTGAGACCCTTGCTCTTCTCAATCTACACTGCTTCCCTTGGAAAACTACTAAACTCCTTTGGGTTTCACCATCATCTCTATACTGATGACACCCAAATATATCTTTCCTCTCCAGACCTCTCCCCTTCCCTCCTGTCCCGAGTGTCTGACTGTCTGTCTGCTGTGTCTTCCTGGATGTCCTCCCATCAACTCAAACTTAACCTTGGCAAAACTGAACTAATTCTCTTTCCTCCATCTACAACCAGCCTTATCCCAAATATTACCCTCACCGTTAACACTTCCATCACACCAACCCCTACAGCACGCTGCCTAGGGGTCACATTTGACTGCCCTATCCTTCATTCCTCACATCCAGTCAATCTCCAAATCATGCTGCCTCCACCTCCGCAACATCTCTAGAATCCAACCCTTTCTCACAGAAGACACTACCAAAATTCTAATCCAAACACTCATCATGTCCCGTCTTGACTACTGTAACTCTTTACTAATTGGCCTGCCTCTCTCCCGACTAACCCCGCTACAGTCCATAATGAACTCTGCTGCAAGACTAATCTACCTCACTCATCGCTTCTCTAACACCACACCCCTCTGTCAGTCCCTACACTGGCTCCCATTAGCATACAGAGTAAAATTCAAAACTCTGGTGCTAACTTATAGAGCCCTCACTAACACTGCATCCCTCTATATTTCATCTCTCATTTCCAAATATACTCCCGCCCGCCATCTTCGCTCTGCACATGACCTTCTGCTCTACACAGCTCTTATCACATCCTCCCACTCCCGCCTACAGGACTTCTCCCGTGCTGCACCTGAGCTGTGGAATGCCCTCCCCCGCCCAATCAGACTCTCCCTGAAGACTGACTTCTTCAGGGAAGCCTATCAACTGCCTCCATAAACATCACCAAGATTCACACCTTGCACGGACTACTGCACTCAACGGCACTTCTCACACCCACCCACTGACCGGCAGTTCATGTGGCAGGAGGCACTTAAACGCAATAGCACTTACTCCTTCTGTGTCAAACCTACCTTCCTCTAGACTGCAAGCTCTCACGAGCAGGGCCCTCTGATCCTCCTGTTCTCCACATCTGATTGTACTATTTAATACCTGTGTATGTCTATTCCCAATTGTACAGGGTTGCGGAATTAGTTGGCGCTGTATAAATAAAGAATAATAAATAAGAATAATAATAAAATCCAATAGGTGACCCTCTGAAGTGATACCCCTAGAAGCCCAGTGGAGGAACAGAGTATCTGCCAGTCCACCCTGGAAAGAGGAGTTACGGAGGAAAGGTTTAAAAAAAAAAAAACAATAAAAAAAACACAAAAAAAAAAAACAACAGGATTTAAAGAGATGATATCTAATGTATTGCCAACCCTTTACGGTTGATGTCAACAAGGGGTTAGTGGCACAAAGAGAGGGAAGGGCAGCAAGAGACTCATGTAAAACACAGGGAAGACTGAGTGACGGACAAAAACATTGGTCTCTATCTGAATCCGTATAAACCGAAGTACCATCCAGCCAATCCTTTGCATACTGAAGAAGGCATGCTACATTGTAAAATTGTAGATGTGGAAAATTAAACCCTCCAGACCGTTTAGCCTGGGTTAACTTAGCCAGGCTCAACTTAGGATGCCTACCACCCCAAATAAACCCCTGAAAGTGGCGATTAATCGACTGAATGTCAAGCGTGGATAAATATAACGGGAGCATATGTAACAAATACAAAATGCGAGGAAAGACTACCATTTTAATTAAATGAATGCAATCAATAAACGACAGTGGTAAATATCTTCCAAACAATAAAATCAGAAGTCAGCTTGGTTAATAAAGGACCAAAATTGGCCTGATTAAATAGAGAGATCTCTTTTGGCAAAAAATGATACCCAGAAATTTAAGATGGCAAGTGGACCATTTCAATGGGCAAGAAAAAGGCAAGGGAGGAGAAGGCTGCGGAGAAAGCCATATTGCTTCAGACTTGGTAAAATTGATAGTGAAACCCATCAAAAACTCGTATAATTTAAGGAAGAGCGGAGTGAGGATTACGAATAAACAAGAGTAGGTCATCCGCAAATGCAGCAAGTTTACACTCCACAGCCCCAACCTTAATACCCTGAAACTCCCCTAACGCTAATAAGGTACGAAGAAGTGGATCCAATGCCAGATTGAAAAGGAGTGGAGAAAGGGGAGAGCCCTGTCTAGTGTCCCTAAAGCGCGGAAAAAGGGGTGAATTAAGAGTTAGTGGAAATTGTGGCATGGGGCGCAGAATAAAATTGTCCAATTCAAGCACGGAAGAGACCAAAGCCCTGAACCTCCAAAACCTGGAATAGATAAGGCCAAAGAATTTTGTCAAATGCCTTTTTGGCATCAAGATTAATAAGCAGATTACTGTTGCAAGGGAAATCTGAAGATTTAATAAGGGCTGCTATAGCAGTACGGATACTAGTCACTGAGTACCGACCCAGTATGAAGCCTGTTTGTTCTGGTGTAATGAGCTCGGGTAATTAAGACTATTCGCCATAAGTTTACTCAGGATCTTATAATCCGTATTTGAAAGAGAGATCGGCCGATAGGATTCAACCTGAGTGAGATCTTTCCCAGGCTTAAGAGAATGATCCTAGCAAGGGTGAAAAGAGAGGGCATAACATGGGAAGTAAAGATAGTATTCTACAGATACAGCAACCAAGGAAAAATATCTGCCTGTAGTATTTTATAGAATTCGGCAGGGAGACCATCTGGACCCGGAGACTTGGCATTATGTAAACATTTGATTACCAAAATGAGTTCTGTATCAGTGATAGGCATCTCCAAGAGTAGAAGCTGATCATGCGTAAGTGTAGGCAAAGAGAGGCCAGTCAGAAACTCTGATCAAGTAAAAGTATTGTCTGGTTCAAGACTGTAGAGATTGGAAAAGTATTCTACAAAAGCCGTATTAATATCCGCCGGGTCTGAAGTAAGTGTCGAATTATTCGGTTGAATAGAATGAATGAGATTAGGGCCAAGGGTAAGCCTGGTTAAATGAGCCAACAATCTGCCCTGTAGATTAGCATGGCGATAAAAATGCTCTGCGCGTTTGGTTAATTGAAATTGTGGAGCTGTGGATAAAACCGTTTCATACGCCTTTTTGGCATCTATATATTTTTAGAATGGTTCGCAGTCGAGTCAGCAGCAAGATAAGCAGAATAACGGGCAGTAAGTGTACGCTGTAACTTTGTGAGCTTGTTCGCCGTTTCTTTCCGTATTTTCGTTACATAGGAGATTATATGACCAGTCAGAACAGCTTTAGCCGTTGGCCAAAACAGAATGGGATCAGAAGAATGGAGAGCATCATCAGTCTTGAACGCAAGCCATGCATTTCGTAGACTTGTGTAAAATTCAGGGGATTGGGCTAGAAAGGAGGGCATACGCCAATAAAAGGAAGAGTGTACAGGAGGACAAAAAGATAGATGTAAAGTGACAGGATCGTGATCCGAAATAAGAATGTCATGAATCTGTCAATCAGTAACTAATGGAAGAATGTTCGTAGATCCGAGAAAATAGTCCAATCTGGTAAAAGTGTCATAAGGATGAGAAAAGAAGCTATATTGTCTGTCAGTAGGCTGAAGATGACACTAGACATCGGTAAGGGGGACTTGATTCATGAAACACTGCAGGGGATTAAAGGAGGAAGCCCCGGAAGGGATAGGACGGCCGCTTCTGTCCAGTCTCTGGTTTAAAATGATATTGAAGTCCCCACCAAGCAAGATATTACCTGGGGCATATGGCAATAAGTGTGGAAGAGAAGCAAAAATAAATAAATAAATGAATAGGTAGGGTCATTGGGAGCATAAACGCTACAGATCAGAAAAGGCTTTTGGTCAATCTCACAGTGTACCAGCAAAAAAACGCCCATCAGAATCACGAATAATCTGTAGAGATACAAAGTCGAGAGATTTATGAATGAGAATGGCTAAGCCACGCCTTTTACTAGAGTAAGAAGCAGCGATACAATGCCCTACCCACTCCCTACGAAGTTTGTTGTGCTCCTCATCCGTAAGATGAGTTTCCTGTAATAGGGCAATTTGAGAGTGCAAGTGACACAAGAGGCCTAGCATTTGTTTTCATTTCACAGGGCTGTGTATGCCCCCAACATTCCAGGAAGTAAAACAGAGAATGAGGGATCGAGACATTGTGACATATACAGTCGGTCATGGAGGCAACCAGTGAAAGAGAAACCAGGGAAGATGTGAATAGGCAAAAAGAACCAACGCCTCTCCCAGCGAGGAGGCTCTAGTGTTACAAAAAAGAAGGGGAGTGGGGCAGGATGACCCTAGGCCATCCCATCCAGAGAAGTGTGGCAACCAAACACAAGACATAGACAACGTTAACAAATAAAACATGGTCCATAACGAACCCAGTAACATAATCAAGAACACAAGTTCTTATAAACCTGTGGGTTAATCCTCAGATTGGTCAATATAGTGCATCAACAATATAGGCATCAGATCTAGCCAGGAAACCCAGTACTAGAACAGGGCACAGAATTAGCCTCCTTCATGGCCTCACGTCTCTCCAGGAAAAGACATGGAACCAGAAATAAAGAGAAAATACCCACACCGATCAGGTATGGGCCACCAGAAATTATCCCCCCACCTCCAACCCCAGGGCAGATGGGTAATCATGTAAATAAAAGAAAACCCCACCCAAATACTAACCCCTTGGTCCATGAGCTCAGAGAACCGAACCTGGAAAAGAGATTCACCATCTGACCATATACCAGGCAGCCCGGGGGAGCCCGGAGCAATACCACAGCCAATTCTTGGAGAAAGCCAGACAGGGAATAGGACTCTCAATTCATAAGGAGGGTATTAACCGGCCACAGATGCAAAACAAGTATGTTAAACAGCAAGTAATTTAGAAGACCATAAAGAAATATATGGGTTGTAGAAGGATAAAAGCGCAGGGGACCAAAGCGTAAACCACCGCCCAAAGGGTGAGAGAGATCCCATCACTAGCCCCCAATTAAAGTAATAAATCCCACAACCAGTAAGAGAAGGGAGGGAGAAAGCCCGGCACACCCTTGCACACCAATTGGCCCTATGAGTGCATCGCCTGACCCCGACCCACACCCAAGCGGTTGTCCAGCAATCAACCATAGTAGATATAAAGCCGCTCTGGACAGCCCCCATCTCCCCAGACTCAAACAATGACTTTCCCAGATAACCCGTAATTCACAGTCAGCCTGATCCCCAGACAAACCACACGGGATCCGAGATAAAAACCCAGCCAGCCCAGGGGAAAAGACTGAGAACACAGTCCCAGGACCTGTATGGAAAAAAAGATTAATATAGGTACAAGAGCCACAAATGAAAGCACAATGAGAAAAAATATATATAAATAGTCCCAGTGACCAAGTGCTGGAAACGTGGCTCCAATTTAAAACAGTCAGTCCCGATGACCGAAGACATGGAAAGTCTCAGCAGGTAGTACAGATGCTGTGGAAGAAGTTCCTGAAGACCAAAGCAACGGAGGCCAACCAATCAATAGGATGAAGGGCAATAGAATCAGCAGCGACCCCCACCATCTCTCCTCTCACTATTGCTTGCCGATAGACTCGTGCCTCCTCAAGTGAAGCAAATCAATGGGTGGAAGAACCTTCCAAAACTTTGAGGCATGCTGGATACAACAGAGCAAATCTGAGGTTTCTCTTAAAGAGCTTGCTACAGATTTCCAAGAAACAGTGCCGCTGTGAAGAGACCTTGGCTGAAAAGTCCTGAAACAGGAGAAGCTGAGAATTGAGATATTCAACTCTGCCTACCTTCCTGTAGGCAAAGAGCAGTCATTGCCGATCTTCGTAGTGTAGTAGTTTAAAGATGACCGGCCGAGGTCTG
The DNA here is from genome assembly GCA_037306005.1 of Rhinophrynus dorsalis. Lineage (NCBI taxonomy): Eukaryota > Metazoa > Chordata > Amphibia > Anura > Rhinophrynidae > Rhinophrynus > Rhinophrynus dorsalis. The sequence goes on from CM074718.1 coordinate 311,139,661, forward strand.
CCTTCCTCTGATGGAGGCAACTGCCCCAGCCGATGAGCCCGTTCGATAACCAGTGGAGCGCCATTATCTTCCATCTTCAGGAGTACTGGCAAGTCCACACACAGAAAATGCATCAATTCCTTGGCTCGAAGGGACTCAGGCAGGCCACTGATGCAAAGGTTGTTTCTACGACTGCGATTCTCAAGGTAGTCAATTTTGTCAGTAAGAGCAGCAGCCTTGGTCTCCAAACTATGTATAGTAACACTGAGCTCTTCTACCAGTGCCTCGCAGTCTGTTGCACGTTGCGTAAGGCTCACAATTTGCTCACCATGAGTTTTAACTTCCCCCAGGATAAAATGGATTGAAGACTGAAGTGCATCCAATTTAGTGTCCAAAACCGGTGTTAGCAATGCAAGGACTGCTTTAGCTGTGTCTTCAGCAAGCGTGGATTGTACAGTAGTAGCAACCGTATTAGAGGCACCAACGGCATGGTCCTCTGTAAGGGAGAATGAAGCAACTTTATTTTTGTCTTTCTTTTTCTCTCCACGCTGAGGGCGTAGGGTTATAGTTTGATCCGCAGACTGCACAAAGCGCTCCATGAGAACACCACCAAACTGAAAACGTAGACAATGTATCAGGTGTAGAAGAAATAGAGATTACAGGTAGGGAGGGAGACTAGGGGCACTTGGTGAAAACAGCACAGCTTGATATGCCTTAAGATGACTGGGAAGCCCACAGGTTAAAGGGGGTGCATCACAAGGTAGTAGAGAACTCGTAGCACATCATGATGAGATCAGGCCAAAATTGCAGGAGATATTTTTTTGAAGTAGCCTGTATAGATATTATACATGGGAGAGGCAGGGGGAAAACGAAAGGAAAGTCACAAACAAGGTATTAATCAAGTAGAATCAGCAGCACACCAAATAACCAGATATGGGCTGTGGGAGAACCAAGACAGAAGCGGGCACTGCAGCTGAATTCTCCTTGGGCAGGTAGAGAGATGTAGAAGTAGAGCTCCAGAACTCTTGCAGCATCCAAAAAAAAAAGTTGCGGTAGAATCCAGCCCAAAGCCAAGAGGGAAGACCTCTGGTTTATATCTTACAGGGGGCAGATGAGGGGTACAAATGAGGGAAGACGACAGACGGGGGGGGGGTCGATGAGCAGAATAGAGGGGCTCCACTCCTTGGGATGCAGGCTCTGTAAAGTAGAAGGGTAAGGCAACGCTGTAGGCCCTGTCACCAATATATCCACTCCCCTTACAGCCTTCCTCAGTAACAGGAACAGGGGCCTCCCACAGTTAAACTGCCGCCTCCGTGGTAAAAGAAAGTTAAGTCACCGCGACCACTTGAAAGGCTAGGGGGTGAGGGAAATACTAAAGTAGAAAATAAAAAAAAGGGATGGTGACACTAGGGTAACAAAAGGGGTATATAGGCGCAAAAGGGGGGGCTGGCGGGGCCCTGTTGCTGAACAGTAGCACGTAGCAGCAAATCTGAGAGCCCACAACAAAATAGCTCACCGTACCTCTGGTGAATATCCGGTAGCTAGACGTCAGAGGGTAGATCAAGGCTCCAGCAGTGTTTAAGTGCCTCAACCGTGTAGTCCAAGTCCAACCAACACACCCGACAGTAGACCCAGCACTCGAGACCATGGATGTGCGGCCTAGGCCACGGCCCACCCGGCGTGGCCGTGGGAACAACCAAGACAGCGAAAACAGTATCCATGGGTAGCCCAAGAGGTAGCAGACACCAAACACTTTATGGTTGCAGATGCGATGTATAGAAGGCAGATGAGGACTGGCAGAGGCCAAAGGCTCCCAGTCACTCCTTACCTTTTGGCAGAGGCCAAAGGCTCCCAGTCACTCCTTACCTTTTGGCAGAGGCCAAAGGCTCCCAGTCACTCCTTACCTTTTGGCAGAGGCCAAAGGCTCCCAGTCACTCCTTACCTTTTGGCAGAGGCCAAAGGCTCCCAGTCACTCCTTACCTCTTGGCAGAGGCCAAAGGCTCCCAGTCACTCCTTACCTCTTTGCAGAGGCCAAAGGCTCCCAGTCACTCCTTACCTCTTTGGCAAAGGCTCCTACTGACTCCTTACCTTATAGAAGAGGCTGCAGACATACAATTACCCCCCTCCTCTTCACAGAGACAAGCTCCCTGCAACTACTTACATCTCTCCCCAACTCACCTGCCACTCAACAAAGCATAGGCTCCCAGGGACTATTTACCTCCCCTCTTTGAAAAAACAAAGATCACAGTCACTACACACCTCATAGCAGAGAGGCAGGAAGCAGACAGACACACACACACACACACACACACACACACACACACACACACACACACACACACACACACACACACACACCTCTTTGCAGAGGCAATAGTTCCCAGCCACTCCATACATCTTTGCAGAAGTCAAGGTTCCAGGCAAAGCTCCGTTCCACTCCTTAGCTCCCTGTGTCTCATACACGCAGCCAAGGCCAGAGGCTCCCCTACCTCCACCCACCCCAGAATTCACAGCAGCAGGTACCCTGCAAACCATTAGCAAAGTTTACTACTACAAAAAAAAAAAAAAAAAAAAAAATAGTAGCAAATAAAGGCTAGTTCCTGGAATACGAGTACCCAGTACTATCCGGCATCTCAGTCACAGTAAGCACACATGCCTTCTCCCCGATTCACAACAATTTAGTTACACCCCCACACACATTTTTTCCTCTCTCGCTGTATTGCTTTTGCATACTTTGTTCCCACAGGATGGTAGACTGAGTGTCATGCCCCGCCAGACTCAGAGGCATCTACAGCTGACGCCCCTACCACTTCCTCGCCCACGTAGACCAAACCTGAAGGAGTGGGCGATCCCTAACCTCACGGAAGAACTCTCCAGGAGGAACATTCTTACTCCACAAGGAAGGTGGAACTCTTTCACCTTCTCTTCCCAATCACTCCTATCCTAACTATGCCTTGCCATCTCCCTCCTCCAGTAACACATCTCTGGCAGGATATTAGACAGGAAAGAAGTGAACCTGGTCTTGTTCCCGATTGTCTCCCATGACCTTGTGGAGCACAAGAACATCAGTTACAGAGATGTTTCAGTCACTCAAATCTAAGGACCCTTGCCTGTACAGACACTCTCAATGCCCGAGCTCGTCCTCTCAGCATTTACAGAGATATTGTGCTCTACACATATCCTCACAGGCATCAGAAGTGTAACTTTTATATACTATAGTAGATCTGGAATCCAAATATGGTGGCTTCACATTTTTTGAATACCATATGTCTTGCACTAAAAGAGTGACCGGCAGTCACTTTAATTTCATAGTGGACTGGAGAGCATTAAATCATGATTTTGTAGACACTTCACAGGTCTCAAAAGCATGGAATATAGAATCTGTCATTCAGCTAATCATTCCCACAATCTATGTCCCAACACACCTGCCATTCAGTCTACCAGTCAGCAACCACCACTACCTGTTGCCACCCCTCTTCTCTCAGGACCCCATGCTAGCCCCTTGACCCCCCCTTCTAGAGATAAGATGGGGAGACATGTACTACTTAGGCAATTCAACCATATGTAATCATTTTAATTCAAAGGGGTGCTTTTACAGTGGCTGCCACCTGCTACACGTTTGCACACTTTACAGAAAGGCTCCAGCACGATCTGCCCAAGGATGACCATACCTAATGAATGACTAGGTTCTATAAACCTGAATGTCCTTCTATTTCTTATTTCAAACTACCCAGACAGACACCTAACCGAATACATCATTTCCAGGTTTACAGAAGAATTCCACACTGGTATAATTGCTTGTCCTTCTGTACCCCTGGAATGTCCTAATCTCAAATCCGCTCAGGAAGAACCAGACAGTTTCAGAACCAATAGCTAAGGAATATGCCAAGAGGTACCTACTAGGTTCCTTTTCCATCCCCACCATTCCCCTCATGATGTACTAATGCTTTGGTAATAGCTACGAGGAACTTTTCCAACAAAAAAAAAAAAAAAAAAAAAGACTCCATTTATCTTTCTGCTCTTCATCCATGTAATCAACCCAGTTATAACTCCCTTATTTCATCCACAGAATTTTCACTTCATTACGCCAGCATAGACTATGAAATCCGCCTCATTCAACAAGGAGGTCCAGACTGCTAGAAGTCCAAAACAGACATATCTGATGCATTTACATTTATGCCAGTATAGCCTTCCTTGTAGCACCTCCAAGGGTTTAAATGGAAGGGTCGATATTACTTTTCCATAAAAATTGCCTTCAGGGCTAAAAATTATATTTGACACATTTGCCGAAATTCTATGCTGGCTACTGTCCACACAATGCAGGTGTCCAGGAGTCCTCCACTACCTGGATGACTTCCTTCTCATAGAACCTCAAATTACTCCATTTATTTCAGGATTTAGGTATTCCAACTATGGGCCCCATAACCTCCATATAATTCCTAGATGATATATTAAATTCACACAAACTAGAATCAAGCTGTTAGACAAATTTGATCAAATCACCAGCCTCCTTTCACAATCATCAGCATTACTTTCTCTTTCACAAACACACCTTCAGTCTCTTCTAGGTCACTTCGGTTTTGCTTCACGCATCATACCTCAAGGCAGGCCATTCACATAACACCTCTTATTCCACCTTTCTCCCTTCTCAGACTAAGACCAAAGCAGAACACTCGACCAGTCAGCCAAACTACAGCTAACCATGTGTGGAAGATTTCTGTCAGCATGGAAAGGCAGATCTAGGTTTCCTCCCTCCCCATCTCTCAACTTGCCAGTAGTTTACACCGATGCTCCAGCAGGACAGGATTTCGCAGCAGTTTTCCACACTGAACGGTTCTCAGAACCTGCCTTCTGAGGTCTTGGAAATACCCCAATTCCTACACAATTCACCTTTTTTCAAAATATACCCCATTGTGGCAGCAGCTACACTGTGGGGCCATCTATGCTAGGGCCAAGCCATAACATTTTACACAGATAATGTAGCAACTTCTCAAATAATCTTGAAAGGAAGATCCTCCTCTCCATACATCATGAAGTTTCTTAGAAGTTAAGATTGTTGGCGCTCCAGGGTAACTTCTCCATTCACAACATATATATTGCAGGACATGACAACTCAGCAGCTGATGTTCTATCCGGTTTAAATTTGCAGGCTTTTTTCACCCAACAGAGAATCCGTTGCCTTCTCACTCCCTGGAGTTTAAAAACCTCACAATGGACCAATGCATCTGCTATCTCAAGCCTCATCCATCATTAACTCTGCCCTCGCTACCAGTGCAAAGAGGGGGGGGGGTGACCAAACAAAACCACTAATGATCACACAGGGCAACCATTTTCAAGTTTTGCAACAAATTTCAACCCATCCAACCCATCATCCACAGAGACTATACTAGCATTCACTACTTTCTTCCACTTAGGTTCAATCATATCTTGCAGGCATTCAGCATCACTTGGCTCTGCAACACCCACACCAATCTACGCAGTTTCCCAATTACAAAATAAAAATGTTCTTCAAAGGGCTATTCAAACGCTTGGCTGGTTGGCTCTCCCCCAACCAGTCTGCCCATTATAGGCTCCACATTCCATTGAAGTTACAATTTACTCCTCTCTAGGCCATTTGATGAGGGCACCAACCTAACCCTCTTCGCAGCCATCAACCTGGCCTTTTTTGGTTTCTTAAGGCTTGGAGAATTCACAGTCAAATCCAGATCAGCCATGTATCTTACCAAAAATAATCTGACAATATATCAAAATTATTGCATTGACTACCTCATTCTAAAATAAATCAAGCAAGCAGAGGCTGTTCCATTTCCTTTCTATCCCATATTACATCATAGATGCCCAGTAGCAGCTCTCCATAGCCTGTCACAGTTCAGAACTCACAATCCAGCATATAGCCCTGTACTTCCTTCAGACGGCCCAATGCCCATCGCTAGTTTCAGCAAATATTTACATAAATCATATTTAGTATAGGCCTCAACCCGGACAATTATGCAGGACACTCCTTTCGTATAGTAGCAGCATCTGCAGCCTCCAAACATGGGCTACCAGCACATAAAATTCAAAAACTAGGGTGTTGTCGCTCACCTTGCTACTCACGATACATCATGGACCCAACAGAAGAAACTGAATCAGCACTCAAATCACTAGCTCATTAAATTAAAGTATACAATTATAACTGCATAATAAAAAACGATCCTTGGCTCTTTTTGGCCTCTAACCACATTGGTTAATCACATTGGTTCGTCCCTGGGCCTCGTCGTACAAACAGGTACAACAGATCTCAAACAGTCAGCTGTAAGCCCTGACCATAAGTGTAAGGCTTCAAGCCTGTATTTGTGGGAGAGGTTGCAAGTCCTTAAATATGGGCAGCAGCCCTTCCCCCATTTGAATTAAATTCATGTTGTACCCCCCCCCCATTAACCCCCACTACTAATCTTCCTTATACAATTTTACCAAGGTGGGCCCTCTAACAGGCTAACCAAGTTGGCTCATCCTTGGGACTCTTACTCAGGGGTAGCACATACAGGCCAATAGATATTGGTCACTTGTAAGCCCTGACACAAAACACTGATTTTTTTTTTTTAAAGCACCCCAGTTCTCTAGATTTCTACCTCCTGTTCAGTACCCTAAGTCTGGACAGTTCTAGGCCAGGGATGCCACACTCCTAGGTAGACTTCTCCTTGGCTGGCCCTTGTCCCTGTTCACCAGTTATGTCTGAGGCCCTGAATAAAGGTAAACTCATTCACCACAGTCCATCCAAGGTAGGCAGTGTTTCCTCCATCCCCATGCTAAGGAAATACATGTCCTGAAAGACTGGGAAGAAATGTTTGCACTGTAGCTCAATTTAATTAGATATACATTACATTTAATGGAATCCATGAGGGTGACAGAAAATGTATTTAAAGGATTTCAAAAAGTAACAGAGGTCAAGAGCTATGGCTCAGCAACAGGTAAATGGAGATAAATTATATAGGGTAGCATGAATAATAAGATAAGATAAAATAAAAGCAAACAAGACATTTATAAAATAAAATCAAAAACTATAAAACAATCTTTTAAGCATTCATGGTTTATATGAGTAAAATACTGATATTACTGATATTAGGGGTATGGGTGCATGAATGGACCTCACATAAGATCACGGACTGTCAGGTCCAAAGGATGGGGGGCATAGACTGAACAATCTAATGAGCTTGCCCCAAGGATTACAGCACCAAGGACTATCACAGTGGATGATTATATTATGATGAGTAATACACCTTTAAAAAAATCAAGAGAGAGTCTATATCTGTTCAATACAATATGCACAATCTCCCAAGATAGTGCCTCTGGTTATAGATGGCCTCTTACTTGGTAACCATGAAGGGTCTCAAACATGTCACCCAAACAGTAAAGATGCTCTGTCCGAACCGGGTGCTTTTCTTCATCTGTGCGCACTCTCAGCTTGGTCTCCCCCTTCTCATTCTCTTGGATTGATGAAACTGGCATCCACTACTATTTCACATATCACATCTATTCATTTCGGCACTCTGTGTGCACCTTCATCTTGAAATAGCATTTGGGCTGCCACATGTTCCTTAATTTATCCCCTAGACCACCAATTGGAGCTCACTTGGGGAGGAGAAAGGGAATACTTTGCATGCAAGTCAAATTTTAATTGTAATAGGTGCCCACAGGGCTTGGATAATGATTGCATACCCTAGTATAGTAAGATCATCAGTCTGAATAAAAAGTGGTGGAACTTTGACTTATTTATAAAGTACTAGCAGTGTGGGATGCCGTTGCCTGTGTTTTTTGTGTTTCATTGTATTCAGTTTTGTAAAGTGCACAGACCACATTCTTTTAGCCATTTTTCCCCAATTACCCCACCCATACTGAGACATAGTAAGAGACACACATTTTACACATACAAAAACATACATATACAACACATACAAAGAAACACACACACCTATATTGACACAAACACAGAGTCTCACACATTCTATACTGAGATGCACATACACACTCCATGCTGACTATATTATATACACACACACATCTATACTATAAAAGAAGTGGTCGTGTGACAACAAATTATTTGTCCGTGCCAGACATACCCTGGGCTGGCAGCTAGGAGATTTGAATATGTACTCTACATTTCCTTACACACACACAATTATAATACACACTCCCTGGGGCTGGCATATAAAAGCACATATGCAGATCTCCTACAGGTTGCCACAGCCCAACACACCCCAGGGCGCAGCTAGAGGAGATTTAGCATATCTCCTACACACTTCCCGGAAATCAAAGAAATTGCTGCCTCACTTGTGTTGGCGACAAATAATTAACACACCACCACGTTGTAACACCTCAACTAATGATTTAGATCCCCTCATAGCCTCTTTACACACACACGAGGACAACAGGAGGGAAGCGCTCATGGGTCCACCTCAACAGCATCAGCCAGTATCCAAAGTTTTGTCATAAAAACTCAAATTTTTATTAGTTGAATCATAAAAACAACCAAAGCAACGGAAATCATAACGAGCATAAATGACGCTGGGCTCATCCGCCTAACGTGTTTCGTGATAAGGACCATACTCTCCATTCCCCTTTTCCCTCAGCCACCACACAACCCCAAAATCCCCCAACCTCCCCCTCCCCCAAACCCCCCCCCCATAGTTCACCCCCAAATAAACACACTGACAACAATATAAGGTGGCAAATTGTGAGGTCACAGCTTTATTAATTGGGATATTGACCCCAGGAGTACCCTCCCCCCTCCTATGTGGCGCCTCCAGGGCCCCTAATAGCTTGGGTCATGCCTGCATCCAGCCCGCGGCCATGGGAGGTAAAGGGCGAGACCTTTCAGGCAAACCACTGCCTCCCCACCTCTGGTCCCTCTCCATGGCTGCCTCTCCAACGTACCGGGGAGGCAAACAAGGCCCAAATGTCAATCCGCCATGACAATACCTACATGCCTCCCCTCCTCCACAGTGCTTGATGGCAATCGCCCGCCCTTCCTGCAGGCTGATCTAGACGCACAGCACAAGTCTGCCCGCCCACCGTTACCGATTGGCTATGCCGCACTGCCGGGGCCCTGTAAGCTCCACACCCGCCACCCATAGAGGGGACTCCTAACCCTTGACCCTCTATGCCCCCCCTTATGCTGTGACCCCGTACAAACCCCTAGGGCCTTCCTAACTGCCTCTGTAAAAACCTGCAACCTCCTGTTCCCTAGGTGCACACCATCTCCCCTGTACCAGCCCTCTTCCTCCATTTTTATCTTGTTATGACTAATGGTAGCACCCCCACAAGAGGCCATGAACCTGGCTATAGCGTGGTTCACCTTACGCCTAGACTTCTCAATGGCTCGGGGCGATACCGCCCCTTTCCATGAACGGCGTGGCCTAATTTGTGACCAGATGATCTTCATCTCAGGGCAGATGGAGCTCCATACCCTGCATGTGGCTTTAATGCGTTCAATCAATTCTACCGATACTGTGGAAGTGAGATGGTTACCGCCAGCATGCACTACCAAAATATCAGGACTCCCCCACCTCCAACAGGCGTCCTGAAATAGCGCCTCCATCTGCCCCCAGACCAAGCCCCTCTTACCACACCATATGATTTTTATGCTCTCCTGTGGCATTCCTAAATTCTCCCTCTGCCGCTGCTTGAGGTATTGGTGAGCCCAATGGACGAATGAATGGCCTAAGACAAGCACTCTGATCTGCCTCTTCCTCCCCCTTTCTGCAAGCAAAACACAATGTTAAATCCTTTCCATACAAATGTAATTTTTAAACGCATTGGAGCGCCAGCGCCCTAACCTTTTAATGTCTCCTTATAGCTCACCTCTTCAGGTAAGCTTCTTTAAAAGGGTAAGCCTCACCCCCTTTGTTTCCCACCTCCCCCTGCTACGCGACTCCAGCAAGGGAGGGGGAGAGAGCCCAGGCCTTTGTCCCAGGCTACCCCCGCCACACCCTCCACCGAAACCACGCAACACAGAAAGGGGGAAGGGGGTTTCAGCTCCCCGGCCGTTATCAGGCTTCAGGCGCCATCCCGGCGCCCTCCACCTTTTGTTATAATATCACTTAATCATAGGCTGTAGAGTCCAAAAAACAACCCTATCTTTATAATGACAAAATTACCATTCACCAATGAAAATCACCAATATGCTAATAAACATTAAGAATACCTGTTCTATTTTATTAACCCTATATAGTGTGACTGAGTGGATCAAGTTAGAGAAACAAACCACAAATCAATGTAGAATTTTTCAAAAAGATTTGCGTCATCACTCCATGTCAGTAACAGATCTGATCCATGACACTATCCGATCATGTGATCGCAACTAATCTTATCATGTGGTTATTTCCCAGACGATCCATTCAAACTGCATAACACATGAAAAATAGTGATTCTAATAAAAGGAAAAATAATTTAACCCTTGATAGTGACTGAAAAATATACACATAATTAAAAGTAATAAAAAACTCGAAGTGCACCCAATTTCTATGCGATCTAGATCCATAATTCAGAATTAAATTATATAATATAGCTACAAAAAATGCTTTTTTTTTTTTTAAATGAAAAGTGCCAAAATTTGCATAATGTGAAAATACAATAGTATATCTAGGACAATACTTTAAACATAAAAAAAAATAAATAAAAAAAAAAAATGTCTGTAATACATGAAAAATATATTTATGTACATATACTATGCATGATTAAAAAAGATACATTCCTATGAGTATCATATCAATGCCAAACAAACAATCATGTTCTGAATTCATGCTGCATGGAATCAGAGTTTTTAATTGAAAGATCCATTTGACTTCACATTTATCTAAAATGTAGTCTATATCACCACCTCTCTGGTAAATGGATCCTCTCAATGCCCTGAAAGGAGAACTTAGTAAGAGAACTGCTCCATTGCACGTTATAAAATGTCGTGCCACTGGTTTAGTACTATCCTTTTTAGTAATGGAAAATATATGTTCCCTAAATTCATTCTTTTAGGGCCCTACTTGTTCGACCAATGTATTGCATTTTACAATTTTGACAAGTTATTAAGTAAACAATATACGTGGTATGGCAAAGTAATGTATTTAATTTTGAATGTTTTCCCTGTAACAGAACTTTGGAAGGAATTATTATTAAGTGTTTGCAAGATATAAATCTCCTTGCCCCACAAGAGAACACCCCTATTACAGTTAACCAAGAGTCAAACCAGAACACCTAGCTGTTGAATACCACTAGTGATACATTGTAGATACAGAGATTATCTTGACTGGTGTAGAATTTTACAGTGAGCGTCTATTATGATGTGTCAGGGTCGTCATGGGTGCTTGAGGGTTAAACTTTTTCATGGAGGGGGCGTCACCACTGGAGACAGAACAGACTTTTATATGGAATGTCAATAACTGCTGCCCAACCAGCACTTCTTAATGTACTGGGAGCTGTACTCTAAAAACACATGCTTACACTTCACCCCCCACCCCCATTGCCCTCAGTCCCAAATCACCCATTTGTCTTCAGCCCTCCATTTGCCGTATCTGCTCCTCCTTCCACACAGCCAAAATGTCACCTACCACCCACACTTACACTCCCAAGTTACATTTTTTATTGTGCTTACTGCAGTGGGTTCAGCACTGTTCTGGCCCTCACACTGTCATTTGTTGGCACACTAACATTACTTCGGTATTGTATCACTGTTACATAAAGGTGCCGCTTCTCATTGGGACAGCAAGCCACTGCTTAACCCTCACAGTGCCAGAGAGGTACACAATGCCTCTGGCATTGAAAGGGTTAACAGCGGTGGCAGGGGGGTGGCACTCTTGGTACACAATGCTGTTGCACACAATTGCCTTGTGCAATGCAGGGGTCCATCAGGACTGTGAACTTGGATAATTATCTGTGTCAAGCGACGCTGTCAGGAGTATTACCAGTGAGTGTACAGCTTTCTCTTTGCTTCACATTTTAATCATATACTTGACTTCTCCTTTTGGTTAGCAGTGCAAGTGATCTATTCCATAAGCCATACTGTAACTGTACAATGTGTTCGTACATCAGTGTCAGTCAAAGCTTTGAAATACACAGTCACATTGTGTTAATTAGCTATACAATGCTTCCAATACAGTCGACACATTAAAAGCCACACTTATTGTACCTTCAACTGTTTAAATGTGAAGGGCCAGTGCAACACAAGCCATAGTATTTACATGCATTAGGGAACAGAATGCAACTCATGCTTAATCATCATTACCCAACAGCGATGCAAGAGTCTAATCATTAACCATTTCACTGCCATACCCCTCCGTAATGGATCACAATGCGTTGCCTTTTTCCCTCACATTCACACACTTCAATGTGATGCTTTCAATGTCTCACATGTATTGCAAACATTGTATACATCATTTACAGTGTCAGTCTACTTAAAAAGTTCAATCACACCAATGTATGCAACGCATATTAATACGTTCCCTAATATGTTCTGCCACTAAAATGCTTCACATGCCCGTGGCCCAAACACACTGCTACAGAGTATTACTGTGGGACACAGCACATATCCAACTCAAGGCATCTAATGTACACAACACCACAAAAGAGAACCCTGTGTGGGACATTTGTAGCACCCAAGTGAATGCCTTTGACAGACTCACAATGTGGACACTTCAGCATCCACCACCGACACTTCAGCATCCACCACCGACACTTCAGCATCCACCACCGACACTTCAGCATCCACCACCGACACTTCAGCATCCACCACCGACACTTCAGCATCCTCCACCGACACTTCAGCATCCTCCACCGACACTTCAGCATCCACCACCGACACTTCAGCATCCACCACCGACACTTCAGCATCCACCACCGACACTTCAGCATCCACCACCGACACTTCAGCATCCTCCACCGACACTTCAGCATCCTCCACCGACACTTCAGCATCCT
>CM074718.1:311156337-311251619 GCA_037306005.1 Rhinophrynus dorsalis
GAGACACACACAGACACCCGGAGAGAGACCGGAGAGAATGAATATATATAAGGAGTTAAAAGGCAAGGTATGCAGCTGCATACCTTGCCCTTGTGTAAAAAATGTGATATGTCTATAATTATATATATATATAGCCATATATACATACACACATATATAAACACAGCAGAAAAGGTCTGCATTGACAAATCCCTCATGAAATACAAGGGAAGACTGGGTTTCAAGTAGTATATCCCCTCTATGCACGCTCCATATTTGGAGTTGCATATTTACAAAGTGTGTGAATGCCACTGGCTATTCTTATGCTTTCAGAGTATACGAGGGCAAGACAGCCACCTTGATCTGCCTGGTTGCCCAGAAGATAGTTTGGGACCTTATTATCCACTTACTAAATATATTATATTTATATTATTAAGGGGTGAGGAGATTTAAGATCTTTTCTAAATTTGTATCAAGAACTACAACAGGAACATGTGGGGTATATTTAGACGAGCGGGGTTATGCAGACTTACCTCATTATGAGGGAAAAGTAAGGCCTTTATAAAAAGGTGGCAATTTATATGCTGCAGGTAGCATTTTAAAATCAAACTCTCAAATGCACATTTTTACAGTACCAACTCATTTAAATTATGATGTGGGTTTTTTTTGGTTTTTTTTTGGTCAGGCACCTGATACTGCAGCATTATCTAGAGAATTGAAACATGTCCCAGCACACTTTCCCTTCAAAATTCTCTCCACCCCCAAAAAAGCTATAACCACAAAAAGAGTGCAAGGTGTACTACAGCACTGGAAAAAGGGCAAACTATAATGTACTGTCCTGATTGCCCTCCCCAATCTGGGCTCTGCACTGGAAACGGTTTTAAGCAGTATCACAGCTGGAACGCAGTAGTTATTTAACAGCTACCATTTAATTGTGGCCACTTTTCCCCCTGAAATATCCTTTAACCCCGATTTATCTGCTGATTGATATGGAACTCAGACCACCTTAGGATGAAACTCCTGAGGTGTTCAAAGAACAGCCTTGTCCTTGTGAAAGACCAGGAAAGGCAGCTTGCAAGAAAAGGCTGCAACTCTAACCACACAGGCTGAAACCACAGCCAGAAAAAAAAGCCTTTCTGCATCAAGAGATGCAAGGGAATGGTAGCAATGTACTCAAAAGGAGAAAGCTGCAAAACTCATTATATATATATATATATTATATATATATATATATATATATATATATATATATATATAAATAAATAAATAAAAGGAGAGTCTTACCGATCCCGAGTGTACAGCTGCCTCAAGGACCTTCCTCCGAAACTTAGCATCTGAGTCTTGTATATCAATCCTATAATGCTTAATAAAAGGTGGATACTGAAGACCACGTAGCTGCTCTGCATCTCTCTTCAGGTGATGCAGGGGATCTTGAAGCCCAAGAGGTGGCAAGTTCACGGGAAGAGGGTGACTTGAGGATTTTTGGATAATCCCTTCCGGCTTCAGTGTAGGCCAGTCGAATACACTGGGTAATCCATCTTGAGATAGGATTTTGAGGCTGCAGACCACTTGTATTTCCCATGAAAATGGACAAATAGAGAATCTGCTTTTCTGAAATTGGAGGAAAGATAAGCTAGGGAAAATTTCCAGGGTTCAGTCATGGCATCCACTCCTTAATCCACTGGATGTTTTGTTCTGGAAAATAAGTGTTTGCACTTTTTTCCTCTGTCACCATGAGATCTATCACTGGCATTCCCCACCATCTAGTAATATGATTGTATACTTCCCTGTTGAGTGACTGTTCTCCTGGATCTAGCCGATTTCTGCTCAGGTAATCTGCTTGGTGGTATCGGTTCCCTGCTATGTGGATGGCTGATGCTGCTTGTAGATTCTTTTCTGCCACTAGTATTTTTTGCTTTTCTGTTCAGGGCTCTGCTTTGTTTCTCCTTCATTCTTTACATAGAGGACTGCCACCATGCTGTCCGATATTACTTGTACCGGCTGGTTCCTGATATCTTTTCAGTCCCTTGAGGGAGAGCTGTATTGCTTTGAGTTCTAGGAGGTTTATACAAAAGCTTTTTTTCCTGCTAAAACCATAATCCTTGGAGGAAGATGTTCCACCATCCTTCCCGTCCTGTCTAACTTGCATCCGTCGATATTTTCTGCCAGATATTTTCTGGTTGTCCAGGTAGGGGAGAATTGTTATCCCTTTACGTCTCAGGGGCTCCAGGGCTACTGATAGGATCTTTGAAAGACCCATGGAGCTGAAGACAGCCCAAATGGTAGAACTCTGAATTGCCAACTTTGATCCATAATGTAAAATCTCAGGAACCTGCAGTGGCAAGAAGCTATCCTGACGTGGTAGTAGGCACCCTTGAGGTCTATTGCCGTGAGAAAGGTCGCAGGACGAACCATCTGGATTACTGATACGGTTTCCATTTTGAAGCTTCAGTTTTCTAAATTGATTCAAAGCTTTCAGGTCTAGGATAGTTCTGAAGCCACCGGTTGACTTTGGGACTGTGAATATTACTGAGAATAAGCCACTTTATCTGATGAGGTACTGGTTCTATAACTTTGTTGCGAGTTAGGTCCTGTATGGATCTTTTTAGCTTTCTGGATCTTTAGGGGCTCTCTTGGGATCTTTGAAGTCCTGAAAATGTCTTCTTGAGGAACACTGTCGAACTCTAAGGGACATCTTGCCTCCATATTTGTATTACCCATTTGTCTGGAGTGGCTACGTTTTTCCAGGCTTGCAGGAATTTCTTCAGTCGACCGCCAACTGGATTGGAGGCAGGGTCGAAGTTCTTCATGAGGTCTTTTTTAAACTGGTTACCCTTGGGTCCAGGTCTTCTGAATGATCCCCTGGAGGACACACTAAAGCTATTTTTTTGTTTGTTCATATGGTCTTGAGGATTGGAAGTGCCTTGAGTCATAAAAGGATCTACAGTGCCTGTAAGACAGTGGTTCTCAACTCCTGTCCTCAGGACCCACTAACAGGCCCAGATTTGATGATTTCCTTGTTAGAGCACAGGTGAGTTAATCAATGTGAATGAACTACTGATTACCACACCTGTTCTCTAGCAGAGAAATACCTAAGTCCTGGCCTGTTAGTGGGTCCTGAGGACAGGAGTTGAGAACCACTGCTGTAAGAAGATCTTGATGGGGATGATCATCGTCTTCTATCTTGAGGTAAAAAGGAACATTTCCCTCCTGTGACTTTTTTTTAATTAGTTCCTCCATTTGATCTCCAAACAAGGTAGATCCTGAAAAGGGCAAAGACACCAACTTATTCTTAGAAGGATCAGCTCCCCACAGTCAAAGCTCTCCTAGCTGTAACAGAAAGAGGAAGATCTTGCTGCCAATCTAATCATGTCCCACGAAGAGTCACTGTAGCACAATCCTCTTCCTTAAAGGGGTACATTCTCTGAAATCTTCTTGATGGTATATTCTCTTATCCCCCTTCATCCACTCTGATTTGATTGAATAAGATACAGAATGGTAGACCGGAAAAACTGAGGTTTCTTTCTTCTTACCCAGAAAAGGCACATTCAATATCCCTTGTTCCATGACCTTTTCAGCTAATCCTAAGGTTTTATGCATGCTCCTCAAAATGGGCTCCATCTTCTCTATATTAAAGGTGCCTTCATCTGCCTGTACTATTTTCTTCCTGCTCTTCTGATGAATATTCTGAAAGATTGTCATTTAGACTGTCTTCATCCAGACCCCTTGGTCTTGAGGAAGTACCTTCTTCGGGGTCCTCTAGTCTGGGTCTTTTCTTTGACGCGGCTGATGCTTGGAGGGAATTGAAGGTCTCCTGCATAGAGTTTTTCACCCAAGATTAAAAAAAAAAACAAACAAAAAAAACACCTCTTGGAATTGAGATGGTACCTCACTATTTGCAGCTTTTTTTTTTTTTTTAGACAATCAGGGCATAACTTTGACAAATCTGAAGACAATTTGTTATTACATCCCATACAGGATTTACGCTTTGAGGATTTTTGTCTTGTCAGTATTGCCTTTGTCATTTTCTTTGTCTTTTTACTTAACCCCTTAAGGACCGGGAAAATCTGAGGTAGTTTGCCCTCAAGGAGCAGAGCAAATCTGACCTTTTTGACTAGGTCTTTGTTCAACAGTGTTTTCACTCTTAGGCTTTTATTCCACCCCCATAAATTATATATTGTTTTTTTTAAGCACAAATTGGGCTTTCATTTGATACCCTGCTTTTATGGATAACCCAGCATTTACTTTATTTAAAAGGAAAAAAAACAAAAAACACCATTTTGTTTTCTCTCTTGGGATCAATTGGGCACAAAGGGTTAAAATTTTATGGAGACTTCATGAAAGGTATGACCGGTCAGTCATACCTACAAAATGTGCAGTTTAAAGTGGCCACTGCCCCCCCCGGGTGAAAATCCCCATGTCCCTTTTTCCCCACCCTATTTTGGCACGTTTTATCCCTGACATTTGGCGGTGTATAAGTGTATTACATAGCTCCACAACAATCACACTTCAAAAATTGTTTAATGAGTTTTTGTGTCTTCTGTATTTTCATTTGCCACTAGGTGTCTCCTCTCTACTTCTGTCTCCCTTACTTTGATAGCAAGGGAGACAGAGGCAGACGAGACACGCAGAGACAGCATGCTTTCTGTACTGCCTCTGTCTCTCGCAATACCGGTACATGTGATCACTGCTATGGCGATCACATGAACCGGCACAAGAAAGAAGGGATGAGACTGAATGCCCCAGTCTCGAAGCACTCAGTCTCAGCCTGGAATTAATGATAGCAGCGTGCACGGAGGCACACTGCTATCATTTAAGCCATGACGGTCCTGGACTGTCATGGGTCCTTAAGGGGGTTAAGAGGAATGTTTTTAACAGGAGGAGGAGGGCATGACCTATTACTGGCAATACAATGTATTAAAACTTAATATAGTTAAAAAAAAAAATTAAAACATTTCATAGAAGACAACATAGCAGAGAAATCTTCCTAGTGCTGTTTAAATAGTCTGGGTTGTGGGCGTGCGTTTCAGGCTGGAACGCATAGGCCCCGCCAAATTCATTAATACAAGAGGATAAAAGGGTTTTGCCAGCCAGCCCTTACCTTTCTCCAACAAGACCGCAAGAGAGCAGTTGTCCCCAGGATCCCTTCACAGCTTCCCGCTGTATTTACCGGATCCCCACTGCCTACCTAGGCCACTCTGTCCGGATTATCCTATGCGTTCCACGTTTGTGGTGCACATTGAGGACGTCCACGCATGCGCCTTGAACACACGCCAAATCACGTCCTCAGGGAGGGAGAATCAAGGCGGTATAGAGCCGAGCAGCCATCCCTTGCTGGATCAAGATCAGAACAAGGGCTTGCAAGGTAGCAGTGACTGCCATGCACCCTACCCCAGCTGAAGTAGGACCAAAAATCACTGCTGGTGGAAGCAAGGGGCTTCCTTTTATACTAAGTTTGGTCCTACTCCAGCTGGCATATCCCATTTGTGTCTATCGCCGTGGAGGGACACAGAAGAAATCAGACCAGTTGATAGAATAAAGTTTCTTATGCACCACGTACTGGAGTCCTGCTGCAGCCTGCCAATGGTAGGAGAAGTGTACTTTGCTAGTCTGGAAATAGGGGGATCCACAAAAGGGGGAAGATGCCCACTGCTTCAAAGCTGCCTCAGAAAAGGGGTACAGCTTAGAAATAGACAGCCTCTTATCAAGAGTCTTCCACCCATCCAGAAGTATCTGATCTAGAGTGGCATTAGGGAAAAACACAGTAGAAGATTTCCTACATCTCTGGAAAAACATATGTAAAGGATAGACCCTCATCAAGGGTGTTAAACCTGAAGGGCCCGCAAAACAGCCCTGATAATCCCTCAGGAGAGGGTCAGC
Source organism: Rhinophrynus dorsalis (assembly GCA_037306005.1). Lineage (NCBI taxonomy): Eukaryota > Metazoa > Chordata > Amphibia > Anura > Rhinophrynidae > Rhinophrynus > Rhinophrynus dorsalis. Next base: position 311,162,197 of record CM074718.1, read on the forward strand.
CTCAAGTCCCCTTAGGAGTAGGACGAGTCCATATTCATATTCCCCTTACTCCCATTTATCCTCTGAACAGTCCTCCTCAGAGGCAGACCCAATGAGTGCAGTCATACTCTAAGCCCTAGGGGGTCACAAACCTAAAAAGTGGTAGGGGGCTTCCAAGACTTCACCTGTTGGATGGAGAGAGGAAATTGGGCCATAGTGGACAATGTTTTGACCCAAACTGGCTCTAGTTCAGTGCTGAAGGGGCCCGGTGGAGTAGTGGGGGACACCGCACAGGAGACCAGAGAGATCCAAAATACTCTAGGGAGCCCTGTTTGGCATGAGAAACAGTGAGCAAGGGTGTGTGTGTGGGGGGGGGGGGTCAGAGACATCCCCGAGTCCTTAGCCTCAAGTCTAGCCCTATGTCCCACAGGATCCAACATCCTAACAGAAGTAGTATCTAAATCTAGCACAATCACTAGTAACAGTTCTCCAGACTAATATTTCAAACTAGAAAATACTTCTGTCAGGCAAAAGGGTTAATCAGGAGAAGTGCAAGGAGAGTCTTGCCTCTGGATATGATGAGAGAAGTGAAACGGAGTCTGCAAAACAGGCAGCAAACTGTGAGAAGGCACACAAGGCATTCTGATTAATGTAGACTTCTGTTGCCTAGCAACACCTACAACTCTGTCCAGACTCCCATGGAGATCCAAGACATTCAGGATGTGAACCGGATGAAAGGGCAAGAGGAGACAGAGCCCACACTGACCTCTGTATGACAAACAGTTACAGAGATGCCCCAAAGAAGTTCGCTCATAAATCAACAACCCCATATCCAGTAAAAATAATTAACTAAAAGTAGAAATTCTAAGCCTTCCTCACAGTCTGAAGGCACTTCATAAACTGGAGGCGGGGAGGAGTTTGGCCTGTAGAGGGAGAGGAGTCTTCACCTACAAGATCACCTAATCTTTTTGAGGTGTTCTGCCTCCCAAAGGAAAAGCTCAACAACCCCCACCACAGTACCTGTGCTCCATACTGAATGATCTAGAAATGAAGTTTAATGTGGGAAAGTGTAAAGGCATGCATTTGGGAAGAATAACCTTATGAACTTAATGGAATCATTTTATGGGACTCTATAGAGAAAGATGAGGAAATACTTGTAAACTACAAACTTGGAAGCAGTGACCAGTGTCAAATAGTAGCAAAACAAAGACCTGTCTTGCATAAAAAGAAGTATTGAAGGAATATTGGATAACATTTTGCCACTGTACAGATTGTTGGTAAGACCTCACTGCCTATGCAGTGGAGTTTGGGGCACCAGTTCTGGAAAAGGATATTCTAAAACTGAGTACAGTAAAGAGCAACAGAATTAACCCCTTAAACCCAACCCTAAAACTTACCCTAACCTACGTATATCCTGAACCTAACCCAAGTGAGCTACCTATCTAAACTACACTATATATATATATATATATATATATATATATATATATATATATATATATATATATATATATATATATATATAATGCTGTGTGAGATGCACTCGCTGTTATGTTGAATAAGTCCAGGGTGCCAATCATAGAAATGATACATACATTTTTAGGAAGAGACAGCACTCGCTGGAAATTGATTGAGAAAGAGATTCAAGCGATGTTTATTTCGACGTTTCGGCCACCAACTATGGCCATAGTTGGTGGCCGAAACGTCGAAATAAACATCGCTTGAATCTCTTTCTCAATCAGTTTCCAGCGAGTGCTGTCTCTTCCTAAAAATGTGTGTGTATATATTATATATATATATATATATATATATATATATATATATATATATATATATATATATATATATAGTGTAGTTTAGATAGGTAGCTCACTTGGGTTAGGTTCAGGATATACGTAGGTTAGGGTAAGTTTTAGGGTTGGGTTTAGCGATAGCAGAAGGAAAAAAAAAAATTTTTTTAGTGTGCAAAATGCAGTGCAGGTACAGCGTTGAAGAGGCATATGCCTTTTTGGCGTCTGAGTCAGAGGCAACAGACACTGCGTCAGATTTTGATGTAACGCAGTTTTCAGGAAGTGAGAGCAGCTCTAGTGACTACACTGGGCCTTCTGTCAAGAAAAGATGCACTGCCCCAAGAGCTGCCCTGGCAACTGCCCCAGCACCTGCCAAAAATCCTGCCAAAAATCCTGCTAAAAGATCTGCCAAAAGAAATGCCCCAAGTGCTGCCCCAAGAGCACTTTTTCCCCGTAAACCTAAATCTGTCCCTAAACCTTTCCCTAACACACGTCTACACTAAACCTACCCACCTAAACTATATTTATTATTCAATTTTTATTTAAAAAAATAAATTAAAAAAAAATACAAGGGGGAGGGCGGGGTGTCCCACAGATCAGTAAACACTGATCTGCAGCAAATTGATCACTCCAAGAGTGATCAGATGGGGGAACTTATTGATCACTGCACAACAGTGATCAAAGGGTTAATTTTAGTTTTTTTTTTTTTTCCACTTTTGTCACACAGGAACGATCTGCAACGCTGGAACACGATCTGGCACTATGTCTCTGTCTCTCTCCACCTCAGCAGTGTGCAAGATGGAGTGAGGCAGAGATATATGACAGGGACAGTATTTACAAATACTGCCCCTGTCATTCAGCATTTGCAACATGTGATTCGCTCATCAAGCAAATCGCATGTTGCAACAAAGTTTCTACTGGTTGTTACTAAGTGTCCCGGTACCAGGGCGCTTAGTAACAAGCAGCCCGCGCTCTCCCATTGCTCCGTGCGGCCGAGATGGGAGAGTTTAACCCTTGACGTACCGGGACCGTCAACGGTCCTTGGAGCAAATTTACCCTTGACGGTCCTGGTACATCAAGGGTCGCTAAGGGGTTAATATAAAATTGTGAAAAACAGTTTTACTAGGCCAAAGTGTCAAAACGCAACCCTGGGTTGTCCAATTTCAAAAATACACATATTTGGGAGGGGGGGCATTTTAATGTGGAGCACTGCTAAACTGCCTCAAATAAGACATACCAGTAAAGCAAGCTGTGAAAATCCCTTGCCTGCTCCAAAATTGGACGAGAAGCTCCCCTACCAAACCCTGACAAATCTACACATATCTAGATGAACACTAGTAAATGTATTTTTGTTACCTGCAACTATCCTGCGCATTATATATATTATATATTTATTTTATCCCCCCCCCCCCAACGTTGATGTTGATTTCAAGCAAGGGATAGCTGCAAATTTTCTATTTTCTTTAAAAAATGTACTGATTAGTATTCAGCTACTTCTGAGTACAGCAACACACCACATTTGCATAGGTTTGACAGGGTTTGGGGGAGCTAAGGGGCCCAATTTGGTACATGCGCGTTTCCATTTTCAGACGTGGAATTTTCACAGCTTGCTTAACTGGTGCCATGTCTCATGTGGGACCGTTGAGCAGTGCTCCACTTTAGGATTTCCCCCCCAAAAGTGTATATTTTATTTATTTTTTTTTTTTAAAGTAGACAGCCCAGGGTTTCATTCTAGTTGCATCTTTACTTTTCATGTACCCACTGTATCCCCAATCCTGCCAAAACTTGCAGTAAGAAAATTCTTTTGTGAATAGGTGTACAAAATTGATATGGGAAATATGGTTGAACAATGACATACAGTACGGATATCTGAAGCTGGTTAACAAAGGGCTTAAAGTAAATAAGTGGCACAATTTATTCTCTCAGGAGTCATAACCGATTGCAGTTTCATTCTGCTAGAGTAATGTTTTGAATCTTTCCAGGCTCCACATATAGTGCACAGTCTATAGAGAAGACCTTTAGAGTTCGTTATTTTAGATTAATTTACAAATATATTGTTGAGAACGTTAGGTAGAGCATTAGGATAAATGCAAAGGAATAAAAAATAATATAAAGCCATTCTGTACACAATTATAAAAACAGTTACATACCACAAATATGCATTTCATTAGTCCAATTCAGACAGGCACTCTCTCCATTGCACATTTGGGTTCCATTTATGCAGTCTCCATCAGGACATTTATAAAAGTCTTCAAAACAAGGCTCTTGAAAAGCTGAAAGACATGTTAGGCACAAGCTGGAATTAAAATGTATTAGACCCACAGTAAATCGTTTCAGATAATAATGCCCTTTCTTCAAGTCCAATCAAGATACCCAGGTAAAATCTTGCTAAATATAGCCAGAAAAATTAATGCAAATTAAAATATAAGTTTGCACATACTTTTGAGGAACTACTACTACTACAAAATAAATTAGCACACTAACAGCAGGATTAGGGGATAGCAAGGAAAATAGGATTTTAGCCTTACCTGTTAAATGCTTTTCTCTTAGTCCATATAGGTTACTGGTACAGTGGGAGGCAATCCGCCCCTTTAAGTAGGCAGGAACATTTCTCTAAATGTATGCAGGGGGTGGAGCCTCCCCTTCCTCTTAAGCTGCCCTCAGCCAGAACAAGCCAGAATGATTTGAGACACAGATACTGACCAGAGATGAGAAGGAAAAGGAAGACTCCTGTGAGCATGCCCCAAAGGTCTCCCACTGAATGCCACAGGAGAGCCAAGCATGGTCCCTTGACAGGGTGGGAGACCAGTAACCTGTATGGACTAAGTGAAAAGGATTTAACAGGTAAGACTAAAATCCTATTTTCACTGTCGTCCAATACAGGTTACTGGTACAGTGGGATGTACAAACATTGAGCTTTCCCAGAGGCGGGAAGAAGGCAAGGACCAGGCGCAAGGCCTCAAAGTCACCAGAGCTCCTATGAACCAATTAATCATAGAGCCCAACAACAGAAGTGTCAACGGACACCGACCAGGGGTAAAAACGAACCCCCTGAACTATCATAGCACACTGAACTAGAGCCAACAGGGCTCAACAGCAAGGAAGCACTGAGAACCACAGGACCTTTCTCCCAAAACTGGCCTCAGCCGAGGCCAGTACATCCACACGATAGTGCTTCGAGAATGTGTGCACAGAAGACCAAGTGGCCGCCCGGCACAGCTGATCAGCAGATGCCTGATTTTTATACGCCCAAGAGGCCCCAATTGTTCTGGTGGAATGAGCAGTAACCCTAAAGGGAACGTGCTTATTCCGCAACTTCTAGGCTTCACAAATGGTAGATTTTATCCAAGATGCAATAGTCACCTTGGATGCCGGTCTCCCTGCCCTAGGCCCCTCAGGAATGACGAACAGGGCGTCAGACTTCCTGATAGACTCAGTGCGATGAACATAAAATTTAAGACAACGCACTACATCCAACAAATGGAGATCCCTCTCCTTGTCAGAGGAAGGGTTAGGGCAAAAAGAGGGCACCACAATCTCCCGATTGATGTGAAACTCTGAGACAACCTTGGGTAAAAACTCCTTGGAAGTGCAGAGAACAGCCTTATCCTTGTGGAACACCAGGTAAGGAGGTTTACAAGACAGAGCTTGTAACTCCGCCACCCGGCGAACTGATACAATAGCCAAAAGGCCATTTTCCAGGTCAAAAGACGTAAAGGAATGGAAGCCAAGGATTCAAACGGGGGTCTCTGAAGAACCCCCAGCACCAAATTGAGGTCCCACTGGGGAGCTGGACTCTTGAAGGCAGGCCGAAACATGAGCCACACCTTGGAAGAAAACTTTAACATCAGGAAGAATGGCAATGCGTTCCTGGAAAAATACAGACAGAGCAGAAGTCTGAACCTTGAGAGAAATCAGGCTTCTCAACCCTTGCAAAAAGGCCAGGACCGTGGGAAGATGGAAATCAAGTGATAGATCCTTATCAGTACACCATGCAACAAAAGTTGACTATATGCGATGATAGATCTTGGAAGACACAGGCTTGCGAGCCCTAAGCATCGTAGACACCACAGAAGAGGAAAACCCTTTCTTCTTCAAAATTGAGGATTCAACCTCCAAGCCATCAAATGGAGATGCTGAACATCCTCCTTCCACAGATAGCCTTGAAGAAGCAGATCTGGACGGGCAGGAAGTGGGAAGGGATCCGCCACTGACATGGCTAGCAGGTCATCCTAATCATCCCTAATCGGGGTGATTAGGATGACAGGACAAGGCTCCATCTTCAGCTTCTGGATGACTCTGATCAACAGAGGAAGAGGAGGGAAGATGTATGCTAGGGAGAACTCCCAAGGGATTGCTAAAGCATTCACTGCCAGAGCAAGAGGGTCCCTCCACCGACAGCAAAACACTGGCACCTTCCTGTTGTGTCTGGTAGCCATCAGATCCACTACAGGTACCCCCCACATCTGGGTTAGAAGGTGAAACACCTCTGGATGAAGCGCCCACTCTACGCTGTCGACTGTGTGACGACTGAGAAAGTCCGCCATGACGTTGTCTATGCCTGGAATGTGTACCGCTGAACTGACGGGAACATGTGCTTCCGCCCAAGATAAGATGGCCTTGACTTCTAACCAAGCGGTGAGACTTCTTGTGCCGCCTTGTCTGTTGATGTAGGCCACTGCGGTGGCGTTGTCGGACTCCACTCTGAGTGGACAACCCTCCAGTTGAGATTCCCAGTGTCTCAGGGCAAGAAAGATGGCACGAAGTTCCAGAACATTGATGGAGAGGAGAGATTCCTCCAGACCCCATTTCCCCTGAGCACTGAAACGACCCAACACTGCCCCCCAACCCCGCAGGCTGGCATCCGTCGTGACTGTGGTCCAAAAGGGAACCCGAAATGACCTCCCTTTCAGGAGATGAGACAGGTCCATCCACCATTCCAAGCTCAGCTCGACATGAGGAGGTAGAGAGACTGACAGATGCAGATGATCTGGATGATTCTTGCACGTCTGGATCACAAATCTCTGAAGCTCCCTGGTGTGTGCCATGGCAAATGGTACTGCCTCCATCATGGAAATGATTTTCCCCACTAGAGAAGTCAACTTCGGCACTGGAATCCTCTCGAGTTCCAGGATCTGGGATACACGGAGAGCAATCTGATGAGCCACTTCTTCCGGCAAAAACACCATGCACTGCTGAGTGTCGAACAGGAGACCCAAGAAAAGGATCTGTTGAGATGGGACCAAGTCTGACTTGTCCAGATTCACAATCCACCCGTGGTGATTGTGTGTCTGGATGCACGTCTGAACCTGTTGGTGAAGGATTTCCGTAGATGAAGCTTTCAGGAGCAGATCGTCCATGTAGTGAGTCACTCTGACACCATCTCGATGAAGCACAGCTATCAAAGCTCCCAAGACTCTCTGAAAGACCTGAGGAGCTGAAGTCAGTCCAAAGGGAAGAGCTGAAAACTGAAAATGGCCTCTGTGACAGGCAAACCTGAGATACCGCCTGCTCTCTGGATGAATAGGGATGTGAAGATATGCATCCTGAAGGTCCAGGGAGGCAAGGAACTCCCCTGGAGACATTGCGGCTATCACAGTACGCAGTGATTCTTGACGATAGTGGGAACTCACAACAAAGGAATTGAGATCCTTGACGTCCAAAATAGGACGAGCGCCCCTGTCCTTTTTGGCCACAACGAACAGGTTGGAATAAAATCCTGAACCTGTGTCCTCTGAAGGAACCAATTCCAGGACTTTTGTCCAAAAGATCCTGAATAGCGTTGAACAGACGTCTTTTTGTAGGCTCCTGAGAAGGACGAGTAAAATGGAACCGGAAGGGAGGAAGGGAAGAGAAAGGGATCCTGTATCCCTCTGATACCACCTGAATAACCCAGGGGTCCGTCACTGACTCCTCCCAAATCCGGCGAAAGATGCGGACCCGGGTTCGGTGAGTCATGCCGAAGCAGTCTTGGAGGTCTTGGCCTTGGGGGCAACTTTGGGCTTCCAGGACTGTTTGGGCTTGGAGGAGGAGCGCTCAGAGGACAGACCCGCCTGGGACGCAGAGCGTTCTCAGTTTGGAAGGAACGAAAGGACCGATTGCGTTTGGCTGGAAACTTCTTTTTGAAGACTGATGGTAGAAGAGTACTTTTACCACCAGTAGCCTCACTAATCCTCTCCTTAAGTTCAGATCCAAACAGTGAAGTCCCTTGGAAGGGTAAAGAAAGCAAGGCTTTCTTAGAAGCGGTGTCAGCAGACCAAATTTTCAGCCAAAGAGCATGTCTAGCCACCACAGAGGAAGTGGAGGCCCTCGCCATTATGCACACAGCATCAAAAGCAGCGTCAAACATAATTTTGAGCTTCGGATATATTAGCAAGAAGCTGTAACTGCTCAGACACTGGCGCATCCTGGCGAACCGCCTCAGTAAGCTGTTCAGTCCAGACTGCAATGGCCCGGTTAACCCACGCCACAGCAAAGGTTGGACGCATGGCAGTGCAATAGAGGCAAAAGGATGAAATTTACTTACCGATATTTCCTTTTCTTCTGTGTATCTCCACTGCACATATAAACAATGGGCTTTATCTCCCGCCTCCAGCTGGTAGGACCGATCAAAAATTTGAATAAAAGCTCACTCCACCCCTTCCGCTTCAGTTATCTTGTTTTAGCCAAGCTGTATCTTCTAGAAATTTAATCAAAGAAAGGTTATTCAAAAGGGTGGGTGTGCAGTGGAGATACACAGAAGAAAAGGAAATATCGGTAAGTAAATTTCATCCTTTCTTCTGTGTACTCCACTGCACATATAAACAATGGGATCTCCCAAAGCCTTTTGTTGGGAGGGAGGATACAATATCACCTATACAATAAGTATACCCATAAACATACCTACGTATACATATATATTTAAACATATATATACCCATTACATACGCATATACATATCTATCCATGAACAAATACCCATGCGTACATATCCCAAAATATATACATATACATGTACAGAGACGTGCATATAATCACCAATACATAATAAGGATATTTCCTACCATGTTCAGGAAGGGATCACCGCCTGCAAAACCTGTCTTCCAAATTTGGCCTCTGCTGATGAGCTTACGTCCAAATTATAATGCTTGATAAATGTAGACATAGATTTCCAGGTGGCTGCTTTGCATATTTCAGCAGGAGAGGCACTTGCTTTCAGTGCCCAGGAGGTTGATACTGCTCGAGTAGAGTGAGCCTTAACCTTAATAGGAGGAACTAACTTGCCTTCCTTATATGCAGCCATAATGCTTTGTCTGATCCATCTTGCGATGGATGATTTAGAAGCTGTGGACCCCTTTCTTTTCCCTTGGAATTGAATAAACAGGGAATCTGAATTCCTAAATATTTTTGTCCTATCCAGATATGTAGAAATACATCTAACCAAATCTAATGAATGAAGTCTAATCTCCTTTTCTCCTACAGGATTCCTGCAAAAGGAGGGAAGAACAATTTCCTGATCTAGATGGAACTCTGAAACTACTTTACCTCTAAAGTTTGGCTTCATCCTTAAGACCACCTTGTCCTGATGGAATGTCAAATAAGGATCTTTACAAGATAATGCTTGTAATTCATTAATCCTCTTAGTTGAGGTAATAGCAGTTAGAAATACCGTCTTCCATGTTAGATGTCTTATAGAAATTTGATTAATGGGCTCAAACAAGGGAGAGTCTATAAGCTGATTTAATACTATATTAAGATCCCATGCAGGTACTATTTCCCTTATTCTAGGACGAGCTTTTTCTACTGCTCTGATGAATCTTTTAACCAAGTCTTTTTCTGCCCAGTGCTTAGCGAACACTGCTGACAATGCTGAGACCTGTACCTTTAGAGATGCTGGACTAAGCCCTAGGTCAAACCCTTTTTGTAGAAAGTCCAAAACAGAAGCAGTGGATACCTTATTTTTTTGCTATCTTGTTCTGTATGCACCAGATTCTAAAGGTCTTCCATATCTTATCATAAATCTTATTGGTGGAAGTCTTTCTACTTGAAATAATGGTGTTTGCCACCTTCTCTGAGCAACCTCTAGCTCTTAAATGCTGCCGCTCAACCTCCAAGCTGTCAGGTGGAAAAAATTCAGATTTTGGTGCAATAGAGGCCCCTGTGTCAGCAGGTCTTTCCTCTCTGGGAGAGGCCAAGGTTTCTGGCAAGAGAGGTTTATCAGCTCTGAGTACCAAGTCCTCTTGGGCCAGTCTGGAGCTATCAATATAATTTCTGTCCTGTCTTTCCTTATTTTCCTTAGGACTTCCCTTATTAAAGGAGTAGGGGGAAAGATATAAGCCAGGGAGAATGTCCAGGATTGTTTGAAGGCATCCTGTGCCACTGCCTCCTTGTTGTTCCACCTGGAAAAGAAGAGGTTGCACTTCGTATTCTGGGGTGTTGCCATCAGGTCTATCACTGGCGTTCCCCATCTGGCTGTGATCTGCTGGTATACCTCCTGATTCAGAGACCATTCTCCCGGTTCTACCTTTACCCGACTCAAGTAGTCCGCTTCTCTGTTTAGTGTTCCTGAAATGTGCGAGGCTGACAAGGCCTTTAATCTTCTTTCTGCCCATCTGAATATTAACTGGACTTCTTTGTTTAAGGAGATGCTTCTTGTTCCTCCTTGATTCTTTAAGTATTGGACTGTTGTCATATTGTCTGATCTTATGTGCACTGCCTTGTTGTGCAGAAACTTTTGAAAGTGGAGTAGAGTATATCTTACTGCTCTTATCTCTAGTCTGTTTATGTGTAAACTTAATTCTTTTTGTTGCCATTTTCCTTGTATTGTTCTTGATTCCCAGATGCCGCCCCAACCTGTTGAACTTGCATCTGTATATATTATCTCCCACTGATGATCCATTATTGCAGTGCCTCTTCTTAGATGTTTTCTCTTTGTCCACCAGAGCAGACTTCTTCTTACTTCTACAGGAAGGGAAATTATTTTGTAAGGATCCTGTTGATGGTTCCAATGTCTTAGAAGATGTATTTGTAGAGTCCTTAAATGAAACCTTGACCAAGGTACCACTTGAATGGCTGATGTCATGGCTCCCAGACATTCCATGATTGACTGTGCTGTCTGCCTGTCCTTTTTTAGGAATTCCAAAATTCTTCTTATTATGTTTTGAATTCTCTCTTCTGATAGAGTTACTACCGCTTTTTGTGTATCTATCTCTAATCCTAGAAATGTTAACTTCTGGGTTGGCTGCATTTGGCTTTTTTTTGTATATTTATCAACCAGCCTAGGTTCAGCAAGTGGTTTCTTACTCTTTGAGTATGTTTCTTTGCTTTTTGTTTTGATTCCGCGATGATCAGGAGATCGTCTAGATATGGTATGATGTGAATACCCTCTTTTCTTAATGATTCTAATGCTGTGGCCAATACCTTTGTGAATATTCTCGGAGCCGTAGTCAACCCAAATGGTAGGCATCTGAATTGAAAGTGATTGTTCCCTATTGCGAACCGGAGGTATTTCCTGTCCTGTTTTCTTACTGGAATGTGATAGTATGCATCCTGAAGATCTATTTTCGTAAGAAACTCCTTGGGACAAATTGATCTTATTACCGTATTCACTGACTCCATCTTGAAATGCCTCTGTTCCATGTGATTGTTGAGCCACTTCAAGTCCAGAATTATTCTGCATGATGTTGGGGTCTTTGGAACCGCAAACAAGATTGAGTATATTCCAGAGCATTTCTGAACCACAGGGACTTGTTCCACCACCGCTTTTTGTATCAATTGCTGAACCTCCTTCTTGAAAAGCTCTGCCTTCTGAGGATTCTTTGGTGTCTTTGATTTCTTGAAAATACATATCTTTGGGGGTCTCTTGAATTCCAGCGAATATCCTGTTCCCAAAATTCTCTGAATCCATCTGTCTTGAGTTATCCAGTGATCCTTGAATTCTTTCAGGCGACCCCCCACCTGTACTGGAAACAGAACTCGCTGATCTTCAGAATTCTCTCTTAAATTGTGCTTTCTTGGAGAAATCCTTGCGGAATGATCCTCTAAAATTCTGTGTGGACTGTGTTCTTCTGTTATCATTCTTCTTTTGCTGATACTTCCCTTGGCTACGAAAGGAGTAGTTCTTTGATCTGTACTGAGTATTTCTAACTGGGGATGATCTAGATCTCTTCGCTTGGGGTAGAAATGCGCTACGACCCCCTGTAAGCTTCTTTACAATCTCCTCTAGCTGGTCTCCAAACAACATTTCTCCTTTAAATGGTAGAGATATCAGCTTGTTTTTAGATGGAACATCCGCTCCCCATGATTTCAACCATAGAGCTCTTCTAGAAGAAACTGACATAGCAGATGTTTTTGCTGCCAATCTTACAGCGTCTAATGATGCATCACATATGAAACTGTTCGCCTCCTTTATAATAGCTACCTCTTTCAACAGCTTAGATCTAGACACTGAAGAATCTATTTTCTCTTCTAAGGAGTTTAACCAGATCCTCATGGTTCTTGAGACAGATGCCAGTGCTGTGGCCACTTTCATATTGTTTCCTATCAAGGCGAATTGCTTCTTCAATACAGATTCTATCCTTCTCTCCATAGGATCCCGCAAGGCTGAACCATCCTCTAACGGAATAGTAGTGTGTTTAGCTAAGCAAGCTACCGCTGCGTCCACCTTAGGAGGGTTAGACCATAACTTTATATCTTCCTCTTGAAAAGGATACATTTTGGAAAAGCGTTTAGTAGTTACAGATCTCTTATCTATTTTCAACCATTCTTCCTTCACAATGCTAGATATGGAATGATGTACAGGAAATATAGATGCTGACCTTTGATTGCCCAAGAAGGCAGTATCCATTATATTTAACTCCTTCTGTTCTTCTATAATACCTAAAGATTTCCTAATATATTTGATAAAACCTTCAATTTTGTCTAATGAAAAGGATCCTGTTCCTTCAGTAATCTCTCCTTCTGAGGAAGAGTATTCTGAAGGATCTTGACTATTTAATTCCTCCACTTCTGTTTGTTTAGAAGTACCTTCTCCTGGATCCTCAGGCCTTGGTCTCTTTTTAGGGTTAACCGCTTCTTGCATAGCTGAAAACGTTTCTTTCATAGATGTCTGCATCCATGATAAGAAATTTTGAAATTGCAGAGGCACATCCTGTCCTGCTAGTTTCTTAAGACATTCTAAGCAATGTTTTGACCCTTCCACTACTGGAGCCTTTTTATCACAATTAGAGCAAATCTTTGGTTTAGAAGTTCTAGGTTCTGAACTAGGGCTATCCTTAGGGGTCCCAGTCTCTACTTTCTCCTTAGCACTACCCTTGGCTGAGGATGACATAGTCAGTCACTTAGGATTAAATCTAGGTTAAAAACTAATACTTTAATAATTTAACTTTAAAATGTAAATATCTAATCCTTACCTGCAGTCCTGCTGCCGCTTCTTATAATGGTGTTGTGTTTCAGGCTGGAACGCACGCCGATTGAATCCATATCCGGTACTGGAGGGATAAGTCTCAGTCATAATGCTGGCTTCCCTCTCTAGCCCGGGTCATCTTGGCGCCTGCTGATGCTGCAAAGGGCTTTGATGACCTCATCCGGATGCGCGTTGAAGCCATGAGCCAGCCGACACGGTGCAACCAAAACTTCCTCTGCTGCTAGACCCAGGTATGTTCCCCGTATTAGGAATCCAATTACAGCCATGCACTGCCGCTTTACACCTCCTATCCACTTCTTTAATGTGGAGGAAGGGGTGTTTTGCCTCGCGTCATCCGCCTGTTACCTTCTAGCCGCAGCTAATTCTTTTTACTTCCAGGAGCGTTACGGAGGTTACTTGCCTCACGTCCTCCAGCTGGTAGGACCGAAATAACTGAAGCGGAAGGGGTGGAGTGAGCTTTTATTCAAATTTTTGATCGGTCCTACCAGCTGGAGGCGGGAGATAAAGCCCATTGTTTATATGTGCAGTGGAGTACACAGAAGAAAATAGACTTAAGACAAGTTTCTAACTTTTTATCCGTCCAATTCTGCAGGGCAGAAGCATCAGATACGGCCAAGGCAGTAGATTTAGACAAACTAGAAACTGGAGCATCCACTTTAGGAGGATGAACCCATTTAGCCAGTTCAGTCTCAGGAAAGGGGTAAAGTTTAGCAAACTTTTTGGATACAGAAGAGGATTTATCAGGATTTCTCCATGCATCAGAGACTAAACGTGCAAGAGTAGGATTAGTAGGAAAACCTATAACAGCCTTAGAAGGTTTCTGAAAAACATCAGTTGGATCATGAGTAGATTCCTGACTCAAAGGAAGGTTGAGGGTGGTTAGCACAGCCCTGATCAAACCCTCAGCAGAAAGTTCAGGGTCACATTCAAAAGGGTCACCAATAGACCTGGTAGACTCAATAACAGTGCCTTCCTCAACATCAGAATCCTGTAATAGTTCTTCCTCAGAAGAATCAGACATATCAGGAACACCCTGTGGCTTGGGCAGGGTGGTCCTGACAGTGGAGGGGGTCTGCCAAACCTGAAGAGCCCCCTGAACCTGAGAGGGAAAGAGCTGAAGAGTGGATTTGAGATCCCTAGTGGCAGCCTTGAACTCTTTCACCCATGTTGGCTCAATGGCGTGACTGGAAAGCCCTGGGTTGCTGTCCGCACATTTTGGGCATAAATGACCAGAAAATTCTCTAGGCAGCCCAGAGTGACAAGGAGCAAAAAGCAATGGGGGAAACTGACACCCCCACCCTCCCTAGTCTTGGGTCTAGCCCCTGACTCTAGTGGAGTAGACATGCTCACAGCGTCAGATCTACTCCACTGACAAGAATCACCCAATTGAAGTGTGAAAGATTAAATATTCACCCCAGAAATGCTTAAAATTAAACTATATATAATTAAATATATATATGACATATAAAGGGTTATGTAATTAAGGGAAGTTATTTTAATATGAGTCTGCTCTCTATTCTCATCCTATCTGGTGGAACACTATAGTGTATAATGTAGGATATATTTACTAGAATGTCATTATTTTTCTTTATTTATTTTATTAGTATATTATACAAGAGTAAGGATCTAGATATTTAGTGAGATAACATTATTTATATCATTGTCTATTTGATCATTGTATATGTCATTAGGAACATCACTTTTGATTAGTGAGAATTTACCCCCTATGGTTTCCTCTTGGCTAAGTATATTATAGCGAATGTATAATTTGTCAAGGAGAAGATATTATATTATAGATATGGATGTTGTTGAAATGGAGGGTTAAATGTGAATATATGACACGCATAGTGAGTGAAGGGGAAGTGATACTGGGAGTCATATGTGAGTCATTATCCTATGAAGGAACGGTACCCTCTGTGGTTTCCTTCCGGATGTTCCACTGCGCTGTATTGTTAAGATCCCTGTCGGCCGTCGAGCCGAAACGGATATGACGTAAGACCGGAAGTGGCTTACAGGGCATGCGCAGGAGATGCGTTCCAGGAGTGGAACGCAGTACACGCGCGGTGAAACGGGCGGAAGAGGAATCAGTGAGGAGACAACCGGGGGAAAAAAGTAATTTGAAATGGCGTTTGTTGAGAATGTATAAATAAGAGTTACCTAATGGCAAGCATTTTCAATTTAGCAGCTCTTGAGAAAGTGGGGTAGTCCTACGAAACGCGTTGAGCCAGATTTCTGATGTTTTTATGAACGGTATTTTATATTTTAATACTATATTTTTTTAATATTATCCCAATAAATTTCTAACAACCTTATCACCCAGTGTATGGTGCTATAATTTCATATTGTGCCTTATGGTCTAAAGACCTTGCCCAGTAGATTTTTCCTACCTGAGATAAGTATGGTCTGTGAACAAAAAAGAAAAAATCTTAAACTTAAGAAGAGAGACAAAGGATTTACTGGTGGAAGAAACCTGGGAGTCTAAGAGGTCATTACCTACCTGGGGTATATACCAGGAGTGCAAGATAAACTGAGAGGCAGTATTACCCTCTCGAAAAAGTGAGTACCATCCATATGCACGTGGTGAAGGTGAAGGTTGAACATTGTGAAGATACTACACTTAGAGGAACTTTTTGCGCTGTTTTTCTTTGTTTTTATTTTGTAGTATATTGATGGGAATCCCTAACCATACAACAGCTGCGTAGAATCTTAAGGACTCTTTGGAATACCCTTACCCTTGGTATTGTTTTTGTATGATTTTTTATTATATGTTTCTAATTATATGTTTTGTATTCTATTGTCTGATAATAATTTGATAATAGTGGCGCTTCCCATTATCTTAGGCAGATACTCAATATAGTATTTACCTCTGGATAATATATATATTATATATATATATATATATATATATATATATATATATATATATATATATATATATAATTAAAATTAAACTTATCTGGCAAGAGAAGGGTTAATCTGCGGAGGAGAGAGAGAGAAGGCTTGGTCCCTGCGTAGTATACTCGCTGAGAAGAACTCACAAAATGGCTGCCGCGACGGGAGCCAATCAGAAAACGGGCGCGAAACAAGCGCTCATGGGAAATGTAGTTTTTCTCAGAAGTACCACAAAACAGTGCCCGAAGCCCCCCCAATACCTCTGACACACCGAATCATGCAACCGGATGATAGAGCAAGGGAAGACCAACAAAATGCGCCCACTCTGAAGGTCTTCAGGTAACCATGTTAAAAGGGAATTAACCAAAGGAAAATCCCCAGCAGGGAAGCTACTTGACTCAAGTTGTTCCCTCTTCAGGGCATAAGGTCCACCAGAAAATCCCTGGAAGCTGCACTATCCACTTTGGAGAGGGCAATTGTCAGCCATGGTCACCCGCCTAATGGTGGTATTCCATATTTGAAGAAAACAATAAAAAAAACTAAAGTTGATTGAGAGATGTTCTCCACCTGGTGTGCACAGCACGCAGGAACAAATCATTCTGGCTTGTTCTGGCTGAGGGCAGCTTAAGAGGGAGGGGAGGCTCCACCCCCTGCATACATTTAGAGAAATGTTCCTGCCTACTTAAAGGGGCGGATCGCCTCCCACTGTACCAGTAACCTGTATTGGACGACAGTGAAAACCTTTATTTTCTTTGGTATACAACCTTGACATGACAGGCAAAGAATCAAACTATTCTGTTTTCCTTGACATATTCCAAGAAAATTGAAAAAGTATCTGGACCTGGAAGCACACAAATTACTCAGGGAACTTAATTTAGTAAACAGTCAGACTAGAGTCCTTTAATTTAATATTAAATACTAGTTAAAGAGCCCGTTACATGGGCCACAGTGCCACTGCCAGCTGGTCGCGGGGCAGTCATGCGCAGTAGAGACTGCCTGCACCGCTGCAGATACAGAACTGGACGCTCCTATGAGTGTCATTACACACGTTTTAGTGATTATATAGGATATATTATGTATACACATACATAGTTCAATACATATACATAGTTCAATCATCCAGGCACATTTACAACTTTGCATTTATAATCATGTAAATTTACAAATACATTTTAACATGCATTTTACATTCTTACATTTAACAGACTAGCTTAACAAAGAATATTCATTTTCTTTGAATTGTCTGGCATGGCGGTAGCAGAGGAGACTATCCTTTGCCTCCCTCTCATCTGTTCCCCTCAAACTTTCCTCTCTCCCTCCTAGAGAAACCTCAGAGCTTAATATAGACACCAAAGGTACATTAGTGACACCACCGAGTTTACAGCTGTAAAGGAATGACATCAGTGATACTGTGCTTACATATTATATAGTTACCCAAATGATACCACAGAGCTTACAAATAAAATGGCGCAAACTAGTGTGAATTCAGAGCGTACAGTTGAAAAGTAACCTATAACAGTGCATAGTACTAAAGTGTTGAACAACCCTCTGTCATAAAAGGGGTTAATAATGTATTAACATTCATGAAGGGAGAGATTAAAAGCACCTTTGAGGAGAGAACTCTGGGCAAAGCACATGTGCAACAGCAGGTTCTGGTATGGCAAGCTTCTCCACATTTCTGTCTGCACAGAGATCATGTCTGGATAGTTTAGCCATTTCCATTTACCCACAATCCTTGAAGCTCCTCCTTCACCCCCAACCCCAGCACTATGATCCGATCCAGGGGACCTACTTGCATTGGACTGCTACTCTATTGTGCTCCTGATAAGCAGTCTTCACCTACCGTATAAGCATTCACTGAAAAATCTTATACATTTTCTGCTTTGGTAATTCCATCCCTTCCTGATCAGTCATCTTTTCCTAGTAGATGTAGAAAGCCATAGATTAAGGGTGGATGTACCATGGAGATGCACAGAAGAAAAGGAAATATCTGCACTAGAAAGCATGGGAAAGTACCAAGCAATAACAGGGTGGGCAAATTACTGCATGTTACCCCTATAAATGAGGTGAAACTGAATAAGTGCATAATTATAGCATAACACCAGAAGTGAAATAAATTGAAATTTATACTTCTTACCCGATTATGTTGGAATGACTACCTCCAGTACCTTCATTCCAAATTTTGCATCTGCAGAGGCATGGATGTCCAATTTATAGTGTTTTATGAACGTGGACTCTATGTGGCCGCCTTCCAAAAGTCTTCAGGCAATGCACTGACTTTGTATGCCAAAGATTTAGAGACCACCCTTGTAGAGTGAGCCTTCATTTTTATTGGATTTCTCCTTTGGCCTGCAAATATGAAATTCTGATGGATTGTATGATCCATCTAGCTATTGAAGCCTTGGAAGCGGATTATCCCTTATATTTCCCCTGGAAGTGTATAAACAAGGTGTCAGACTTCCTGATGTATTTAGTTTTTTGTAGGTAAGGAGGAGTTTACTAGCTGGTTCAATATCAGATATAGGTCCCAAGAGGGAACAATCTCTCTAATTCTAGGGAGCGTTTTTTTTATAGCTAACAAAACATTTAATTAATTTTCTGCCAGCTGATGCACAAGAACCGCTGATAGTGCAGAGATCTGAACTTTGATAGAAGCGGGCTTTAACCCTTGTTTAAAGCCTCTGCAGGAAATCAAGGATGACTGATGTGGAAATAGCTTGCGATTTTGCTCTCAATACACCATTTTGTAAAAGTCCTCCAAACGGTCAGACTTTTGAGGTAGAAGCTTTTCATCCTGCCAAGATATTCTTGATAACTGAATAAGAGATCTTATTTATTTAAATACCTCTACTAAGCCTCAAGAATACTAACTGGAAAAGTCTCGGATTTGGCTGTATCACTGGCCCCTGCAACAATAAATGCTGTCTGTTTGGAAGAATCCATGGCTTGGTTCTTGACATTCTTACCAACTCTGAAAACCAGCTTGTTCTGGGCCATCTTGAAGCAATGAGTTTTACCGCTGCTTTCTCCAGTCTGATTTTTCTCAAGACCTCTTGATGTACAGGGATTGGGGGTGAAGATTTGTCCCAGAGAGAAATCCCAGAATTGTTTGAGTGCATTATGAAAATAACTTCTTGCACTTGCTGTTGTGTTGCCATCAGATCAATCTCTGGGTTTCCCCATTCTGATATCTGCACATAGATTTTCTTATTTAGACACCATTCCCTTGGGTCTATCAGAGCTCAGCTCTGCCCAATGAATTATTGGAGCTACTTTCTTTAGAACATTGCTCCTTGTTCCCCCTTTATTTCTTATATACATAACTGTGCTGCTGTTGTCGGAGCATGTGTGTACAGCTTTTCCTTTTAAGTCTGACTGAAAATGTTTCAGGGTCTGTGTCACAGCCCTTATTTCCAGCAAGATGATGTGCAACTTTTGCACTGTTACAGACCACACTCCCTGCACTGTTAGTGTGTCCTAAACACCTCCCCATCTTGTATGGTCCTTGTATGAAAACTTGACCATGGTTCCTAGGCACTGTAACTTGTGATGACTTATCTTTACAGGAATATAAGCATCCTGTAGGTCTATTTTTGTAAGGAAGAGGTTGTGAAATATGAACCTGATGACAGATGTTACAGTCTCCATCTTGAAGTGTTTTGAACTAGAAACCAGTCGTTCCCTGAAGGCTTTGTAACAGAAAATAGAATAGAATATATCCCATATCTGTGAGTTTGTGGAACACACACACACACACACACACACACACACACACACACACACACACACACACACACACACACACACACACACACACACACACACACACACACACACACACACACACACACGGCAGAATCTGGTGTGTGTCAATTCTTTCTTGAATTTAGTTTTTCTGGGGTAATCTATTCTGAATCCCACTTTGACTTGATGAGAAGAGGTCTGTCTCCTTTGTTCAGGCTGCCTCCCCTGAAATATAGTCTTGTGTCCCAAAATGAATAGCTTCAGAACTTTTAGTTTGGAGCTCTACATGAGGATGGCCTAGCGCTATCCTGTGGAAGAAAGGCACTTTTGCCTCAAGTCATCTTTTTAATTAATTCCTCTAATTGTTCACCAAACATCTCTCCAGTTTATGGTAGGGTCATAAGCTTATTCTTTGAAGAACTATCTGCCCCCCCCAGGATCTCAAGCATAATGCCTGTGCCTGCAATGGACAAAGCTGATCATTTAACAGCTACTCTTAGGGAATCCATGGATGTGGCACACACACAAAGCTATTAGCTTCTTTAACATCTGCTACTTTTAGTCTAGATCTAGAAACAGAGGAATCCATTTCTCCTTTAGCCCAGACAGCCAAATATGCATTGTTCTGGCAATGCAGGCAAAAGCTGTTGCCACCTTCACGTTTTGCCCAACCATGAAATATTGCCCATTTAAAGTAGACTCCATACACTTATCCATTGGTCCTTTAATGCTGACCTATCTTAAAGAGGAATGGTAGTAGATGTTTAGCCAATCTGGATACTGCGGCATCTACCGTAGGTGGCGTGATCCAACGTGCAATGTAATTTTCTTCAATGGGTGCATCTTTGAGAATCTTTTTTGTGACAGGATCTCTTATCTGATCTTTTCCATTCTGCCTTTACCATGTCAAACAGAATGATGAAAGGGAAAACCAGAAGATTTCTTGATAACTAGGAAAGCTGCATCTAGAATACCCAATTCCTTACGTTCTACTAGACCCAAAATTTTTCTAAGGCCCTTTAAACACTCATCCATTTTATCCAGCCTAAATTAACTTGAATCATGCTGAATTTAACATTCCTCTTCTTCAGAAGAGTAATCAGAAATGGCCTTTTGTAGCCTAAATGTCTCTTCAGACTCCATCACCCTGCTGGACGTCTCTTCTCCAGGGTCTTCTAACCTGTTTTTTTTTCCCTTTGGCACTACAGCCTCTTGCATAGCAGAAAAGAAAATTTTAGTCTTACCTGTTAAATCCTTTTCCTAGTCCATATAACTCACAAGTACCACATGGAGGTGACAGCTCCTCCCTGTAGGCTGGAACAATTCTGCAGAGTGTGGGTGGAGCCTGCCCTTCCTCCCATCATTCACTCTCGCAAGCCCTGGCCACATAGGATTCTCACATCTACCAAGTGGGAGAAAAAAAAAAAAAAAAAAAAAAAGGGGAAGGAAAGACTCCTGTGAGTAAGCAGCCCAAGACAACCTCTACCTCCAGTTAAGTCAGACCGAGCTTGGCTTCTTTCACTGGGTGTGAGACCTGTGAGTTATATGGATTAAGAGAACATGATTAACAGGTAAGACTAAAATCCTCTTTCCTCTGTCATCCAATATAACTCACAGGTACCATTGGGATACAACTGAGCTGCCAGGGTGGGAAGAGAAGGCCGGTCCCCATGATACCAGAGTTCCCTTGGACTATCCAGGACACGGAACAGTCCAAACTAACGAAGTGTCAACTGACACTGAATAAGATAACCGCACCCAAGAACAAGAGTCAACAGGGCTCCAGCAGGTAAAGAGCAAAATGGTGCAGGAAGGAGAAAGTCCTAGACTGGCAAAACTGCCTCCAGGCCTGTCCCACCAAAGCTAACTTCAGCCAAGACCAGAACATGAACACGGTAATGTTTGGCAAACTGTGTGCACAGAAGACCAAGTGGCCACCTTTTACAGCTGTTCAGCAAAGGCCTGATTCGTGCAGGCCCAGGAGGCTCCAACAGACCAGGTGGAGTGTGCTGTTACACAGAAAGGAACTTGCTTTTTTCTGAGCTCATAAGCCTTGAGAATGGCAGACTCAATCCAAGGGGCAATAGTAACCTTGGACTCAGCCAAACCAGCCCTAGGAACCTCAGGGATGACAAATGAGTCAGCCTTATGGAAAGGCTCCGTACGGTGCACATAGATCTTAAGGCAGCATACCACATCTAACAAGTGGAGATCCCTCTCCTTGTAAGGTTTAGGATCCACCTTAGAATGAAATTCCTGGAACACACAAAGGACAGCCTTACTCTGAGACCAGGAAAGGCAGTTTGCTGGACAAGGCCTGCAATTCAGCAACTCTACGGACACAGACCGTTGACAGAAGAAAGGCCATCTTCCACGTCAGAAGGCGTAGAGGACTGGTAATTAAGGACTCAAAGGGAGGCCGCTGCAAAACATGCAAACTCAGATGAAGGTCCCACTGTGGAGTGGGAGCCTGAAGGGCAGGGAAGGCATGAACGACGCCCTAAAAGAAACCTTGACCTCTGGCAAGATGGCAATGCATCCCTGGAAAGAACACAGAGCTGAAGTCATAACGTCCAAGGAGCCAAGACTGAGCCCCTTTGATCACACCATCCTGTAAAAAAGGAAGAACAGGATTACCAGGAGATCAACTCCTATGAAGGCAGATCCCTGTCAACAGAACAAGAATGGAAAAAAATGGAACAAACCCCATGATGGGATTTGGAATAACCTGGCTACCTAGCCAGGATCATGGTGGAGACCACCAAAGGGGAAAAGCTTTTCCTCCTTAGGATGGAGGCTTCCACTACTGTGCAGTCAAAATCATCTGCTCCACATCCACCTATCAGAGAAGACTGTGAAGGAGGAGATCCAGTCTGAGTGACAGGGGAAACAGAACCCAAATGGAGAGAGCCACGAGTTCTGGCAACCAACGTACACTGGTTCAATAGGGGGCAATCAAAATGACCGCCGGACCCTCCATCCGAATCTTCGCAGAAGACTGAGAATAAGTGGAATTGGAGGAAATATAGATGCAAGCTGAAAGCACAAGGGAATCACAAGGGCATCCACAGCAAAAATGATCTGTAACATTAAATCAATAGTGTGCCTTTAATAGAGCAGCGATCTTCAGTTCTAATTGAGGGATTCTACTCAAGATATTGGTGGTTGGGATAAAAATAGCTCTTAATCCTAGGTCATGGGTTAGTAGGTC
Source organism: Rhinophrynus dorsalis (assembly GCA_037306005.1). NCBI lineage: Eukaryota > Metazoa > Chordata > Amphibia > Anura > Rhinophrynidae > Rhinophrynus > Rhinophrynus dorsalis. Next base: position 311,185,217 of record CM074718.1, read on the forward strand.
AATGACCTCTGTCCAGGCCAACTTTAACATTGGATGGTAATAATGAACAAAAAAAGTGAGAAAGACTTAATGAAAAGACTGAAGACTGAGTGCAGTGGTTTAATATCACATTGCAGAAATACGTGGGTGATCAAATAATCTTCACGATCCTTCTATGCATAATGTGATCCTCAGTGTCTTCACTCTTTCCTTCTGGCCTTAAATGACTACAAACGTTATGTAGATCAGAGTCTTCAAAGCTGATACTAGTTAGACAGGGACTCACTCGAATACAATTCCAGTATTAGTAGCCACATGTATTAATGAATCAGCACAACCGATGCTGTGGTTCTGAATGTGTTTGTACTGATGGCTGTCGTAGAGCTGAAGCATACATATGGAACTAATCCAGTGTGTGCTATCAAGGGTCCGTGTCACTAATCTGCATTTGAATATCTCGAATTATTGCACTAGAAGGTATGGCCCTAAACAGGGGAATGAACCACTAATAAAAATAGAGCACTGTGGTTTCACAAACTCTTAATACAGATAAATCTTATTGTCATAATAGAATATGCATCCCTATTTCCGGAACAGAGTATGATATTGAATATTATATTGCAATTATGCAAAAAGTCTCAAATGATTCATAACTATTCAAGCATGCTCATTATTTAATGTGCACCCATAACAGTCTAGTCCCATCCTCCTTGTAGAAATGCACCCAACAATTGGATAAGTACAATAGGAATGGCCCCTTACTGGACAGCTTATCCGACAGAACCCGCTACAATACTCATACAGTAGAGCCTGGTTCCTGGTGCTCAGTCCTCTTTGGATGGCCTCTTACTTTAAGTTCATGGTGAGTCTCAGTGTATCGGGTTAATAGTTTCATGAACTCACATCCGCCTCTCTTTCCATCTGTCCGTTGTCCTTATTCTCTTCTCCTCTTAGTTGTTAGTTATGGGTCCAGGTCTGGCGTCTTCCTATCCAGGGGAGGGCTGGCCTGGGGGGAGAAGAGGGTCAATTGCCCCCTGGGCTGGTCACATGTCTGGGCTAGTGGGCCACTGCCTCACTCAATCTCCCAATTGCTGCTCTAAATGGAGCTGCATTACGGATACCAAAGAGCTTGCAACTGAAATGGAACTACACAAATGATACCAAAGAGCTACAATGCAAATAGAGATACACTAACAGCATAACTTATTTCCCTTGTAAGCTCTATGGTATCACTAGAGTAGCTGCATTTGAACTGTAAGCTATATGGTCTCATTTGACTTAACAGTATGAATGCCAACATTAAAAGTAACTAAAGGGGGTAGGCTGGGTCAGTGGGCTGGAGAGACTGAAGTGGGCCAGTAGATTGTATTTGTCCGCCAGGCCACAAGTTGCCAGCCCTCCCCTGTTCCTATCACGTGCTCTTTGCGCCTTTTTCAAAGCACTGCAATAGGGCTAAAAGGTCCTCCTTAGGTGCCTTTTTACAGACAGCTAAAGCAAGCAGTTCGCCCAGATGGTGAGAGCTCAAGTGACCCAAACAGTAGCCAAGATGGGCCTCAAGGTACCACCTACAGCAGCGAATTTAAACTTCAGCATAGCCTCCAGCTATCAGTTATATCCTTCAATGCCATGGTGTCTGTAAATGGTAGAGCAGTATATTTAGAAAACATAGAAATAGGGGCATCAACCTGAGGAGGTGTAGCCAATAAAAAAGCTGCCTCCGAGAAGGGGTACAGCTTACAAAGTCTCTTGGAAAGAGAAAGGTGCCTTTCTGGTGTTTTCCACATATCCAGGATAACCAGGTCCAGAGTGGGAGGAAAACCATGAGGGATAATTTTTTTTTTTTTTTTTTTTTTTACACCATAGGATGTCGGAAGCAATGCTTAAACCCGAAATCGCGGGACACTTGGGATGTGAACCGGAGAATAGGAAAAGAGGAGACAAGAAGAATGATCTCTCTCAATTCTACGTTGCAGAGATGTCCCAAAGCAGTTTGTTCCATTGAAGTCTATGGAGCAAGTGCAGCCACACGGCAAACATGCCTTAAAGACGCAGTACACCAAGAATACAAAAACATTTAAAGTGATTCAAAATGCCCAAACACCGAAGGTAACATGTAGGGATAATAAAAGATAGATGATCCTTAAAGGAATCCCTAAAAAATAAGCCCATAACCCAATTAACCAGCAGAACTGTTCCAGCCTACAGGGAGGAGCTGTTGCCTCCCCGTGGTACCTGTGAGTTATAATGGATGACAGAGAAAAGATTTCTTGCATAGAGTCTTTCATCCAGGTAATGAAATCCTGGAACTGGTTAGGCATATCTTGGGCAGCCGCTTTCTTAAGACAGTCCTGACATAAGCATGATACCTCAGAAGCCAGCATTTTCTTCTGACATGTTAAACAATTTTTTATTTTTCTGTGCCTTTTCCTCTTTAGAAGGACCACCTTCAGATGGCTTATCCTTACCAGAAGCATTTTTGGATGAAGACGACATGAAGACTGACAAGAAAAGGAATAATCCCTATACAGACTAAATAGCAACAGTGACACATCACAATATCCTACCTTGTCCATGATAGCAATCCTATTCAGCCTGCGTGATGCTTGAGGCTTCCTCAAAAGCATCTCTCCTCAGAAGACCAAGGGGGTTTGTGGCGACATTGCACATGATGAAAATAGATGGGGGCGTGTTTTGTGACATCATAGCCTTTAGCCAATAAGGGGGCAGGGCTAGAAAGTAGGTAAACTATGGAGCACAGACTGCTCTGGCTAGTTATGTTCTTATCCTGTGTTGGTGGAGGATCCAGCTCCGTTTTGTGTCTTCTCCCCCATTTCCTGCCTATCCCTCCCCACCTGTTTGTTGGCTTGTATGCTGGACATCTCAAGGTAACATTGGGTAATTGTATGGGTAACTTAAAGGGATAGTAATACTTTGTTTTATCTTTATTTTGTAGGCATTAAAAAAACATGAATGATAAGTCTTATCTCTCAAACCTTTATGGTTTGAGAGATATTCACAAGCAAAGTTTCCCCCTCCCGCCCCTTTTACCTAGTGTAAGCAATCTCTTCTCAGATGTGGAATACAGTCCATAGACCAGACAGATAACAGCAAGGGACAATATTCTTCCTATCAGAACAATGAAAGCCCTGCCCCCCCTCGACAAGCTTTTCAGCTTTTTCCCTCATCTTAATTGAAGATTGTCCCTCTCTGCAGTCTACCTGGGCACCTCCCTTCTGCTCTGGCTGAGCAGTCTTACATCAGTAAAAGGGGCGGGAGGGTGACACTTTGTTATTGAATTACTCTTGAACTATAACTGACAGTATTGAAATAACACTCTCCAAAGTCCAAATACTATGATGATTAGAGTTGCTTTTATTATGAAACATTACTATCCCTTCAATGCAATAGGGGGAGAATAAGGGAAATAGTTTGCCTAGTATAGTTTGAAGGAATTGCACTCTTAAATGTAAATCTCTGCATCATTGCTTTTTCTTATTAAATACTGCCCAAGTAGACAAACTATTAGAGTTATTATATATGTACATATATGAATTAATTACCACAGGGTTATGCACTAAGGTGGGATAAAGAGTTGATAAGGCAGATATTACTTCTCCAGTGATATCACTTCTCTAGTTCCTACGTTATTTTATAGAGCCAATGCACTAAGATCTCCAAAGCTGGAGAAACCTTAGAACACTGGCTCCATAGAACACAGGAACTGGAGAAGTGATATCACAAGAGAAGTAATTTATGCACATCACCTCTATCACATCTTAGTGCATCATCCTTCAGTATTTCATAGGACTAAACTGGTATTACGTAAGCCTTATGTGTCAATGAACACAAAACTAGCACTACAAACAACAAAACAAGAGCCAGGAGGGTTCCAACTACTGAAAAGGTTTGAATAAAACGTAGAGGTGTCACGGGGGGCACTACAGGGGCTGATAGTCCAAGTGTAAACTGACAAGGAAACTGCAGTGAAAATAGGGGATCTATATGTGAAGACCAAGCAAAGCCAGTTTTGGGTGGGTGCAACGCATCCAGCACGTGATGTTACTGGTGAATTGGTTGGTACTGTACTTACTTTCCTTACTAAACCCTTTGAATTCCACTTTTTTTGGTTAGTGTATGACAACCATTCCCATTTACTTTAAGATTGCTTGAAAATACTAGCTATTTTTTTTTTCTTTTACACTATTGTTGTGGTGTTAGTCTTGGACACCGTGCTAAATGTCATTCCGTGAGAGTGAAGATTTAGGCTGTGCTATTGTGCATAATTTTCTGACAGTTTGGTCTGTAGTTACCAGGCTAAAGAGGTGCAGGTCTGGAGCAAATCAACTGCACCATGGGTTAAAGTGTTACTAATGTCATCCTATGTAAATACTCTATTTGAATCGCATTGTTAAATAAAGTATTGCTGGCATTGAGTTTATTGCATGAATTATTCACTTTTTACCCTGTACACTTGACTGGCAATTGATGTCCATGAGCCATATTTAAAAAGTCCACAGATCTGGTGCGTGCTTGTGAACCCTCTGTCCTCTAAGTGCGCCACACTAGAAATACCAGATGGGAGGTGGTGTGGTGCTCCAAACGTCCTCACGACGTCAGTCTGGGTTTATCATACGCAGCAAATTAATTTTGTCCCTCATGGAGATCTGTCGTGTTGTGCAACATCAATTGAGCTCCAGCTAATATACCAGATACGTGATGGAAAAGGGCGGTACGTGAAGATTCTAATTTAATTTAAGAGTAGGTATACTGTGTAAAAAACATTAATAAGGCAAACTAGGGATAATTATTTCTAGACATTACTACAAAAAAAAAAAAAATAGATTTAACAAGGTAAGACTAAAATCCTCTCTTTTTCCATATGGAATACAGGTACCATGGGGAGGTGATATTCCTTTGGAAGGCAGAACATAGAAGACAAGTTCTTGAGGGTGGATTCTTCACTCCCCTTTTGCACCTGACTCCAGTTATATGATATGAGGCATGCTCAGTATTATAGGACAGTGAGAAAAGAAGAGGTAAGCTCCTTGAGAAAAGACCCAAAGGAGGACTAACACATACAGGCAAGCGAGACCAAGAGGTGTCCCTTTCTCTGGGTGGGAGACCAGTATTCCATGGACTAAGAGAAAATGATTTAACAAGATAAGACCAATACGGGTTTCTCTTTCATCAAATATGGAACACAGGTACCATGGGATATACCAACGGTAGGCTTCAAGAGGTGGTAAGTAAGAGAAAGTGCGTAGCATTGATACCCATGAGACAGGAGTTCTCTAAGAGTATCCAGAACTAGAACAACCAAAACCGAAGTATCAACAGACACTGAAAAATAAGCACAGCAACAAGAGCCATGGCTCAAACAATTGAACAGTAAGGCATGGGGAAAATATGTCCTTAGACAGGCAGAACTGCCTCAAGGTCCTTCCTGCCAAAGGTAGGTTCAGCAGAAGCAAGAACATCCACACGATAGTGCTTAGCAAAGGTGTGCACAGAGGACCAAGTCACAGCCTTGCACAATTGCTCAGCAGAGGCCTGATTCTTGTAGAGGCCCCAACAGATCTGGCGTAATGTGCTATATAACAGAAAGGAAAAGGTTCCTTTCCTGAGTTCATATGCCCTATGAATTGTAGACTTGATCCAAGAGGCAATGGACCTTAGAAGCAGCCTGACCTGCCCTAGGACCCTCAGGAATGACAAAGGCAGCAGTCTTATGAAAAGATTCTGTCTGGTGCACATAGAACTTGACAGCACATCACATGCAACAAATGGAGATCCCTTTCACTGTCAGATGTGGTGAGGGCAAAGTGAAGGCACAACAATCTCCTGGTTGATGTGGAACTCATAAGCCACCTTGGGAAGGAATTCCTGGGAGGTTTAAAAAAAAAAAAAAAAAAAAAAATAGCCTTGTGAAGGACAAAGTCTGAAACTCATCAACCCTGCGGACAGAGACCACAGCCAGAAAAAAGTCATCTTCCACATCAAGAGACACAAAGGAATGGTAGCAAAGGACTCAAAAGGAGGCCTCCAAGACACCCCAAAACCAAATTAAGGTCCCACAGAGGTGTGGGAGCCTCGTAGGTAGGGAAAGCATGGGCGACCCCTTGAAAGGGCACTTTATGGCAGAATAGTAATTTGCGTGCAGAGTGCATGCAGAAGTCAGTTACATAGTAGCTTAGGCTGAAAAAAAAAGACTTGCGTCCATCAAGTTCAACACTTTTCCTATTCCCGTTTATGGTCATTGATCCAAAAAGGCGACAAAAAAAAACCCCTCAATACAACAATAGGGGGGGGGGGGGGAGTCCTCCTTGATTCCAAGTGTCAGATTTCTCCTTGGATCAACAAGCACTAAATAAATACTAACATACCTAGCCCTCCATGTTCTGCTCTTTTAAAGAAAAAGTATCTAGGCCCTTTTTAAAGGCATCTAGTGTATTCAAGAGCACCTCCTCAGGCAGTGAATTCTATACCTTTATTGTCCTTACCGTAAAGAATCCCTTCGGCTGTTGTAGATGAAATCTCCTTTCCTCAAGTTTAAGCGAGTGACCCCTCATCCATTATACTTTTCTGTTAATGAACAGGTCTTTGGAGAGCCCTTTGTATGGCCCCTGAACTTATTTTATAATGCTATCATATCCCCTCTAAGATACCGTTTCTCTAGTGTGTACAAGTTTAATTTTTCTAGCCTTTCATAACAAACTTTCCATTCCCTTTATTAGTTTTGTAGCCCTCCTCTGCACTCTCTCTAGTTCCATAATGTCCTTTTTTGGAAAAGCAAATATAGTTTTTGATACCTTTTATTGGCTATCTAAGCTGATTTAGAATGCAAGCTTTCAAGACCTTAAGTCTCTTCCTCAGGCATGTTATACAGATAAATATGAAAACATCTCAAATATAAGTACACGTTGCATTGTTTAGCATGGAAATCTGATAAGAGAACTCAATTCAGATGCAGATACTTTGATTAGTGGTAAATCACACTCTTCCTCTGAGGCTTTAGAGGTATTTACGATGCTCTTGGGTCTGTTGGAAAGGTCAACCCACTAAGTGATAATGTGACAAACTCTGTCCTTATTCAAACCATTACAAATAGCATTACATTTTAACATTAATTTTACCTCCCATACCTTTCTGTCCCTCTGAGCACGGAACCGTCCCATCAATACAGTTAACTTGATGTCCCTGACACTGTGCCCATTTTGACAAAAATGTTCTCCCACAGGTGTCTGCCTTTTTGTCATTAACACTGGATCTGTGGGAATTAAACCTCTTATGTAGTGCTTGTCCTGTTTCTCCCACATACAGAGCTGTTGGGCATTTTGCACACATAAGGTATATGTGCGGTTCCACACTCAGAGGGACAGAAAGGTATGGGAAGTAAAATTAATGTTAAAATTTAATGCTATTTGTAATGGTTTGAATAAGGACAGTTTTTGTCACATCACTTGGTGGGTTGACCTTTCCAACAGACCCAAGATCAAATACCTCTAAAGCCTCAGAGGAAGATTGCAATTTACCACTGACTGATCAAAGTATCTGGATTGAGTTCTCTTATCAGATTTCCATGCTAAATGCAATGTGTACTTGTATTTAAGAGATGTTTTCATATTTATCTGTATAACATGCCTGAGGAAGAGATTAAGGTCTTGAAAGCTTGCATTCTAAATCTGCTTAGTTAGCCAATAAAAGGTATGAAAAACTATATTTGCCTCCTGTATTTCCACAGCTAACACGGTACCAACTCACCTTTTTCAGAAAAGGTGTCCAGAACTGAACAGCATATTCAAGGCCTGGTCTTATCATAGACCTGTAAAGAGGCAAAACAACATCTTCCTCCTGTGAGTCAATACCACTTTTAATACATGCCAAAATCTTATTGGCTTTTGCAGCTGCCAGATGGCACTGTGCGCTACTGCTAAGTCTATTGTCTACAATTACTCCCAAATCCTTTTAATTAGTAGATTTCCCCAAAGAAACACCATTAAATGTAATATGTTGCTTGTTTATTATTATACCCAAAATGCATAACTTTACACTTGTCTATGCTGAATCTTGCCATTTGCCTGCCCAGTTACCCAATTTGTCCAAATAACCAAATAATCTTGTAATGAAGACGCATCCAGTTCAGACTATTATCCTACTTAATTTTGTCATTGGAAAACACGGATACATGGCTCCCTCCCTATGCCCACTGGGAGATTAACAAATTAAAAAGAAGACGACCCAGAACAGATCTGAGGTACTCCACTTATTATGTTTGTCCAATTGGAGAGATTCCCATTTACCACCACTCTCTGCATTCTTTCAGCCAATAACCAATCCACACACAAACATTTGCCCCTAAGCCTATTTAATTCAATCTGTACAGTAACCTATTGTGTGGAACCGTATCAAATGCCTTGGCAAAGTTAAAATTGATCACACCCAAATCTATATTTTTACTCACTTTCATAAAATGCAATCAACGGAGTTTGACAAGACCTGCTTTTTTCACAAAGCCATGTTGGTTTCTGCTAAGGATATTCATGTTCAAGATGAATTCCTGAATATATTCCCTTAGCAACCTTAAAGGAACTCAGATGGAGTCCTTTGTTCATACAATCCTGATGGCCAGAACCACAAAGGTCAGACCTCTTTGGAAGACAGATCCCTGTCCACACACACAGAATGAAAAATGGACCAAACCCTGTGGAATGCCTTAGAAGAGACAGGCTTCCTAGAGAGGATCATAGTAGATATGAATTCAGGTGAGAAAGCTTTCCTCAGGATGGCGGCTTCAACAGCCATGCTGCCAAAGCCAGCTTTCTCCATGAAGTTTTTCCAAAGGTAGCCATGAAGGAAGATGCCCGGTCTGGGTGGCAGTGGAAACAGATCCTGAGTTGAAAGACACCAGCTCCGCAAACCATGGTCTCTTGGTCCAATAAGGTGCAACCTGAATTCCCGTGGGACTGTCCATTCTTTTCTTCCGGAAGACTCTGGGAATTAAATGAATCGGAGGAAAGATGTAAGAGGTGACAGCACCATGCAATCATATCTGTGGCAAAGGCTAGAGGACCCCCCCAAATTGGAGAAAAACACTAGAACCTCCCTGTTCCTTGTGGCCATTTAGGTCTGAGGTAACTTTGGCACAATCAGGGCAAACACTTGCAGATGGAGTTCACACTTTCCCAAATCTACATCTTGGAGACTTGGAAGTCCACCAGGATGTTTTCTATCACTGGAATGAATGGCGGAGATGGCTGAAATGTGGGCTTCTTCACAACCCAGGCTGTGCTTTAACTAGAACCAGGTGGTGGCACTTAGAGTGCCTCCTTGACAATTGATAGAAGCCATGGCCGTGGTATTGTCCAACTGGACCCCGTACTGGGTGACCCTTCAACTGAGAGGGTCCAGTACACCAGAGCAAGAGATAACCAGGAGCTACAGAACCTTGATGGACTGAAGAGATTCTTCTGCAGTCCATCTGCCCTGGTGACCAGGAACTGCATCCCAGGCATTCGTTGTGACCATGGTCAATTCCAGTATCAGGAAGAGCTTCCCCTGGTCCAGGTTGTGCTGCTGCAGCCATCAATGCAGATCCCCTCTGTCTTCTGGAGCAAGGGAGAGCTACCGATCCAAGAAATCCAGATTCGCATGTCACATCTTGAGATCCAGCCTCTGGAGTTCCCTGGTGTACATGAGAGTAAGATACCACTTCTAGGGTAGACACTAGGCAGCCCAGAATCCTCATACTCCTTGACTGGAGCAGGGGGTCACTCCAAAGCATGGAACACATCCTGCATGACCTGCAGGATACTGCCTTCTGGCAAGAAAACCTAAGTTGGGCATTGAAGCTCACTCCCAGGAATATCATCTCATGGGAAGGGACTGGGGAAGACACAGACATTCAGGATCCAGCCATAGTGGACCAGAATCTGAGCACATTCCCGGACCTGCCGAGCCAGGAGTTCCTGCGACAGAGCCTCGAGTAGGTGGTCATGCAGACAAGCAGCCATCTGAATACCCTGGGAAAGAATGAAGGCTGTCAATGCCCCCATGACTTTGGTAAACCTCCGATGAGCAGAGGCCAGTCCAAAGGACAGACTGATGAACTGGTAGCACTCCAAGCCAAATTCAAAAACGCAGATATCGTTTACTGTCCGGATGAATCGGGATGTACAAGTACACATCCTGAAGGTCTAAAGATGTGAGGTACTCCCCTGGGCACAAAGCTGCAAGGACACAGTGCAAAGACTCCATCTTGAAGTGAGCAGGCTCCACATACAAGTTGAGTTACTTAATATCCAAAATGGGCAGCTGTTCTCCTTTGAAGCCACAAACAAGTTGTAATAGAAACCTAAATCTCTGGAGGCAGCACAGGAAAGAACTCCCATCCAGAAGTGACTGTACTGCTTCCCTGAACATTTGTAGCTTTAACTGGCCCATGGGGACCCAGGACAAAAAAAAAATAATCTTAAAGGATGAAGGGACTTGAACCCTATTCTGTACCCTTCCAAAATTATCTGCAATGCCCACTGGTCCAAGCATTTTAGGAGTAGCCGAAGATGTCCACCAACAGGGGCCAGCAGACCAGGATTCCACAAATCATGCGGAAGTTGGCTTCCCAGACATCCGCCTTGCACAGTGGTTCGTTTGCACTGCCATTTGGGCTTGGCGGGAGGGTGTGGGGGGGTGCTGAGTAAAGGCCTGCGAGGCTTGTGGCCTTTGCACCTCCGATTGGCGGGGACGAAAAAGATGCAGTTTGCTCACCATAGTAGGGTGCTTGGAGGACATCAGAAGTAACATTACTCTTGCCCCCAGTAGCATCCCTAATGAACTGCTTTAACTCTGGACCAAAAAGGACATCAGAAGCATGCATGTTAGCCTCTGACACGTTGGCTAGAATGGCAAAATGATCCTCCCTTGGGAGTACCCGCACGGACAGCATCCAAAGACCGCAACAGCTCTGTTGACCCAGGCAGAGGCAAAAATATGCCTTAATGCAGCTCCAGTGGCAGCAAAGATGGATCAGAGGATAGAGTCATGTTATCTGCCACATTCTTAAGACCAGCAGTGGACTTGGCTAGCCTGGAAATAGGGGATCTACAGAAGGAGAAGCCCACTGCGTTAAAGCTACCTCTGAAGGGATGTACACCTTAGAGAATCTCAGACAGACAACCATTAGGAGTTTTCCACTCATCCAGAAGAATCTGATCAAGAGTGGCATGGGGTGGGGGTGGAGGTGGGATTTCCTACACCTCTGAAATAGGTCCATAGAGGAAGGACCTTCATCAGGGTGTCAAAACTGAAGGGTCCTTAAAACAGCCCTGATGAGCCCCTCAGCAGAGGGAAGAGGGTAAGCCTCATAGGAGTCAAGAATCCACATCTTCATATTCACTTTCCTCATCTTCAGAAGAGTCCTCAGAGGAGCCTGTGAGTGCATGCAAACCTGGGGCCTTAGAGACCACAAAACTGAAGGTGGTAGGGGGCTTACAAAACTGAAGAACCCCTTGGATGGAAAGAGCAAGCTGTGCCACAGTGGACAACACATTTACCCAAATTGTCTCTTGTTCAAGGCTGCAGGGCTCCTGTGTAGTAGCAGGGGCCATAGCACATGAGGAGAAGAGATCCAGAATACCCTCCAGGAAGCCCCAATTTGACATGAGGGACAGTAAGCAAGAGGGGTCAGAGACATCCCTGCGTCATAGCCTTAGGTCTAGCCCCATGTCCCATTGTATCAAACAACCTCAAAGGATTAGTGTCTAATATAAAATACTAGCAATAGTTCCCCAGAATAATAATTCACCCTGCAAAAGTCCAGAATACAGGCAAAGGGTTAATTTGAAGAGCAAGGAAAGGAAGCCTCCATGCAGGATAAGAGAAGTAATATAGCGAATGCAAAACAGGTAGCCAAATGGGAGAAAGCCCCCAAAAACGCATTCTAGGTAATGTAGTCTGTCGCTGTTGACTAGAAATGCCTACAACTCCAATCATCGGTCACGAGGGGCCCCCAAGACACTTGGGATGTGAATCGGATGAAAGGGCATGAGGAGACAAGAAGAATGAGCCAACACTGAATACAGTGTCCCATAGAAGTTCTCCCACAGTCAAAGGAGCAAAGATGGTTGTGCCATGGGAGAAGTGTCTGAAAGGCACCATGCACCAAAAAAGCTCAACATTTTAAGTGACCAAAAGCACCCAAATACCCTAGAGGGAATGAGGGGGTAAGTAAAACCCCCCCAAAGGGAACAGCCAAGAAAAGGCCCCTAACCCAGAGAAACCAGCAGTGAAGGGGTTAACAATTACTATGCAGCCACCCATACTCCAACTCAGGGAAAAAAAAAAAAAGAATACTTAACAGGAGTGCAAAAGCCCAAGAGCTCAAAGACAACCCCTGTACAGAGGAGCACAAGTGGGGACAAGGTGGACAATGCACTCAAAGGGTTTCTCACCATTCTTCATCTTGTCTTCAGGTTACCACTGTGAAGAACAGAGCTTCAGAAAGACCCTGTTGGGAGTGAAAACTTTGGTTGCAAGATTCTCTTCACAGGCTGCCAAGGGTCCAACACAGCACTTTTACACTGGTCAATCATCCTGGGGAAGCCAGTAATGGTAACCCCCCCCCCCCCCAATGGGGGATTGTGACAGTCCCATATCTAAAGTAAAAAAAAAATAAGCTAAAACTAAGCAGCAATGTTTCAAGCCATGTCCAGTTCAGTAAGGAACATATCAAAATTGGAGGTGGGGGCCGGTTCAGCCTACAGAAGTGGAGGGAAGGCCGCACCCTCAAGACTTTGTCTGCTGATAATTTCTGCCTTCCAAAGGAAGATCACCTGCCCCATGGCACCAGTATTCCATATGGGAAGAAAAGTAGTTCACAAAAAAAAAAAAAAAAAAAAAAAAAAAATCACAATTTAAATGTACTATTAACCCCTTGAATGCTAGTGAGATAATGTGTTGAGACCCCTTGAAGGTTTCAAAACCTTTTTAATCAATAGGAATCTTCACCCCCCATGGTGAAGTTTGTTTGCTCCAGAATTGCACCTTTTTAGTTTGATGAATACAACCCCTGTTTAAAATAGTAGGAACAAATTGTGTCACAGTATCATTAGAATACTTCCCAAGTATACTTAAAACATACAGCAATGCTGAAAACCACTGGCTGTCTGGGGTCCTGAGGATGGTGGGAGCTGTAGTCCACAAAATACGGAAGTTCTCTGCACAGCAGGGATGGGTTCAGGTGCCCTGTGGATCCTTAATGCTCTGGTGAAAAATTCCAGTCAGATATGATTGATCTAGATTACATTGGTATAGAAGATCACATACTGATGTACTAAAAAGATGACCAAGCCAACTGTGCACCAGAGTATATGGTACATTTTATTTGTTCCTTCATGATCTGCTGCACACACAGTATTGTGCAAAAGTCTTAGGTAGGTGTGAAGAAATGCTGTAAAGTTTATTTTTATGAACAAAATGATACTGAGTGAACAGAAGAAAAATCAAAATATTTGGTTTGACCACCATTTGCCTTCTAAACCAGGGCTTAAAATTTGAAGTAATTGCTACTAGCCAGACTAAATTTTCACTTGCCATTGGCTAGTGGTGAGTGGAAATTTTGAGCCCTGTTCTAAACCATAATCAATTCTTCTAGGTTCAAACATGTTGGAGAAATAACCACAGTTCTGTGGATTTAGGCAGTCTGAGTTTCTACTCTTCATGTAAACCCAGACAGACTCAGACCAGAGAACAGGGCTCTGTGGGGGCCATACCATCACTTCCAGGACTCCTTGTTCTTCTTTAAGCTGAAGATAATTCGTAATGACTTTTGCTGTATGTTTGAGGTCATTGGAATTGCCAAAGATGTCCACCAACTGGGGCCAGCAAAAGCCAGATCATCAAAACAGTAGTGTTTGGCAAAGGTGTGCACAGAAGACCAAGTGGCCGCCTTGCACAGCTGTTCAGCAGAGGCCTGACTCTTGTAGGCCCTGGAGGCCCCTACAGACCTGGTGGAGTATGCTGTAATACAGAAAGGAACTGGTTTCTTTGTAAGCTCTGAGCCTTGTGACTGGTAGACATTCCAAGACGCAATAGCGACCTTGGAAGCAGCCACACCTGCCCCAGAACCCTCAAGGATGACAAATAATGCAGTCTTACAGAAAGACTCCGCAAGGTGGATATAGAATTTCAGGCAAAGCACTACATCCAACAAGTGGAGATTCCTCTCGTCAGTTTTGGGGTCAGGAGATGGGGAACTCAGACCCCCTTAGGAAGGAATTCCTGGGAGGTACAAGGAACTGCCTTATCCTTTGGAAACAGGGAATGGCAGTTTAGCAGGACAAGGCCTGCAACTCAGTGCACAGAGACCACAGCCAGAAGAAAGACCATTTTCCATGTCAGAATACACAGAGGAATGGTTGCAAGAGACTCAAAGGGAGGCTGCTGCAAGATTCCCAACACCAGATAAGGATCCCAATGGGGAGACCTATAGGCAAGGAAAGCATGAGCAACACCCCGGAAAAACACCTTGATGTCTGGCAAGATGCTGGAAAAAAACAGAGCGCTGAAGTCTGCACCCTTAAGGAGCTAGGACTGAACACTTTGTACACACCATCCTGCATAAAAGACAGGACCATAGGGAAATCAAATTCCTGTGAAGACAGATCCCCGTCTACACACCAAGAATGGAAGACCAACCAAACCCTATGGTAGGCCTTGGAAGAAAGGCTTCCAAGCCTAGAACATAGTGGAGATCACCTCAGGAGAGCAACCTTTCCTCCACAAGATGGAGGCTTCAACAGCCATGTAGTCAAACCCATGAGCACCACATCCTCCTTGCAAAGGTATCCCTGAAGGAGGCGATCCAGTCTGAGTTGCAAAGGAAATGAATCCTGAATGGAGAGGGCCACAAGTTCTTTGAACTATGCCATCCTGGGCCAATAGGGGGCAATCATGATTACCGCTGGGCCATCCATCTGAATCTTCCACAGCACCCTGGGAATAAGAGGAGAGAATATGTAAGCCAGATGAAATAGCCATGGGATCACCAAAGTGTCCACCATGAAGGCCAGAGGATCTCCCCCAACGGAAAACAAATCAGAACATTCCTGTTGTCCCTGGTGGCCATTAGGTCCATCTGAGGAAGACACCAGGACGTTGACTATGCCTAGAATGTGCACTGTGGAAATAGCCAGAACCTGATCTTCCACCCAGGCCAAAATAGATTAGACTTCTGACCAAGCGGGAGCGCTTGTGCCTCCTTGCTTGTTGATGTATGCCACAGCCATGACAATGTCTGAGTGGACACAGACTGGGTGGAACCTCCTCAATGGTGGACACCCCTCGACCCATAAGAGTCATGAACTTGCGGACCAGAGTTGAGTACCGCTCCAGAGCTTGGGAGACCAAATGCATGGTCTGCTGAATGGAGTTCTCCATCAGGAAAACTTTCCCTTGGCAGGTATCAAACCCGATTCCAAGGAAGACCAGGTCCTGAGAAGGGACCAGAGCAGACCTCTCCATGCTGAGAATCCACCCAAGATTGAGGAAAACCAGAGCACAATCCTGGACTTCTTGGTCCAGGAGGTTCCTTGACTGACCCTTCAGCAAAAGGTTGTCCAGTCCACATAAGGGGTCATCTGAATCCCACAGGTATAAAGGCAGGCAATTCATGCCCCCAGAACCCTGGCAAACACCAAAAGGACAGATGAACTGGAAGTGCCCAATTCGCAAGCGAAGCGGAGGTACTGACTGACTGGATAAATCAGGATGTGCAAGTATCCTGCAGATCCAGAAATGCCAGGAATTCCCCTGGACGCAAAGCTGTGATGACAGAGCTCAAGGATTCCATCTTTAAGTGTGCAGTCACAACAAAAGAACAGAGGTCTTTGAGGTCCAAGATAGGATGGCTGCTGCCATCCCCCTCTTGGCCACCACAAGGAGGTTGGAACAGAAACCTGAACCTCTTGAGGAGGAAGCTCCTTGAGAAAGACTTAACTTTTTCTGGCCCAGGAGGGACCTGGATAGTAAGAATTTGTAGGGAGGAAAGGATTTGAAGGCAATCTTGTACACTCTTTCCAATACTATCTGCAGAACCTACTGGTCCACCACTGACACTGCCCAGGCAGTTGAAAAATGGCTTAGGTGCCTACAGGCAGCTGCAGGAAAGGATTGTGACAGTCATGCAGACTTTGGCTTGGCAGTGGCGTGCTCAGAGTGCCACTGCTGTATGATCTTGGTTGGGGAGGCACCGGTTTGAGACACGCTCCGATTCGACCTTTGTGCCTCTGGATTGGCAGAGATGAAAAAGATGCTGTTCCCTCACCATGTGAGGGTGTTTGGAGACCTGGGGCAACAGGGTGCTAGTCTCCAGTGGCCTCACCAATAATCTATTTCAGTTCTGGCCCAAAAAGTTTTGCCCTGAAAAGAGAGTAAATCAGTGACGACTTAGTTGACAGGTCAATAGACCAAATCTTGAGGCACAAGGTGCGTCTGGCCGTGGCAGAGAAGGCAGAAGCCTTAGCTGAAAGTCTGACAGCATCAAATAGAGCATCAGTGACATATGTCTGAGCCTCAGACACATTGACCATGAGGGCTAAAAGATCCTCCTTACTGGTGCCATTTCTGATCGCCTCAGTAAGTTGTTTGCCCCAGATAGTGATGGCTCTAGTAACCCAAACTGATGCCAGAGTAGGCCACAGAGCAGCACCAATGGCAGCAAAGTTTCAAGTTTCCTGTTAGTCATATCCTTAAATACAGTAGCGTCAGCCAGGGGCAGAGCTGCATACTTGAAAAGTCTAGAAATCGGGGAAGGGATCAACTGTAGGGGGTGACGCCCACTGAGCCAAAGGTGGCTCTGAAAAGGGGTACAGCTTATTAAATCTCTTAAAGAGAAAGCCGCCTGTCCGGCATCTTCCACTCATCCAGCAAAACTTGGTCTAGAGTGAGGTTGAGTAGAAACACTGTAGGACTCTACATCTTTGAAAGTCATCAGAAGAACACTGAGCCTCCCTCAGGGGTATTAGTGACCTGAAGGGTGGTTAAAACCACCTTAATAAGGCCCTCAGCAGAGAGCGTAGGGTCAGACTCAAAGGGATCACCCCATGCAGAGGTAGGATCTCCATCACATTGCCCTTCCTCTGTGTCACCAAAGGAGTCCTCAGGATTCAGTGAGGGCAGGTGTACCTGGGGCTTAGGGGCAACAAACCTGAAGGTGGTTGAGGGCTGCCATAAATGGAGGATGCCCTGGAGGGAGAGAGGGAACTGTGCCATAAAGGACTAAGTCCTTGACCCATAGTAGCTCTTGTTCAATACTGGAGGGCCCCGGTGGCCTAGTGGGGGCAACAACACATGAGGGGCTTAAGTGTCCTGAGTATTCTCTAACCTTAGCGTTAGTTGCAGCCCCATGTCCCTTTTGATCCAACATCCTAACAGGGGAAGTGTCAAAACAGTAAGTGAAATCCCAAATACTGTGTTCAATAATTCACCTCAAAGCCCAAGAAAGACCTTATCTGGCAGGCAAAGGGTTAATTTGAGGAGGATAGCAAGGAGATACAAGCCTATGCATAGGATACTCCATTAAGGAAAGAAAATAGCTTCTGAAAACAATCAACCAATCAGAAGCCAGCAAAACGGACATTCTGTGAGTTGGTCAATTCTTAAGGTTGTATCCTAGCAATGCTTTAACCCCTTAAGGACCGGAGGTTATGGGACATTTCCGTCCCATAACGACCGCATAGGGGCACGTTGACGCGCCGGTACACGTGACCTGTCACGTGTATCGGCGCGTCACTATGGGGCTTGAAAGAGATCGCTCCGATCTTGGAGCGGTCTATTTCATGCCCTATTTTTACTTACAGCGCTCCCGGTAGAGCGCTGTAAGTAAAAAGTACGTGACGTACCATGACCGTCATCGGTCCTTGAGTAGTTCAAGGACCGTGACGGTCCTGGTACGTCAAGGGTCCCTAAGGGGTTAACCTGCATTCACAGGGATGTGAACCGGATCGTAGGGCAGGAGGAGACAGAAGAATGAGCCCTCTTTTTCTTAACGGTTGCAGAGATAAGTCCCAAAGCAGTTTGTCCCTTTGAAGTCTATGGAGCAAGCGAGGCCGCGCAGTAACCTCACCTTACAGCGGAGCTTTCACCAGCTTGACATAGCACGGTAAATGATAATTACACATTATTGATTTTTATTTTCAAGTATAATTGCTGCATTAAGGAAAAATATAACCTTTTATGCAGGCAAGCACTGGCCGGGATCTTGCAGTAGTGCCTGAGCTGTCAGTCATGGAGTTGAAGGGTATGGACAGCACAGATGCAGAGATGCCAGCTCTGCAAGATCTCTGCGCTGTTCCCCACTGCCCGTCTGAAGGGATAGTAATACTTAAACGGATAGTAACCTCCCCCCGGTAAACTTTAAGAGAAACGCTAGTAATAAGCAAATCATACGTAACTCCCTTATCCCCATCTCTCAAACTGTTATGGTTTGAGAGATGTAAGAAAAGAAAGTCCTCCGCTCCCTCCGCTTTCTCATGCATCCGCTGTACAGCGGACGTCATAAGATCCTGCTTCCCAGACCAGACGGTGGCTCTTCAGGAGCGCTGTCATCTGGATATCTTCTTATAATTACTTCATCGGAATGGTCTAAAATGTGTGCCTGGCTTGCAAGCACATGTTGTAGACCATACCGAGATATCCAGATGACAGCGCTCCTGAAGAGACGCTGTAAGTCGGTCGACCAGATTCTGCCTGACGAGCTGTAAAGCTGTCAGAGGCAGAAAGGGCAGGGAGTGGAGTTTTTTCTTTTCTTACATCTCTCAAACCATAACGGTGTGAGAGATGGGGATAAGGGAGTTAAGTATGATTTGCCTATTACTAGCTTTTGGCTTAAAGTTTACGGGGGGGGGTTACTATCCCTCTAAGTATTACTAATCCCTATAGTAAAGTCCTATTAAAAATAAGTGAATTGCCCCCAGTGTAATCTCTCAAACCTTTATGGTTTGAGAGATGATCGCTCCTAAAGTTGCCCTCTCCCTCCCCTTTCCCCGAAGTCAGCGTTGTAGCTGACTGAAGGGAAATCCGGTCATAGATCAGGCGGCTCTGCAGCAGAGCAGCGATCACATTAATTTAAAAAAAAAAAAAAAAAAAAAAACACACTTTCACTGAAATGGTCTTCTATGTGTGCTTGCAAACCAAGCACATGTAGAAGACCATTTCAGTGAAAGTTTTCTTTATTAACGCGATTGCGGCTGTGCTGCAGAGCCGCCTGAAAGTCGTACGACTGGCTTCCCTGCAGTCAGCTAGAACGCTGACTACGGGGTAAGGGGAGGGAGAGGGCAACTTTGGAGCGATCATCTCTCAAACCATAAAGGTTTGAGAGATGACACTGGGGGAAATACATTTATTTTTAATAGGACTTTACTATAGGGATTAGTAATACTTAAAGGGATAGAGTAACCCTCCCTGTAAACTTTAAGCCAAAAGCTAGTAATAGGCAAATCATACTTAACTTCCTTATCCCCATCTCTCAAACCGTTATGGTTTGAGAGATGTAAGAAAAGAAAAACCTCCGCTCCCTCCCCTCCTCCTACTTAGGTATTACTATCCTTTTAAGGGCCCGAGCAATTTTGACTTTGTTAAACCACATTTTCTCTTTAATTCCTTTTCTATGCCCACACAAATTATATACTTTTTTAAGCACAAGTAGGGCTCCCTTTTGACACCACAATTATATGAATACCTCATCGTTTAATTTAATTAAAATAGAAAAAAAGGAAAAAAATTAAACATTTTGCTTACATTTTCTTGTCAGGATTTGCATACTATTAGTTCATTACAAAAAATATCCCAAAATATATTTATTTGCTTCTCCTGAATATAAAAGTACCCCATATGCCTAGTATTTCAATCCCTTTCTCACATTTACAAGGTAAATAATACAAGATGGTCGCCATTATTTTCAACCTATAATTTTTCAACAATTGACATGTGACCATCATAGCTTAGTTGATTGTGCCGGAACCATAAATGGCACACAAAGGTACAGGTTTCTGAAAACTAGACAGCATAAGGTATATCAGGATAATTTTGGAGGTTTTTTTATGCAGCTATTTTTCCAGAAATATTTTTCAAAAAATTGTGGTAATATTTGTTTTTTTGCAGCTTTCACACTTACGTTTCAATATTACTGTTGATATCAAGCATGGGATAGCAGAAAATTTAAAAGAGAAGAAAAAAAAAAAAAAAAAAAAAAAAAAAAAAAAAAAAAAAGGCATTGATTAGTATTCAGCTCTTTGAGTACAGCAATACCCCTTTATGCATAGGTTTCTTAAGGATTGGGGAAGCTACAGGGCCAAAATTGGAACATGCGCGTTTCCAGTTTCACACTGAGTTTTTACAACTTGAGTCACTGGTGCCATGTCTCATTTGGGGCTTTCATTTTATGTATGTTTGCACATTTTTAAGCAGCCATTTTACCACCAATCCCTCGTAAAACTTGAAGTTAAAAAAACAAACAAAAAAAAAAAAAAACGTTTTTCCACACTGACTTCAATGTTGATGCGAATTTCAAGCACAGGATAGGTGAAGATTTTATAAACTGCATTGATTAGTGTTCGGCTCCTTCTTCTGAGTACAGCAGTGCTCCATATGCATAGGTTTGTCAGGGTTTGGGGAGATACTGGGCCCAGTTGGAACATGTGAGTTTCCTTTTACAGACATGCCATTTTTACAGCAGGCTATTTGTCTCGTTTCAGACTGTTTGGCAATGCTGCAATTAATTTTACCCCCAAAAGTATGTTTTAGAAGAGTAGACAACCCTGGCTTTCATTCTATTTACCACTTTTTCAATGTTTTCGCTGCCACTATCAGCAATGCCTCCCAAAACCTGCAGTAAGGCAGAGAAAAAACACCATTTTCTCACTTCTATTATAGCGTTGCTCTGGATTTCAATCAGATATTTACACATTTTTTTTTTTTTTTTTTTTTTTTAAATGCTTTACATTAGTGCAAGTTACATCGTCTGAGTACGGCAATGCCCCATATGCATAGGTTTGTCAGGGTTTGGGGGAGCTACTGGGCTCAGTAGGGAACGTGTGTTTCCATTATCAGAAATGGAAAACACTTAGGGTGCTTTGCTTCCCTTTATATTTTGATAGTGTTAGATCTAAGGAGGGATGTGTTTTGAAAGAAAGAAAAAAAAACAAAAAAAAAAAAACACAGGATATTCAGGGGGGGGGGGGGGGGGGAAGTGGCCAAATAAAATAAATTTTACAGCACTACTGCATTGTGCCTGCATGGTATTGCTTGAAGCAGTCACCCATGCAGAAGCCAGGTTTGTAAGGGCAATCAGGAAAGTGAGGGTTTCTCTTTATTCCCTTGCTGTAGCAAACCCAGCCCATTTTTTGGGGTTTTTCTTTTGGTGGGTTGGTGGGATTTTTATATAACGTGTACTACCCTGGGTTTTGGTGGAATTTCTGTTGCCCCTTGAAACAAAAATTGGGAAATAAGATGGAGCCGACACTGCAGAAAACTAAGTTTTAGAGTGGGGTTTGCCAATTTGGAAATAAAAAAAAAAAAAGAATTATATACTGAAGTCTGCATCATGTAAATGGCAAGCTTTTTATACCATGCCCTACACTTTCACATGGTGAGGTACGAGATCATCTCCCCCCATGTGTTTATCGTAGTCTCTGATGCAGACTGGCTTTCTTACTAGCGCCCCCTTCTACAAACAGACTGCCACAGTTTTTTCCTCATGCATGGTGGAAAGCATGTCCTTAAACTTTACTGCCATCAGCTCTTGTTGGCACAAAGCTGAGGACATCAGAGTTTTCAGTTTTTTGCTACACGTTCTTTGGGCATCTCCCCATAATTGTGCCTGACAGAGCCACAGGCCACGGTGTCAAAATAAAAAAAAGTGACTTAAATAAAAGGGGGCTGGTATAATAGTTGTCCACATATGATGTGAAAATTCAATATTTTTTTAAAATTGGGCCCCGTAGCTCCCCCAAACCTTGAGAAATGGTGGCATATGGGGTATTGCCGTACTCAGAAGGAGCTGAACACTAAACCATGCAAAGGATGTCCTTTATTTGATAACTGGTAAATTAGATCCCAAACAATGTTCCCATTTGTTCCCACAGATTCAGAGCAACCAGGAGCGTCAAATTGGCTGTCCTTGCCCTTGTAAATTCGAAAAGTCTGGGTATAGCATGTGGCACTTTCGCACAATTTATAAAACTTAATGACGAATTTTGATCAATTGGAGGGGATGTATTGCTTGAAACCTAACCTGCCTTTATATTTCATAAGGGATTCATCTATACTTGTGTTTTTTGGGGGTATATACTTGGGCAAACTTTTACTGTAAATGATTTATTAGGGGGCAAATGTTGGTCACACTGGGGGTGTTCTTTTGTGAGGCACAGAGAATTATCGCTAAAGTGCATAAAGCTCAAAATTTCTTATCTAGTCCTGGCCATTGTTTAGGCAATTATAGTGCTATCATATATGGGGTTTTTACTCCAGTATGATCTAATACTTATAAGTTTGTTTGAGACACAATTTCCCCCAAAATTTCTTCCCCCAAAAATAAATTTAAAAAAAACTGATCGGTAAATCCTGCCACATCCACTTGAATTCCTGGGTTGCCTATGAATTCAGGAATTTGTGGGCATAAATTGGCTGGTGATACCAATTCATCAGCAGGAGTGGCAGTACTTGCTGCAGCTCTTGGGGCAGTTGCTGGGCACTGCATCTTTTTTTCATAGTGATCAATGGGTTCATTTTGAATTAAACACCCACACACACAGTACAAGGCTCTAACACTGGAACATGATCTATCTCCACCTCAGAAGTGTATAAGATGGAGGGAGGCAGAGAGATGTGACAGGGACAGTATTTGGAAATACTATCCCTGTCATTCTGCTTCTGCAATATGTGATTCGCTAACCTAGCGAATCACATGTTGCAACAATGTCTCTACTGGTTGAAATTAAGTGCCCCGGTATCAGAGAACTTAACAACCAGCTTGCACTTTCATCGCTCCGTGCGGCGGCGATGGGACATTTTAACCCATGACGGTCCAGGACCATCATGGGTCCTTAACTGGACACAACCCATGACGGTCCAGGTCCTTAAGGGGTTAAAAGGTTATATTTTTTGTTAAAGCAGCAATTATACTTGAAAATAAAACTAAATGTGAGCATATCACTAATGTAATCATTTGCTGCGCTAGGTCATGCTGGTGAAAGGTCCACTTTAAAGGAGCAGCACACCAAAAAAAAAAAAAAAAAATTCAAAGTGATTAAAAATACCCAAACACCCAAGGGAACATGTAGGGATAAATAAAAATGGATGATCCTTAACCCCTTAATGACTGGGGAAATCCAGACGCGACTGAACGACCATGGAGCAATTTTTTTTTTTATTGCTCCGTTGCGTTCCGGACTCCCCGAACAGCGTGCAGCCGCAGGGGGAGCCCGGAACTCGATGACTGTCATAGTACGTCATCGGTTGTTAAGTCAAATTGACCATTGATGTACTATGACCGTCAAGGGTCGTTAAGGGGTTAAGGGAAAACCAAAAAAATGAGCCCATAACCCAATGAAGCCAGCAGAGAAGGGGTTAATTTACATAAATGCAGCCATACAAGCTCCAAAAACCATGGGATCAATCCAAATAAGATACTCAACATGAGTGCTGGAGTTTCATACTCCAAGAAGACCCCTGTATAAAGGGGGAACAAGTGGACCATGGCACTCAAAGGGTTACTCACCTTTTTACTTTACTTCTTTCTTCAGATTACCATTAAGAGAGCCTCAAAGACCCTGTCAGGAGAGAGACACGGGTAGTATGATTCTCTTCACAGGGCTGCAAGGGTCCACAACAGCACCTGACAGCTGGACAATCCTCTAGTGGAAACCAGGAATGGTAATCCACCTAATGGGGGTATATTGACACCCCATACCCAATAAGACAATACAAAATGCTAAAAATGAAGCAGAAAAGTTCTTAGCCGCTATCAGGTTACTGGAACAAATCTGCCTGGGGTAGGGCTAGTGTGATAGCCTGATTAGGAAGAGGGGCTCCACCTATAACTTATTCTAGAATTGTTCCAGCCTACAGGGAGGAGACGTCACCTCCCCCATCATACCTATATGTCATATTGGACGACAGATAAAATTGTTTAATGATACCCAACTTTGTCCAAGTGTACCTAGAAGAATTAATGCTGTTTTGAAGGCGAAGGGTGGTAACATCAAACACGGATTTAGTTTAGATATTTCTTCTCTTCACAGCTGAAACGGACACTTGCTTACTTCAATAAATGTTAAGCTGTGCTTGAAGCTGCAGTGCTGTGATCCACCTGTCACACAAGCTTTTGACTTTCAAACTTGTCATCTGATTCTGTTGTGGCTTTGGGTCTGCCAGACCTTTTCCCATCAGTTTCCTCCAGTTTCCAAGTGCCTTTTGATGGTGTAGGAAACTGTACTCACCGACACCTTGGCTTTCTTTGCAATTTCTCTAAAGGAAAGACCTACACTTTAAAGGGTTATAATGGTCTGTCTTCCTTTGTTAATTTCAGGTTATTCACTGGACTTGAACTGCGTAAATTTCAATAGAAACTGGAAAAATGGGGGTGTTCTAAAACTTTTGAATGGTAGTGTGTGTGTATGTATATTGGAGACTGCTCTAGCATTCAAGGAGTTAAGACCCATTTAAATCGAGAGGACACATTCAAATGCAGTAGATTTTCACCAAGTTAAACATCTCCTCACATTCTTAGTATATCAGTGATCCACTATACCAGTTTTAATCATTATGACTAAATTAAGTGTATGCACCTATAAGCAATCCCATTGTATAGCTGAAAGAAGTGTTCCTACAGTGCCCTAGACACCGCTAGCATTAGTGTGAAGTGTTATAACTTACCTGTGGCATTCCAGCTGCTGTTGACCATGGTTCCCATGATGACATTTGCCTGTTCGAGCATTATGGGAGCTCTAGGCTACAGCAGCTGGAGGGAAAGGCTATCCATCATTGTTATTTACATACAATACAGGACACTGCAGGAAAAAAAGGAAGGAAAGACATGCATCCATCAAGTTCAGCCCATGCCATATCACCTCTGTGCCAGAAGAAAAGTGTGTGTGTGGGGGGGGCGGCACAACTGAAGCCTTTCCCAATTATGCCCCAGGTGGGTAGTAAAAATTACTTCCCGACTCCAAATGGCAGTCAGATATTCCACTGGATCTACATCATATCTGCCTGGAAGCAAATGGTCATAATTCTCAGTATTGGTCATTGCTTGATAGGTATCTTTTTTATTTAAGCAATTACAGTATATGCAAGCACAGCATCTAGTGGCAAAGAAGTGCATAACTTTACTTTAGTCGAAAGCACCTTTCTAGTCTTAATGGATAACCCTTCTTTGCCCAGCTCAGAGTAAATCTTTCCTTGGAGAATTTTGTTTATGACTTCGAATATATTTTTAAATGGTAATCATATCACCCCTTAGACATCTTCTCTAAAGTAAAACCCAGTTTGGCTAGTCTCTTTATAACTCAAAGAACAAAATCTTTAGGAATGGAAAAAAGATAAAATGTATGCATGTATGCATGAAAATGGTCGCATGCTGGCTGTTAAGATGGGGGAACTAGAAATGACTGCAGTACATGAGCAGTATGATCTGATTAGAGTGTCTGAAACCTGGTTAGATACGTATTACTTGGCAGTCAATCTAGAGGGTTATTCACTTTTTAAAAGGGATAGGGTTAATAAAAGGGGAGGAGGGGTATGCCTATATGTAAAGAGGGCCTTAAAACCTAGTTTAAGGGAAGATATAATTGAAGGGTCCATTGAAAAGGTAGAGGCCTTGTGGGTTGAAACACACTGGGGGTACACATAATAAAAAGATATTAGTGGGGATTTGCTACAAGCCACCTAATGTTGGGGAGTTGGAGGAAGCCCAACTTTTACTGCAAATGGAAAAGGCTGCTAGGTCAGCAAAGGTAATTATAATGGGAGATTTCAACTATCCTGAAATTGACTGGAGCAATATGACTTCCGGCACAACAAAGGGAAGTATTTTTCTAAGTATGATAAATGATAATTTTATGTCCCAACTAGTCAAGGAGCCAACTACAAAAGAGGCCTTGCTTGATCTAGTGCTGTCAAACGATTCTGACATGATAAACAATGTGCAAGTAAGGGAACATTTGGGCAGCAGTGACCACAATATGGTATCCTTTGAAGTTTGTTATGAGAAACCCAACAGCAAGAGTTTAACCAAAACATTCAATTTCAAAAAGGCTAATTTTACAAAGTGAAAAGGGAGAAACTTACTTACCGATATTTCCTTTTTTTCTGTGTCCCCCCACGGCAATTGACTTCTATGGGTTTTGTCTCCTCCTCTCCAGCTGGTGTAGGACCAATCGGAAAACATTTAAGGCCATGCCACTCCTCCTCCGACAGTCATCTTTTGTCAGAGCTAAAAAGATTATTAATATAAATAGGTTAGATAAGGGCAGGGCGTGCAGTGGGGGGACACAGAAGAAAAGAAAATATCAGTAAGTAAATTTCTCCCTTTCTTCTGTGTCCCCCTCCCACGGCAATTGACTTCTATGGGATATATCAAAGCTTGAAAAATAAGGGAGGGTTAAAAAAATATATTCATAAGAACATAAACGAACTGCATGGATATCCCAAGAACTCAAAAACTAGATCTGAGGAGCACAGCTGCCCTATCTGTGAACCTCCAAATCTGATATAATATCAGGAAAATAAATGGGATAAGAATGGAAATATCTTACCAAGTAGGAATGGTAGCTGCTTTTAAAACCTTCCTCCCAAAATTAGACGCCGTGGATGACTGGACATCTAGATGGTAATGGTTTATGAATGTTGTTATAGATGAGCATGTTGCTGCTTTACACAGTTCTTCAGGTGGTAGCTGAATTCTTTGCTGCCCAGGATGTTGAGACTGCTCTGGTAGAGTGAGCTCTAATTACCTTCAGAGGTACTCTACCTGCCCTCCAGATATGTTTCTCTAATGCATTCAGTAATCCAACATGCAATAGAAGGCTTGGAAGCTGGAAGGCCTTTGAACTTCCACTGGAAATGCACAAATAATGAGTCTGATTTTCTGAACAAGGCTGTTCTTTAAATATTCAGCTACACATCTTAATAAATCCAACTTGTGAAGACGTTCCTCCTCATTATTCCTAGGATTAGGAAAAAATTAGGGTAGTATTTCCTGGTTAAGAAGGAATGAGGACACTACCTTGGATCTGAACTCAGTCCTTGTCCTAAAGACTATTTTGTCCTTATGAAATATTATGTATGGCTCTTTCGAAGAAAGGGCTTGTAATTCGCTTACCCTTCTGGCAGATGTGATGGCGACTAAGAATGCTGTCTTTAGAGTTAAAAATCTTGTGGAACTCTTATCAATCGGTTCAAACTTTTGTGAGGTAGTCAACTGATTGAGCACCAGATTAAGATCCCAGGGTGGAATGATATTCTTTTTTTCTGGGCCTAATTTTGTCAATAGCCTTTAGATATCTTAACTAGTTCATCTTCTGAAAATTGTTTAACTAAACATGCAGAGATGGCTGATACTTGCACTCTAAGAGATAATTGTCTTAACCCCTGCTCAAAACCATGTTGAAGGAAACTCAAAACATGTGCCGTAGAAATAGAAAATCTATCAACTGCATTAGCTGAACACCATGCTGAAAAAATTTCCATACTCTGTTATAAACACAAGAGGTGGAGGGTTTTTTGGCAGATATAGTAGAGATTACTGATTCTGTTAGACCTCTGAGTCTTAAGGAATTCCTCTCAGCCTCCACGCTGTTAATCTCAAAAATCCTGGATTGGGACGCCAGATCGGGCCTTGGTTCAGTAGGTCTGGCCTGTGAGGTAGAGTCCATGGTTCCTCTATGGACATGTTGATTAGTTCCGAGTACCATACTCTCCTTGGCCAGTTCAGTGCTATGAAGATGACATTTACCTTTTCTTGCCTGATTTTCTTGAGCACCCTTGGAATCAATGGGATTGGTGGAAAGACGTATGCCAGGCTGAACTGCCAATCCTGTGTCATGGCATCCACTGCTAACTCTTGTGGATGTCTTGTTCTGGGAAAGAATACCTGACATTTTGCATTCTCTGGCAACGCCATCAGATCTATTACTGGCTAACCCCATCTTAATTTGATCTGGTCAAATATTTCCTGGTTTAAGGCCCATTCTCCCTGATTTAACAGGGTGCGGCTTAGATAATCCGCCTGACAATTCTGAACCCCCAGAATATGAATCGCTGATAGCGCTGTCTTTTTTTTTCTGCCCATAATAGAACCTTTCTTGCTTCTGCATTCAATGCTGGACTTCTTGTTCCTCCTTGGTTCTTTATGTATATGACAGCATACTGTCCAATATTACTTGGACTGGTTTGTTCCCGATTAGTTTTTTGAAGCTCTTGAGGCAGAGAAATACTGCTCTTAACTCTAGCACATTTATGTGGAGCCTTTGTTCCTTTTGGGACCAAACTCCCTGCACCGACTTGTTCTGAAGCCATCCTCCCCATCCTGTCAGACTTGCGCCTGTTGTGATCTTCTGCCATTTTGGGCTGCTTATTGCTGATCCCTTCTTTAGATTCTTCTGAATTGTCCACCAATCGAGGTCTTTTTTTATCGTTGAATGAATTGGTATAATCTGGCTTGTGTTTATTGGATTTCTGTTCCAATGAGACAGGAAGCATCGCTGGAGGGGCCTCATGTGAAGCTTTGTCCATGGAACTACCTGAAGTGCTGAGACCATGTATCCCAGGATGGTCATGCAATCTTGCGCCGTGTGAATTGTTAATCTCCTGAATTTCCTCACTTTTGATGAGATTAACTTTATTCTGTTGGGAGATAATGAAACTCTCTCCTTGGCAGTGTCCAGGGTTAATCCTATGAACTGTAGATGTTGGGTCGGATTCAACTGGCTCTTTTGTTTGTTGATTAACCATCCCAATTCCTGAAGATGATTGATCACTATTCCTTTGTGCTCTTCCGCTTGGTGCCTTGATTGTGCTATCAATAGAAAGTCATCGAGATACGGCATTATCTTGATACCCTTTTTCCTCAATGGTTCCAGGGCAAGTGCTAAAACCTTTGAAAAAATTCCTTGGTGTCGACGTGAGACCAAATGGCGGCACTCTGAATTGCCAGTGCTGATCCTTGTAATAAAATCTGAGATTTCTTGAATTCCTGAGCAATTCTGATGTGGTAATATGCATCCTGCAAGTCTATTGTCAAAATATAGTTGTCCGGCTGGATGGCTTGAATTATAGATGTTACAGTCTCCATCTTGAACTTCTGATGTTT
This sequence comes from Rhinophrynus dorsalis, assembly GCA_037306005.1. NCBI lineage: Eukaryota > Metazoa > Chordata > Amphibia > Anura > Rhinophrynidae > Rhinophrynus > Rhinophrynus dorsalis. The sequence continues at coordinate 311,214,558 of CM074718.1, forward strand.
TATTGATGCATTTAAGGTTTTTAGATCTAGAATTGGACTATACCCCCCCAGGTGGTCTTTGGCACCATGAATATAGGAGAGTACCAATCTTTTTTCATCTCTCCTAATGGAACATTCTCTATGGCTTCCTTTAAGGATAAATTCTTTTATTGCTTCTTCCAGCTTTATTGCTTTTTCTGCATTCCCTGGAGGTCTTGACTTTTTAAACATGTTCCTTTGAGGTCTGTTCTGGAATTCCAGCGGGCACCCTGCTTCCAAGATACGAAGAGTCCAACCATCCAGGTTGGTCAATTTTTTCCAGATGGACAATTGTAGTCCCAGGCGACCTCCTACTGGGACTGGAAGCAGGTTCCGCTGCTCTTCAGGAGAACTCTTGAATTGGCTCTTCCGAAACCCCTCTTTCCTAAAGGAGCCTCTAGTTGACTGAGAAGCTGACTGTTTCCTAGTTTCATATCCTCTAGATGGTTGAAATTTTCTGTCATACCGGAAATTTTGCTTTCGATTTCTGAAAGATGTGTTGGAAGGGTGTGATCATCATCTATCCTGGGGAAGAAAGGAGGACTGCGGCAGACTTCTGGATACATACCATGTTGCAGGACTACTTCGTACCAGGCCGGCTGACAAGCGGAGCCTGGTCTTCGGGAGCCAAATCCTCCCGGCGGGGACAGCAATTGAATGCAGCCAAAGGAATGACGGTACGCCAATAAATTTTATATTTACTCGCTGGTCAGAGAATTAAATTGTGACTCCAAAAACGGAGGCACTAGCTCCTACTCCAGCTAGTGTAGCACCAAAAAAGACTGTCGGAGGAGGAGTGGCATGGCCTTAAATGTTTTCTGATTAGTCCTACACCAGCTGGAGAGGAGGAGACAAAACCCATAGAAGTCAATTGCCGTGGGAGGGGACACAGAAGAAAGAAGTGTTAAAGGATATCCAGTGGGATGTAATTTTCAAAGATAAAAATGCACAAGAATCAGGGAATATATTTAAAATGCTCTTGGGCAAATATACACGTCAATATTTACCATTGGGGAATAAGCACAAGAGAAGTAAAGCGAAACCAATGTGGCATAATGTGGGTAGCAGGGGGATGAGAAATAAAAAACAGGCTTTTAAGGTGTTTAAGTCAAACGGGTCAAATGCATCATTTAAAAAATATAAAGAATGTAATAAAATCTGCAAACAAGCAATTAAGCTAGCTAAAATAGAAAATGAGAGAAACATTGCAAATGAGAGCAATAAAAACCCTAAACAATTCTACAAGTATATTAATAACAAAAAAGTTTAGGTTGATATTGGTCCTCTTAGTACAGAGACAGGTGAATTGATTAGTGAGGATAAAGCTATGGCTGACACCCTAAATACGTTCTTTGCTTCAGTATATACAAAGGAAGCAGCAACGACAAGCTATGGGCAAACAGACAAAACCACAGAATTTCCTCCAACATCTACATGGCTTACCGAGGACAAGGTCCAAAAGAGACTGGAAAGGGTTATAGTGAATAAAGCGCCTGGACCGGACGGTATGCACCCAAGGGTACTTAAGGAACTTAGTTCAGTAATAGCAAAACCATTATACTTAATATTTATTGATTCACATTTTTCATGAGACATACTGCCCTGACAGATCATGTCAGACTAATTTACTTGCATTTTATGAAAGAGTAAGTAGTAATTTGGACAGGGGAATTGCTGTTGATGTAGTATACTTGGATTTTGCAAAAGCCTTTGATACAGTGCCTCACAACAGGTTACTGCATAAATTAAAAGGCTTCGGTTTGGGCGGTGTTATCTGTACATGGATTGAGAACTGGTTAAATGATAGATGGCAGAGAGTTGTTGTAAATGGAACTTTTTCAAATTGTTCTAAGGTTATAAGTGGGGTGCCGCAGGGTTCAGCCCTGGGACCAATGCTTTTTAATTTGTTTATTAATGATCTAGAAGTGGGAATTGAAAGTAGCATCACAATCTTTGCTGATGACACTAAACTACAGAGCTGGATGTTTTCTCCCTACAGAAGGATTTAGATAAACTAAGTGAATGGGCAGAAAAATGTGGCAGATGTCATTTAATGTAGATAAAAGTAAGGTTATGTATTTGGGTTGTAGAAACAAACTTGCTACATATACTCTAAATGGGAAACAACTTGGGAAATACTCATTAGAGAGAGATTTAGGATAGAAAATAGACTTCACAGCAGTGTGCAGAGTCACTCAGCTGCGGCAAGAGCAAATAGAGTACTAGCCTGCATAAAAAGAGGTGTAGAAGCAAGGGATGCCATTATCCTATCTCTGTATAAATCCTTGGTTAGGCCTCATCTAGTATATGGAGTACAATTTTGGGCGCCTGTTCTAAAAAAAGACATTACTGAACTGGAAAAGGTGCAGAGACTTGCAAGAAAAATGATAAAGGGATTGAAGGATCTGAGTTACAAAGAGACTAGCCAAACAGGGTTTGTTTACATTAGATAAGAGACATCTAAGGGGTGATATGATTACCATTTACAAATACATTCAAGGTCAATACAAAGAACTACCCAATGAATTATTTATGCAAAGAGCTGAGCTAAGAACAAGAGGTCATCCATTAAGACTAGAGGAAAGGTGCTTTCGACTAAAACAAAGGCAGGGATTCTTTACAGTAAGGGCGGTAAGGCTATGGAATTCTTTGCCTCGGGATGTTGCGATTGCAGATAATGCAACTGCATTCAAAAAAGCAATGGATGCCTATCTAGAACAGAACAATATTGACAATTATGACAGATGGCTTCAAAGCAAATAGGATATTGATCTGGGGAACTATTTGACTACCAGTTGAGTCAGGAAGGAATAACTCCCCCCCTCACACATTTGGGACTAGATTGGAAATGGCTCCAGAGGGCTTTTTTGCCTTCCTCTGGAACAACAGGGGTGTTTTTGGCATGGGCTGGACTTGGACGCATGTCTTTTTTCAGCCTTATCTACTATGTTACTATCCTCCAAACCCTTTATCTGTTTTGTTGCACAGCTCTATACTTTCAAGTTCAGTAATGTCGATAAGAACTGGTGCCCAAAAACTGTACTCCATATTCTAGATGAGGCCTTACCAAGGCTTTGTATAGAATTATATTTGCATCCCGTGCATCTATATCTTTTATGCAGGAAAATACACTATTGCTCTTGCAGTAGCCAATAGACTTCTCTGCAGTGTGCAAAGCCAATCAGTACTCCCAAGTCTTTCTCTAACAAAGATTTCCCATGTAGATTCCCCATTTAGTGCAAATGGAGCATGCAAATACATAACCTTACATTTATCTATATTAAATGTCATCTGCCACTTTTCTGCCCACTCAGTTTATCTAAATATTTCTGCAGAGTAAAGACATCCTGCTCTACATATATGTCCTTACACAGCATAGGGCTCGATTTAAAGGCAACCGTTAAACCAGCCGCTAAGTGAAAAAGGCACATCGCTCGCAAATACATGAGTTACGGCAGATTCAATAGCTACTCTACGAGAATAGCTATCGAGCGTAGGCACACAAAAAACACGTAACACAAAACCCGTTGTCGCTCATGTTAATGCACAACGGGCGGCCAAATCACACGATAACTGAGCTCAAAACAACATCTAACATAACGGCTGCCGTTGTCAAGCAACCATGATTGATGCCAAAACAAACTCAAACACAGCCAATCACAAAGCCCCAATGTATCAAATAACTTCAAATACACCTATATATACCCAAAAATAACCGGCACACACTGTCTGTTATCGAGTTCTTCAGAGCCAGATATCAGGACCCAGGAGCGGAGGATAGTCATTAGAGAGAGGGAGAGAGGCGCGTTCATTGGAGGTAGAGGAGTTTTGCAGTTTGGAGAGAGGAGAGAGGTGCACTATATATACACATATCACACTTTTGCACATATTACATACACACATACAAACACAAACACATACACATACATACACATAGTCCTTTTATTTTATAACACCTTACACATTTTACTTTTTATTTTGACAGTGTGAATCTGGGAGTGAAAGTGTGTGACAGAGTGACTGGATCGAGTGTGTCTGTGAGGGCCTGTGTGAGTGCCTGGGTGTGACTGGGTGAGTGATGGCAAGGAGAGGAGGACAGGAGAGAGGGATGGGGAGAGTAGTGGAGGAGGATCTGATCTGTTGTGTCTTCAGTTATGGATTGGGTGGCAGGGTTGTCTCCAATGCATTGCCATACAATGCAGTGAACACAACCTCTGCCTGTGTGAAATGTTAGTGGGATGCTACAACATGGGTTCACACACACACCGTTGTACAAATTCAACTTGTAATACATCCCTGGAGCCATATTACACCACTGTGTTATATGGCGGTGTTGTGTGTTGAATTTGAACAACAAAACATACCCCTTAGCACAACAAATTGTACAACACTGAACATTTGTCTACATCATATGTTGTGTTTAACCCTTTGAGTGCCAGAGTGGTAGACAACGCATTGTAAAGAAATGCGTTGGGGACCACTCTTGCACTCAGTGGGTTAATGGGATAACCAGACAAACAGCTCTGTGATTTAGCAGGGACATTATAAGCAGGATAGATAAATGGGACATTATAAGCAGGATAGATAAATGGGACATGTATCCATGTTGTCTTGGATTCACACACTCATTGTGCAACTGACTTACTGGAGAAGCCAATGTTTTTAACCTAGGATTTCAATGTGTAGCACACACATTGATATCCTGGGCTGAGCATTGGGGTCTCCTGTAAGTTGAGTTGCTGTTTCCCTAAGGGTGTAACAGACTTCACCAGTGATAACACATGTCCACTTAGTCTGGTTGTTCGTTAGCCCATGTACAGAGATATGTCAAAGTGGAGCAAAATCTCAGAACATGGATTATACTGAGCAATACAGATACTGTGGACAGGTATTCACTGTAGAAGTATGTCCCTTGTATCACCTCTTCATCACTCCCACAACACATTGGTGCATCACTGCCACCATCATCTGTTTGCATGGATACATCACAGAGTCCAGTCACTGGCAAACAAGTGGTGGACTCCTGTGATGTGGGTGATGCCTTTCCATGTATGGGGCATACTCTACCCTGGGTGTGGTAACACATTGACATATGTGTTCTCAAATATATCCTCCTACAGACACAGATAGAATGGTGATGGTTCATCTTTATTGTGTCTCAAAGTACATTAGAATGTACATGTGTTTTGTGTGTGTATTGCCTATATGCATTGAACACCTGTATGAGAACACTAAATGTACTTTGAAACTAAATCGTAATACTTCAGTAACACTGCTGCCCTGCTCATGTGTTGTCCATGAGGTTTGACAACTCTGTAGCTGAGCATCCTGACTGTACAGGTTAAAACACTTAAGAATTACTGTTTTCTGTGTCTCTATGAGAATGTTCCAGTAGAGGTTTGTGTGAACCTCAGGTCAAACTTTGCACCACCAACAACATCACCATAAACAGCAAGGGGTGATCTTCATGAAGGTGTTGTCAAGACATCAATCCAGTCACATGGAAGATCTTCAGTTCAAGGATGGATCATGTTACGGATACCTGCAGGACAAGAGGACAGGATTTGGAGCAGTAGACCTGAACTGATCATCAAGCAACAACAATTTAGTCTTTTTCATCCCCTAAGTTTTCACAGTTACAGGTGAGTGCACAAACCATTGCTTGACAATGTGTTGTGTATTCATCTGTAACCAATTCTGTGGGGAACTAAGGACATGTGCATCAGTCCTAGGGATATGTGCCCCTGACATGTATACACACATTAACAAGTGTTCTGAGAGCTCCATGGAAGTAATGACATTGTGCTGCCACTGTGAAAGTGACAGTGGCAGCCCAATGTCATTTGTTCCATGGAACTGTTAGGACACATTTGTTGATGTGTGTATTCATGTCAGGGGCACATATGTCTGCACACTCACAGGTCTGCATGGAGTCCGTGGTAATCTGATCTACGTCTCATGACCTCTACATTGTGTGCCCATACCACTAAACATCCACCCCTGTGCTGCTCTTCTCAGCTGTAGCACAGTACAGGTCCCATATTGAGTCTGATGTCCCTTCTAATGCATATCATTAGATAATACTCTTTCGCTACTGGGCTAGCATGGTTGTTCAGGCTATAATCATGGCATATCCAGTTAGTTGCTGTCAATCAAGCCGTGTAAGGTGATGAACATGGGTAATATGTTGTACCTTGTTTCTCCTGGGGGTGTGCGTGATATCCTTGGGGTCTGTATGTCAACGTGGAGAGTGCAATGGAGGATGGTTGTTGAGTCCATACACACAATTTTCCACGTCCACTGCCAGTGCAGTGCTGTGTCACTGTTCCTGTGGGGTGAGACAGAACAAAATGTGCAGTGTGGTTAGTGTCACAGGACTGATGGGAGACTTGCATGGATTGTTTGCATGCATGTGTTATACTCACAGGTGAAGTATTCCGTGATGAGCCTGTCTCTGATGTGCCCCTCTCATGGTCTCCTCCACATGCCCGATGTCCATGGCCACTTCCTGTATGGGGGGGTCAGGGATGTGCTCCAGCAGCCTGGTGTCCACTGCGATGTTGTGCAGTATTGCACACGCCACAATGATGTCACACACCTTAGCCGGTGCATACTGCAGTGCTCCCCCAGAGTGGTCCAGACATCGGAATCTTGACTTGAGGAGCCCAAATGTCCGCTCAATAGCATTCCTGGTTCTGGCATGAGCCTGGTTGTAGCTTTCCTGGGCATGTGTTTGGGGATTGGCCAGAGGGGTCAGTAGCCAGGACTTGCATCCATAGCCAGCATCACCTGTGTAATGTGAGTGACATGGTGAAACAGGGAGCACATGTTGTGTGAATGATGTTTTGTGTGGTGGACGTAGTAGCTGTGGGTCAGGTGCATGCTGAGATGAGTGGTGTGTACGCCTGTGCATGTGGTGTGATTTTGTTTTGTGAACTCACCCACTAGCCATCCCCCTGTAAAGGTTCCATTCTCAAAATCTCTGTGGACTGAGGAGTTTTGTAGAATGTATGCATCATGTGTGCTGCCAGGATATTTTGCACAGACATTCATGATCCTCATGTTGCTGTCACACACCATCTGCACGTTGATGGAGTGGAAGTTCTTCCTGTTGATGAATATCTGTGCGTCACGTGCTGGGGCCTTAATCCGGACATGGGTGCAATCTATAGCATCCATGACCCTGGGCATGCCTCCCTTTGCGTAAAAGGCCTGCTTGACGTGTATCCAGTCCATGTCGGTGGTGGGAAAATGTATATAGGTACTGGCCTTGCTTTTGAGGGCTGGCAGGACCTGGGCCAGCACTCTGGAGAATGTGGCCTGTGACATGCCAGATGCGTAACCCTCAGTGGACTGGAAGGCCCCGCTTGCCATGAAGTGTATGGCACAGAGTAGTTTCTGCAGGCCAGTTAGGGCATGGTTGTGGATGTAGATGGGATTCACCTGCTCCTTGATGACCTCATACAAGGCAATGATGCTGTCAGGCCTCAACCTGTAGCGATCAATGACCTCGTCATCAGCCATTCCAAAGAGTGTGACCCTTGGGCGGTATACCCTGGGCCTTAGTGGTCGTCTATACATCCTGTGCCCTCCAGGTGGGGATGGACTCCTGTGTGGCTGCTGAGCCAGAGCCTCCTCACTTGCAACAGGTGAAGGCTGTTGATGAGGCGTGCTTGGAGTTTGCGGATGTTCCCTAGCTCTCTCCCTTGCACGCCTTCTCCGCAGTCTTCGCAACAATATGTAATCCAACATACTGTTTGCTCTCTCTATCTGTCTCTATCTATCTGTATGTATCTATCTCTCTCTCTCTCTCTGTCTATCTCTCTCTCTCCCTCCCTGAGTGGAAAACAAGCCACAAGTGAGTGTGTTGAGTTGTCCCTTTAAGTACTTGCTAGGGCGTTGTGTAGGTGTGGTGATGAGGTGAGTGCTGACCAGTGGTGAGTTGTTTGTGTCCAGGTAAGTGTTAGCAGGTGTGTGTGTGTGTGTTATAAGATGTGGTGTGTTGTGCTTGTTCTGTGTGTGCCATTTGCGGGCGTGCAGTTGTGGGGTGCAGGTCGCGTGTTGATGTTGCCCAGGTGAGCTTGTATTTGCAGGGTCCGCTTTGTGTGATGACCCCCATTATTCCGTGCCATGTTGTGTTTTTTTGTGTGTCATTGTTCCTGTGGTGTTGGTTGTTGTTGTGTGTGTAGTGATTTGTGTTGTGTGTGCATGTTTTTGTGTTGTTTTGGCATTGCACGGGTTAATTTTCCCATTTACATGGTTGTGCGGTAAGCCTTTTGTGTCTTTTCCTCTGTAACGGGTGTTTAGTTTTGGCCGTTAAGTGTCTAACGTGTGTGAAAAGTGAGTTAACTTTTAGCCGTTAGGTGTGTCTTTTTTTCAGCCGTTATCAGTACCGCAAGCCTTTGAATAGCTCTGGGGTATGTTGTTCCATGCGTCTGAATGCACGTAAGTGTATCGGCCGTAAGGATTCTGCAACTGCCGTTAGCTGTTCTTTAGACGGATCTTTGAATTGCAACATGACACTTAACGCACCCGTTAGTGATTTTTTTGGTTAACGGCTGCCTTTAAATCGAGCCCTTAGTGTCATCAGCAAAGATTGAGACTACTTTCAATTCCCACTTCTAGATCATTAATAAATTAAAAGCATTGGGCCCAAAACTGAACCCTCTGGCACCTCAACTTTAGACAGACTTGAAAAGGTTCCATTTAAAACAACTGCCATCATTTAACCAGTTCTCAATCCATGTACAGGTCTTTCTCAAACTGAATACTTAATTTACAGTAAGCACTGTATGAAAGGATTCTGCAAAATCCAAGTATACTATAACAGCAGCAATTCCCTTGTCAAGTTACTACTTACCCTTTCATAAAATGCAAGTTAGTCTGGCAATCTATTCTTCATAGAACACATGATGGTCCCTACTATGTGGACCAACTAATATTGTTGGTCCACATAGTACTGAACACTAATTATGTAAATTAGAAAAATCTGATCAGCACAAATAAAGCCAATAGATAATTATCACATGATCTGGTGCACTCTGGAGCTAGGAAGAACTAGATAAAAAACGAGAGAGTTGTTCTTAAAGGGAAGACCCTTGAAAGACACTCCACCATGAGTCAAATTAATGTAACAAAAGAGTTTTTTCATATTCATCATGGTCTCCCACTCAAATAGGGGCTGGGCATCAGTATTGGAAGTATATGTTATATATTAGAGGGTTGAGCAATGACACGTGGTAGACATTATGAATTTGCATTGTGGCTGGAAGCTCAAGAGCGTACGCTACAGGGTTGATTCGCCGAATGATTCGAAAGGGGCTGACAAAACGAGGGGCCAGTTTCCTACATGTCACCTGGAGGATGAGATTGCGAGATGACAGCCATACACGCTGCTCCCCCAACTGGAAGGCTGGTGCCAGTAATCTCCTACGGTCAGCCTGTTTTTGCCATTGCATTGCACCACGTAGGGTATTCTGTACTCGTACCGAGGAGGAACGGAGTGCCCGTAAATGCTCATCCAGAGCCAGAATTGCTTGTGCTTCAAAAGTCTCAGGAAATGCAGAGGGTTGAAACCCATAGTTTATCAAGAATGGAGAACTCTGTGATTAAGAGTTAATAGCACAATTTCTGGCAAACTCTGCCAAGGGTAACAGAGCAGCCTAATTGTCGTGGTGGTCGCTTATGTAACAGCAGAGAAATTGTTCTAGGGCTTGGATAGACATTTCAGCTGCACCACTTGATTGAGGGTGGTATACTGAGGAAAAGGCAAGCTGAATCCCCATCTGAGCACAAAAACACCTCCAGAATCGGGACACAAACTGGCTCCCCCTGTCAGATATCACCCTCAGTATACCATGGAGTTGGAACACTTCCTTAGCGAACACCTTAGCCAGTTCTTGAGCCGAAGGCAGCTTTGAGAGGTACGAAGTTGCCCATTTTAGAAAACCTTCTACGATCTTAATAACCATGTAGCCCATCGACGCAGGAAGTTCCACCATGAAATCTATGGACAAATGGGACCACGAACGTTCTCAATTGGCAACTGGGCACAGGTAGGGCATGCTGCCACAAAGGCAGGTCAGTTCGCAAGCTAGGTCATCAAAACAAACGAGATATAGACCATATCAATTGATCCCGCCCAGTATGGCCTGCAGTTTTGGATGTACGATATGTCTCCAGGAGTCTGGTACGTAACTGATCTGGTACAAATCACCTCCCTCCAGGTTTTTCAGCCAGGGAAGAAGCTTATGCCACCAAAATTTCTTCGCCCAAAGGGGAGGTAATGCTAGTCCAAATCATGGCAGGAATATGATCTGCTGGAATGATCAGAGTAGAAGGAAACTCCTCCCGGGTGTTGGAGCAATATTGGTGGGACTGCCCTGATATTTTTTGACCCGGGAAGATAAGACATAATGAAGTGGAACCTAGACAGAAACAGGTCCCACCGGGCTTGGACTGACAACTGTTTTGGTTCTGACAAGTTACATTTTTGTGATCCGTGAAGATCAGGATCTGAGTGCTGGTTCCTTGTAAATGGCAACGCCATTCTTTAAGGGCTAGTATAATCGCCAATAATTCTCAGTCACCTATGTCATACTTCCTTTTAGCCCTGGACAGCTTCCTGGAAAAGTATCTGAAAGGGAGCAGTGCCTCCCTCTGAAGCAGAGCGCTGAGACAGGAGGGTCGCCAAAGTATGAAATTCAATCACAGTTCGAGCACCCTGGCGAATGGTCAATAGGTGGTTGGAGGTGGAGGCCTGTCAACCCGGCATATTGTATGTAGCCACAAATTTTGCGCTTATAGAGTAAAAGTTGGGGTACCATTTCCATGTGTATGCCTACTTGGTTTAAGAACCCACGACAGATCACTGGGTCTCCCCCTCATACTGCTGCTGAAGCAGAGCGCGACTGGAAAAACACATGATCATGTCTGCCTCAGGGGCCATGGGAGCAACCGATGCTGAGGCAGAAGCGGTGGAGGCCACTGGTTGCAGACCAGGGCGGTCAAGGTGTGCAGTTCGGTTCAACAGAGCCTGCAAGACCAACAAAAATGATCAATACATTGATCCTGAGCATCCACCCTGTCTAGGATACTCTGCAAGGAAGGGTTATCAGTACCATCTGTAGACAGCACTCTTTCGTACTGACATGGGTACAAGCAAAACAGGAGTCAGACTGTATAGTAATAACCTTTATTACAAGTATAACAAATATCACAGCAAGTGTGTGGAAGGAGCAGAGGGTAGTGAAAGAAGCGTCACCTCTATAAGAAATAGGAGGCTGCCCCTAGATTCCCGAACTGCAGAGACTAGGCCGAACCCCATGGTAGTCTGACAGGGCCACAGGTCCGCCCCAGATAGGATAGTTAAACAAGCCACGGGTCAAGGTACGCAACGGTTAGTCAGCCAGAGCCGCAGGTCTGCACCAGATTGGTTATCTGACTAAGCCAGGGTCATACACGGAACCGATTGACAAAGCCACAGGTCAGCACCAGAATGGGTAGTCAGACAAGCCAGAGGTCATACAGAGAACATGTAGTCAGCCAGAGCTCCAGGTCTGCACCAGAGGGGTAGTCAGACAAACCAGGTCATACACTGCGCACACATCAACTACACTGGACATTAAAGAAAGAGTGAATGAGTTCAGTGTCCAGGCAGTTTAAGAAGACCTGCCCCCACAGGAAGGAGGAGCACCAAATTTGTGGGTCTCCTTTAAATGGTGCGAATATCCATGCCCTTGGACATGCTCCTGAAATGACGTCACCTGCTGCTGCCAGATGGACGCTTACCCAGAAGCAGCTGGTGCCACGAGGGAGATAGAACGCAGCTGAGCTGCGAGACCAGAACAATGCTGATGGAGGCAAGGATGTGGCCAACTCATGCAGCCACCGCACAGACACGCCGACAGTACCCTTGGGTGTATGGATTAAACTTGAGGTGCTTTATTCACCATAACCTTTTCCAGTCTCTTTTGGACTTTATCCTCAGTAATGGACAACATTCTGTGGTTTTGTCTATTTTTCCCTAGCCTTCCATAGTTGCTTTTTATATAGAGAAGAGAATGTGTTTAAGGTGTCACACATAGCCTTGGTCTTGCTAAGGAATTTGCCAGTTTCAGCCTTAAGAGGACCAATTTCAACCTTAATCTTGTTATTTATATACTTTACTTTTTCTTGCTCTTTTGCAATACTTTTCATTTTCAATTTTAGCTAGCCTAAATTGCATTATGCACTTTAAGTGAAGCATCTGACCAGGCTAACAATTTAAAAGCTTGCTTATTTCTCTTTTACCTGCAAGTCTCTTTAATAAGCCACATTCATCTTGCACTTATTCCTCAATGGTATTTATTGACACTTATATATCAAAGAGCATTTAAAACAAATTCCATGATTCTAGAGCATTTTTATAATTGAATATTCCATCCCATTGACTGCTTTCATACAGCTTTTAGAATTATAAAATTAGCAAAAACATTATTAAAAAGGCTAAACCTTTGCAAATGGGTTTCTCAAATATCAAAAGGATACCATATTGGGGTCACTGCTGCCTAAATGTTGGCTTACTTGCATACTGTATCATGTTCAAATTCATTGTAAGCACTAGGTCCAGCAAGGCCTCTTCCAGTCAGCTCCTCTACTAGTAGTAACATGAAATTGTCATTAGCGATACTTAAAAAAAAAAAAAAAAAAATATTTCCCTTTGTTGTGCTGGAAGTCATTTCTCCAATCAAATACAGGATAGTTAGTTAATCTCCTATTATGATTAAATTACCCAATCTAGAAGTCTTTTCCATTTGCAGTAACAGTTTGTTTTCAAATTCCCAATTTTGGGTGGCTTGTAGCAGATCCCCATTAACATCTTATTATGTATGCCCCCAGTGTGCATTTCAACACAGTGCCTCTACATTCACTGGTCCCTTTGTTTCTTGCCTTATAGTAGGTTTTAAGTCATGTGTGTCATTGACCAGGTTTCAAACACCAATCAAACCTTACTGCTCATACATTGCTAATAATTCTAATTTCTCCATCTTAACAGCCAGACTATGATCATTAATAAGCATGCATTTCCTTATTGCCATTTTGAAAAGTAACACTTTCAAATGTGTTATCAGGGTATAACATTGTCACCTTCCCATTACATGAACTAGCCTATTCCCCCCTCCACCCACATGCCCCTTCTCTAATCCCATTTATTATGCCTTCCACATCTTGTGTGGAGCAACGTTAGAAACAATGTCTAAATGTTTAATAAACAGCAATATATATATATTTTTTTTTTAAAGCAAATGCAGATCTGCAAGTTATTTTGCACCTTGCTCCTCAAACCACACACGTGTTGTATGCTGGTGTTTTCTTAGTCGGGGTGCCACTTTCAAAATTGCAGCAAGCGTGTGTTTTCAGAACAAGCTTGAAAGTGGCTCCCTGAAAAACTGAGAAAGCCCCAATCTTCAGTGTCACCGCATAACACGTGGATCTTCACATTCAGGGACCCTGTTCCTCGCAATCTTAATGTGAGCAGGTGCAACTGGGGAATAGACATGTGACCACTGAAGGGGTGGCAAATTATCTGCCCTGCTGAAGGATAGGCACGTTTTCCTTTAAACTGACCATCTATAGACTGTAAGAGATATGCAATGTAAAACATTTTGAAACACTGTTGTATTAAAAAGAATCAAACTAGGTAAGTCATTTTGCTTGTAAGAAGCACTTCCTATAGGTATCATTTAACTCTGAGTTGTACCCCTCTGGCACTCAATGGGTTAAGGAATATTTAACAAAGAAAAGTGTAGCAATTCTTGGGTAAAACTGCATGATATGTAGCAAAATAAATAATTCTATTTCTTAGAGCAAACTTCAACATTTTGAAATAAAACAAGGTCCATTCACAGCCACTGCCTTCATGTATCTACTAAAACAAATTCTCTGTGAATGATCTGTTAACGGCCAAAAAGCAATGGAGTGCAAATAATAGAAAAGGGACCAACATTCTTTTTACATGGTATGATAAAGTTCTGGTCAACATTATTGGTCCCCTTGAATATTTTGTACATCACGTACAATATCTTCACAAATGAATAGAAATGCCTGCTCTGTATTATCAGAATATTTTAATGGGATGTCCCAAGGTATTCAACAAAAAGATGCCTTTTCAACCGATATGTAGCGATTACACAGAACAAACATAATATGACTTGGTCCTAATATTCCCTAATATTTGGTTGCACAACCCTTGGCAACAATAAGCCCAAACATTTCTTGAAAGAGTCTATAAGCTTCTTGCATCTGTCTGCTGGCAGTTTCCCCCACTATTCAATTGCAGTTTGTTCAAAGCTTGAATGTTTGCAGGATTCATTTCCCTAATGACAGATTTCCAAGTGTGTGTTTTTTTTTAAATCTGATTGAGATCAGGACTCATTCATGGCCAATCTAAAACAGTCCATTTTTCCCACTTTCAACCATGCTTTTGGATGTGTGCTTTGGATCATTGTCCTGCTGGAGGACCCATGATCTTTTACCCATACCTAGTTTTCTGACACTGGGTAGCACATTTCCTGTAAAATGATTTCATGATTGCCTTATTACGTTCAAGGCCTCCAGTACCAGAGGCAGAAGAGCAGCCTCATCATTTTGGATACTCCACCATATTTAACTGCAGGTAGGGTGTTCTTTTCCTTATAAGCTTAATTTCATCACCTATAAAAAATATTGCTAGTCTGCATTGCCAAAGAGCTCTACTTTGGTTTCATCTTCTTTGTTTAGTGTGCTGAGTAGAGTATGGTATGGGTTGAAACCATCACTCCAGAGTGTTCTAGGTCAGCTTTAAGCCATGTGGATGTCTTACGTGGTGTTTTTTCCCAGTTCTCACCAACATTCGAAAACTTCTGACCAATTTACCTCTTGCAACCACACATCACAGAAGGTTCTTGATAGTTCCATGAGCATCAAACTTCTTAATAACATTGCAAACCATTTAAATAGGGATGCCAAGGTCTTTGGAGATGGCTTTGTGACCTTTAGAATTCTTGTGTTTGATGCTCTGACGGCTCACATGTCTTCACCATTGTGAAAAAGGAACCGAGATTAAGCGTGCCCTTTTTAAGCATTAAAACCATCATTGATTGGTTAATCCAAGCAGTGTGAGCACTGACAATTTATTACAGGTTAGTTTAATTTAACAGCAATTACATTAGCTCTTTTCAAGAAGGTGCCAATAATTGCATCATGGCAAAGTTTCCATGGCATTCTTACTAAATTCCCATGTACCTGAATAGAGCTTCTTTAACCCTTTGAATGCTAGAATCTAATGCATTGCGTCACAATGGACACCTTTCATTCAAGGAGTTAAAATCCCAGTTTAATTTAACAGGAGATTTTGTCAAAAATGGTACAGTAGTTTTACACCAGAAAAACTCAAGTATGACCCAGTCATATAAATGGAGGATCACATGGATATGAAAATTGCTCATGCTGTGGCCTAGACACTGGCTGTGGGATATGCACACATCTGTAAATAACCCATTGAGTGCCAGAGAAGGCAACAGTATTGCTTCACAATGCGTTTGTTAACCCTGTGGCACTCAAAAAGGTTAATTTTGCCACTGACTGTTCACTGAGGTGACAGATCTACTGCAGGGAGCAGCCATATTTTCCTTAGTTAAAGGGATATTAATACTTAAATTTATAAAAAAATGTTTTGTAGGGTTTATCCCTGAGTAAATCAGGAGTACTCACTGCTGAAAGGCGTTTAATTCAAAAGTTATTACAGCTGAAAGCTGAATTGTAGGATGCAATATTACAGTGGCGCTGTTGCTACACCATCCTTTGGAGATTTTGGTATATGGACCAGGATAACTATTTAATAAAACACCTTTCAGCAGTGAGTACTTTTTTTTTTTTTTTTTTTTTTTTTTTTTTTTTTTTACTCAGGGGGATAAACACACATATAAATATATTTTATATATATATATATATATATATTATAGATTATAGATTATATATTATATAAATATATTATAGATTATATATTATATAAATATATTATAGATTATATATTATATAAATATATTATAGATTATATATTATATAAATATATTATAGATTATATATTATATAAATATATTATAGATTATATATTATATAAATATATTATAGATTATATATTATATAAATATATTATATTATATTATATAATTATATTTTTTTTTTCTTACATATTAAGTATTACTATTGCTTTAAGAGTAGATTTAGAGTGGAGGCTGATGCCACTACAGATCTGGACCAAAGAAAAATGTAAACACTAAGACAGGACTTAAAGTACCCCAAGTTGTTTTTACGCAAAAATGGGTTTTAAACACAATTCTGGTTCCTGGGCAGAAAATGGACACTTACCACATTGCTCTTCATCAGAACCATCCCCACAGTTGTCTATTCCATCACATATCCACGATGCCATAATGCACACGTAATTCTTGCACTGCCACTGATGTTCCATGCAGTTTTTTTTAGGGCAGTTTTCCTCATCAAAGCCGTCTTCACAGTCATTGTGACCATCACATACTTCCCATGCATCTATACATTCACCATTGGGGCACAGTACTTTTTCACCTGAACAAACTAGTAATACAAAATAAAGTAATTTAATAAAATACAAAATTGAAAGACTGAGATTAGTGGTCAAACTCCAGTCAAATTGCCACAAACTGTATAGGTTTTAATATGCTTATTTGATGCCAAGTAAAATACAAAACGTCACTTGTTTAACATTGGTTATTCAGAATACAAGTCAGAGCAATGCAGTCAGCTTTATTTTGCATTTATAAAGTCAATTGACCTATTTAAATCTTTGCCGTTAGTAATGTGATTATTTATAGATATTAACTACTCTCTGGGATAAAGTACAGTAATTCTATCACATTTTATTATGATAAAGTGGAAGTGCACAAAAAAAAAAAAAAAAATATATACCGAAAGTGTGAATGCACATTGGTGTAGCAAAGGAACATAGGTGATTAAAGTTCAAAGACAGTTGTGGTACATGGAAAACATTTAAATTGTACTTTGTAACTTTTCTCCATCTATCCAAGTCTGTAGGAAGAATGGTAATGTAGCTCTTCCTCCAGGAAAGGAAGAGATGGCACAACCCAAATCAGTCAAACCACTACAAAATTCTCCTCTCCTATAACAATTATCCTTTGACACATTACTAAGTGCCAAAGTAAAGGCGGTAAAACCTTACACCAAAATAGACAAAAAGAAGAGAATCAGTAAGTCCCCTTGTCCCCATGTATCCGGGGGGGGGATGTTAATGCATGGATGGGGGGAGAATCTGTTAATGCATTGGGGAGATGCATTGCAAAAGTGTAACTGTCAGGCAAGACTACACAGGTAAAGCACATGTAACCAAATAGAGAGGCACAAAGAAAAATGCATTCGAGAATTGACTAGGTTAAGGATGATGAAGTATGTTGTCCATGCCATCCTTCGTGCAGGGACAGGCTAACGAAGGAGACCAACTGAACAAATGTGTGAAACTTGCTCAGGACAGAACACACTGTCCAGGAGAACAAATGAGGCAACCATATGAAGTCATCTGGCAGATGAAGGTAATGAGGTGGTAAATATACTTCACATACGTCTAAGTCTGAAGATATAGCTACAGACTTCAAATATGCCAGATTTAGACAGGTCATAGAAATCTTCATCCATACCTGTAGCTCTAGTCATGGTATTCAATGTTCTCATGTCAAACACCACACATGCTTGCTTACATCTGATTCTGTATTCACCTGTTGATCCTCCCACACAGGGAACATGAACGAGGTGCATCACAGGGCCAGAATGTGCAGGCATCAGGTACATTTGGGGAATGCCTACATAGGTCAGGAAATTCACTGGAAGCTGCCAACAGCATAGCACACCATGACCGTTATCGAGCTACAGTGCACAAAGATATAGCGAAAGAATGAGTGAATCCATGTTGCAGCATGCTACAGTGGAGTAAAAACTGGGGTCATGTTGCATATGCTGTGTGAACAAGGGCTAGACCTAAAGCTTGTCTGTTCCATTTGGCATGTTCAAATTAGATGTGTACTTTCGTATGTAGAATGCAGTGTCTCATCCCTCTTAAAACTTCTGCAAAAGGGCTACTCATGACTAGTTCAAGGTACAGCTAGTTTCTACCAGAGTCCTTTAAGGACCTTCCAGACTAAACTGGCTTCAACCAAGTTGCTACCTTGCACAATTGCTCAGAGACAAAAGTCTCTAGAACCAGTACAAAATGCTATGTTTATGGGAAGAAGTTAGAAACATTTAGACAGAAGGAACTTGCTATTGTGCAATCTTAAATGGGGGAGGGGGAGGGAGGATAAGCAGAAGAGAAGAGAGAAAGGTAAGGCACATAGGCATATGAGAAAGCGTAAGAGCAAGAGAATAAAATTCGAAAGGCTAAGGACAGTGGAGGTGCAGAGTCTAGATAAACAAGCACAAGCTTACTGTCCCCTATTGGCTGAGGAGGAAGTTAAACCATTGGCGAGTTGAAAATACTACTACGCAGGTAAGGGTGAAATTTGCTTACTGGTATTTTTGTTTTCTTCTGTGTCTCTCCACAGAACGGATTACAGTGGGCTTTAGCTCCTCCCTGTAGCTGGTAGAACCAAATCCAACCTCTACTTAAAGACACACCTCCCCCTTTACTCATCAGTTATAGGCTGTAATCGGTGAAAAACACAATACAAACAAGATTAAAAAGGGCGAGTGTCCTGTATAGTCAGACGAGAAGGAAACATTGTTAACCCCTTAAGGACCGGGAAAATGAGGTCATTTTTCCTTAAGGACCGGAGCAATTCTGACCTTTTGACTATGTCTTTGTTCAACAGTGTTTTCCCTTTTAGGCTTTTATTCCACCCCCATAAATGATATACTGTTTTTCTATGCAAAAATATGGCTCTCTTGATACCCCACTTATATAGATAACCCACCATTTACTTTATGAAAATTTAAAAAAAATAGTAAAAAAAAAAAAAAAAAAAAAAAGTAAAAAAACCCCCCAAAACACCATTTTTGATTTCTCTTGGGATCAATTGGCCACAAAGGGTTACATTTTTATGGAAACTGCATGAAAAGTATGACTGGTCAGTCATACCTACAAAATGCGCAGTTTAAAGTGTCCACTGTCCCCCCTGGGTGAAAATCCCCTTTTTCCCACCCTATTTTGACACTTTTATACCTGGCATTTGGTGGTGTATATAAGTGTATTACATGGCTCCACAACACTCACACTTGCAATATTGTTTAGTTATATATATATTTTTGAAATAATTTTTTTTTGTTAAAAAAAAAAAAAATTAAGTGTGTTGTGTTTTTTTGTTTTTTTTTTTCTTGTAAATAAAAAAAACACAAGTGTATAATTGCAGGTCAAAAATTGACCTGCATTTAGCCAGCCTCCTGCACCAGCAGTGAAGGGGTTAATACCCCCAGCTGCTGTTTTTTTTTTTTTTTTTTTTTTTTTTTTTTTTTACCTCTAGTTGTCTCCCGTCTATTTCTGTCTCCCTTACTTTGATAGCAAGGGAGACAGAAAAAGAGGAGAGACACAGAGGTAAGCATGCGTTATGTGCTTACCTCTGTCTCAGAATGCCGGTACATGTGATCGCTGATACAGCGATCGCATGAACCGGTAGAAGAAAGAAGGGCTGAGACTGAATGCCCCGGTCTCGGAGCGCTCAGTCTCAGCCTGGAATTAATGATAGCAGCGTGCATGGAGGCACGCTGCTATCATTTAAGCCATGACGGTCCTGGACCGTCATGGGTCCTTAAGGGTATAACAACCCATGACTGTGCAGGACCGTCATGGGTCCTTAAGGGGTTAAGCAAATTTCATCATCTGTGTCCTCCACAGACAGCGCAGGAGAGAGAGAGAGAGAGCGGCGAGCGAGCGAGAGAGAGAGCGGCGAGCGAGCGCGAGAGAGGGCGAGCGAGCGCGAGAGAGAGCGGCGAGCGAGCGAGAGAGAGAGAGGCGAGCGAGCGCGAGAGAGAGAGCGGCGAGCGAGCGAGAGAGAGAGAGGCGAGCGAGCGAGAGAGAGAGAGGCAAGCGAGCGAGAGAGAGAGAGGCAAGCGAGCGAGAGAGAGAGAGGCAAGCGAGCGAGAGAGAGAGAGGCAAGCGAGCGAGAGAGAGAGAGGCAAGCGAGCGAGAGAGAGAGAGGCAAGCGAGCGAGAGAGAGAGAGGCAAGCGAGCGAGAGAGAGAGAGGCAAGCGAGCGAGAGAGAGAGAGGCAAGCGAGCGAGAGAGAGAGAGGCAAGCGAGCGAGAGAGAGAGAGAGCGGCGAGCGAGAGAGAGAGAGAGCGGCGAGCGAGAGAGAGAGGAGAGGCGAGAGAGAGAGGAGAGAGAGCGAGAGAGAGCGAGAGGAGAGAGAGCGAGAGGAGAGAGAGCGAGAGGAGAGAGAGCGAGAGGAGAGAGAGCGAGAGGAGAGAGAGCGAGAGGAGAGAGAGAGAGCGGCGAGCGAGAGAGAGAGAGCGGCGAGCGAGAGAGAGAGAGCGGCGAGCGAGAGAGAGAGAGAGCGGCGAGCGAGAGAGAGAGAGAGCGGCGAGAGAGAGCGAGAGAGAGCGGCGAGAGAGCGGCGAGAGAGAGCGAGACAGAGCGCGCGCAGGAGAGAGAGCGAGACAGAGCGCGCGCAGGAGAGAGAGCGAGACAGAGCGCGCGCAGGAGAGAGAGCGAGACAGAGCGCGCGCAGGAGAGAGAGCGAGACAGAGCGCGCGCAGGAGAGAGAGCGAGACAGAGCGCGCGCAGGAGAGAGAGCGAGACAGAGCGCGCGCAGGAGAGAGAGCGAGACAGAGCGCGCGCAGGAGAGAGAGCGAGACAGAGCGCGCGCAGGAGAGAGAGCGAGACAGAGCGCGCGCAGGAGAGAGAGCGAGACAGAGCGCGCGCAGGAGAGAGAGCGAGACAGAGCGCGCGCAGGAGAGAGAGCGAGACAGAGCGCGCGCAGGAGAGAGAGCGAGACAGAGCGCGCGCAGGAGAGAGAGCGAGACAGAGCGCGCGCAGGAGAGAGAGCGAGACAGAGCGCGCGCAGGAGAGAGAGCGAGACAGAGCGCGCGCAGGAGAGAGAGCGAGACAGAGCGCGCGCAGGAGAGAGAGCGAGACAGAGCGCGCGCAGGAGAGAGAGCGAGACAGAGCGCGCGCAGGAGAGAGAGCGAGACAGAGCGCGCGCAGGAGAGAGAGCGAGAGAGCGCGCGCAGGAGAGAGAGCGAGAGAGCGCGCGCAGGAGAGAGAGCGAGAGAGCGCGCGCAGGAGAGAGAGCGAGACAGAGCGCGCGCAGGAGAGAGAGCGAGACAGAGCGCGCGCAGGAGAGAGAGCGAGACAGAGCGCGCGCAGGAGAGAGAGCGAGACAGAGCGCGCGCAGGAGAGAGAGCGAGAGCGCGCGCAGGAGAGAGAGCGAGAGCGCGCGCAGGAGAGAGAGCGAGACAGCGCGCGCAGGGGAGAGAGCGAGACAGCGCGCGCAGGAGAGAGAGAGAGACAGCGCGCGCAGGAGAGAGAGAGACAGCGCGCGCAGGAGAGAGAGAGACAGCGCGCGCAGGAGAGAGAGAGACAGCGCGCGCAGGAGAGAGAGAGACAGCGCGCGCAGGAGAGAGAGAGAGACAGCGCGCGCAGGAGAGAGAGAGAGACAGCGCGCGCAGGAGAGAGAGAGAGACAGCGCGCGCAGGAGAGAGAGAGACAGCGCGCGCAGGAGAGAGAGAGAGACAGCGCGCGCAGGAGAGAGAGAGAGACAGCGCGCGCGCAGGAGAGAGACAGAGCGCGCGCGCAGGAGAGAGACAGAGCGCGCGCGCAGGAGAGAGACAGAGCGCGCGCGCAGGAGAGAGACAGAGCGCGCGCGCAGGAGAGAGAGACAGAGCGCGCGCGCAGGAGAGAGACAGAGCGCGCGCGCAGGAGAGAGACAGAGCGCGCGCGCAGGAGAGAGAGACAGAGCGCGCGCAGGAGAGAGAGACAGAGCGCGCGCAGGGGAGAGAGACAGAGCGCGCGCAGGGGAGAGAGACAGAGCGCGCGCAGGGGAGAGAGACAGAGCGCGCGCAGGGGAGAGAGACAGAGCGCGCGCAGGAGAGAGACAGAGCGCGCGCAGGAGAGAGACAGAGCGCGCGCAGGAGAGAGACAGAGCGCGCGCAGGAGAGAGACAGAGCGCGCGCAGGAGAGAGACAGAGCGCGCGCAGGAGAGAGACAGAGCGCGCGCAGGAGAGAGACAGAGCGCGCGCAGGAGAGAGACAGAGCGCGCGCAGGAGAGAGACAGAGCGCGCGCAGGAGAGAGACAGAGCGCGCGCAGGAGAGAGACAGAGCGCGCGCAGGAGAGAGACAGAGCGCGCGCAGGAGAGAGACAGAGCGCGCGCAGGAGAGAGACAGAGCGCGCGCAGGAGAGAGACAGAGCGCGCGCAGGAGAGAGACAGAGCGCGCGCAGGAGAGAGACAGAGCGCGCGCAGGAGAGAGACAGAGCGCGCGCAGGAGAGAGACAGAGCGCGCGCAGGAGAGAGACAGAGCGCGCGCAGGAGAGAGACAGAGCGCGCGCAGGAGAGAGACAGAGCGCGCGCAGGAGAGAGACAGAGCGCGCGCAGGAGAGAGACAGAGCGCGCGCAGGAGAGAGACAGAGCGAGCGCAGGAGAGAGACAGAGCGAGCGCAGGTGAGAGACAGAGCGCGCGCAGGTGAGAGACAGAGCGAGCGCAGGTGAGAGACAGAGCGCGCGCAGGTGAGAGAGAGAGCGCGCGCAGGCGAGAGAGAGAGCGCGCGCAGGCGAGAGAGAGAGACAGAGCGCACGCAGGCGAGAGAGAGAGACAGAGCGCACGCAGGCGAGAGAGACAGAGCGCACGCAGGCGAGAGAGACAGAGCGCACGCAGGCGAGAGAGACAGAGCGCACGCAGGCGAGAGAGACAGAGCGCACGCAGGCGAGAGAGACAGAGCGCACGCAGGCGAGAGAGACAGAGCGCACGCAGGCGAGAGAGACAGAGCGCACGCAGGCGAGAGAGACAGAGCGCACGCAGGCGAGAGAGACAGAGCGCACGCAGGCGAGAGAGACAGAGCGCACGCAGGCGAGAGAGACAGAGCGCACGCAGGCGAGAGAGACAGAGCGCACGCAGGCGAGAGAGACAGAGCGCACGCAGGCGAGAGAGACAGAGCGCACGCAGGCGAGAGAGAGAGACAGAGCGCACGCAGGCGAGAGAGAGAGGCAGAGCACGCGTAGGTCTTCTGGGGTTGCCAACGTTTCTATGCCCAAGACGCTGACATCAACCTTGTGGGATGGACCTTAATTTTGATGCTGATTTGCCCTTGTACTGACCCAGAAAATGCATGAAAGGAATCTGATTTTCTAAATTCCTTTGTTTTTCCAGGTAAGTACATACACACCTGACTAAATCCAGAGTATATGGTATTCTTTGTCTTAGAGGAAAATTAAGGTAAATTTCTTGATTTTAGTTGAAATTCTTTATTTTGCCTCGGAAAGGTGGTTTCAAACTGAGTACCACTTTATTCTGATGGATAAGGTATTGTTCTTGACAAGACAGGGATTGCAATTCGTTTACCCTTTTTGCTGAAGTAACTGCTGTTAAAAATACAATTTTCCATGTAAATGTTTAAAATATATTTTCTCCAATCAAGAATCTGGCAGCTGATTCAATACAAGGTTTAGATCAGAGGTCTGGCTTTTTCTAACATTCTGATAAATCTTGACAATATCAGCAAAGTGTTTAACATACCACGGATAGGGCTGAAATTTGGACCTTAAATGATGCTGGGCTAAGACCTGCCTCAAAACCCTTCTGGAGAAATTCTAGGACATAATGAATTACCAGCCCCCCTGTATATATGATTCTGAAAACACCATCTTCGGACTGTCTTCCACACACTATTGTAAACCTTGGCAGTAGACTACTTCCTACCTGTCAGGATAGTGTTGATCACAGAATTAGATAATCCTTTTCTGACAGTCCTCAAGACTTCCCTGATCAGGGGATCAGGAGGGAAATCACGTGTTAGACAATTTCCAGGAGTGTTTCAGGGCATCCTGACCCAGAGCCAAAGGGTCTTTCAGTCAGGAAAAGAATTTTGGGGACTTGGTGTTGCAAGAGGTTGCCACCAGGTTGCCATCAGGTTGACCTCCAGAATCCTCCACTGATCTATATTCTGTTTATACATTTCCTGATTTAGTGTCCATTCGTCCAGATCTAATGTTACTCTGCTTAAGAAATTATTTTCCACCAATCTGAATATTCAAAACTTCTCTGCTCAAAGTTTTTCTTCTTGTGCCTCCTTGATTTTTTTTTTATATACATTACCATCGTTGAATTGTCTGAGTGTACGTGAACTGCTTTCCCTTCCAGATTTTTCTGAAGATGCAGCTTTTGAATGCTTTTAGTTCTACAACATTTATGTGCAGCTTGCATTCTGATTTGAACAATTTTCCCTGTATTGTTTGGGACTGCCATATGCCTCCCCACCTTTGGGTACTGGCTAGTAGCTGGTATCTCTCCCATTGGTGAGCCAAGAGGGACGTTCCCTTTGACAAACCGGCTTACTTCATTCACCATGACAGCTCTGTTTTCACCTTCATCTGCGAGGGATTTTGAAAATTCTTGTTCCATGATTCGATGAAATATGGTACAGCTGTCTGGAGTGAAACCTCACCTAAGGGACTACTTGTAAGGTCAAGGTTAAGATACCTATTCATGCAGGATCGAGCCGGATGGACCAAGTTTGTTCTGAACTTTGTTACGCTGGACATACTCCGAATCCTGTCCTCAGAGTGTTCCTGTTGCCAAGCTTGCATTTGTCTTGACCGATTAGCCAACCAAGTTTTGTCTAATTGTCTAAACACTAGCTTGGTGGTAATTCTGGATTGATTGTACTACAAACAGGTAATCCAGGTACCCTTTTCCCTCAGGGTTTCTATGGCTGCTGCCAGACCTGGATATGGTAATATGAGTCTTGGAGATAGATTTTGGTTAGAAAATTTCTGGTATATTGACCAGATTACATTTTAAGTAAAATATTGCTCTGAAAACGCCAGACTGCTTTGGAACAGAAAAAGTCAAATAGACCCTATGCTTCCTTTCCTTCAGAAGCACACTATCACGGTGCCCTTGATTCCTCTGGCGACATTGCTATGTCTGGGTCCCATCTCCGCCCAGTTCTAGCCCTTAAATACTCAGCCCTGTCATTTCATGGGCGCCCTTTCGTGGTGTTCCAGTCGCTAACACTTGTTCCTGACTTCCAGTGTGAATCCTGTGTATGACCCAGACTGACCAACTGCCTGTTTTTGTTCCTGCTCCGTGTACAGACTTGGCCTGGCCGACATTCCTGCTCCGTGTACCACCAACCCGGCTTGGCTGACGTTCCTGCTCCGTGTACCACCAACCCGGCTTGGCTGACATTTCTGCTCTGTGTACCAACCCGGTATTTGCTGACGGTCCCAGTCTGTCCCCCGTCTGGAGGGCTCTCCTCCTGTGCCTGTTTACTGTCTCTCTAGACAGTCTTCTTGTTGCCTCCGTATTCACACTGCTACGGCAGCGCTGTTATACTGTGACCCAGTCTCTCTATGTGCGCCATCATGATCCTTACACATTTCGGTGTTTGAGATCTGTTGGGTTAGCACCCCGGTACGATTGACCTATCCACCATTAGTCTCTGGGCGCCTCGGTTAGGCTCCATGGCCTTGCAGACGATTCCAGGTCTGAGCGTCCGTTTAACCCCTTGTGGGCTGGTGCTGTTGCACTTCAGGGTCACAGTCATTAGTGGCCACTGGATGGCGGTACACCGTGATATTCTGCTGCTCACTTACCCTCTGACTGTTCTGGCAGTCTGGGAATACCTTTCCTGATACTGCTCGGCAGACCCTCTGTCGTTGCTATCAGAACCCTACAGTCCTGTATCCCCAATTGGGTTGTCTAGGGTCTCTGTCAGTCTGTCACTTGTCCAGGGCCTTCGATTGTCTCCGTGTTGCCTAGTCTGTCCTGACTACCCTAAGTATAGGGGGTAGTAGTGGCCTCCTACTCCACCACCTCAGTTATGGCTCGTTCTCTCCTGGTGTCACTGTCTGCGTAGGGTGTCTCCATTGACCTCACTACTACTAGGGCCTGCTGGTATCCCTTGGCCTAGTAGTTTCCTATGCTCCACTGTCTCGTCAAGGATTTAAACGAACTGTTAACCTGACCAGCATCAGTATTGTATCATTTTGTATCTACTGGAACAGTGTGGGTTACTGTATACTAATTGTAACCTGACCTGTCTCAGTATTGTATCATCTTGTATCTACTGGCCCCATGTGGGTTACCTTATTTCTTGTATTAATAAACTTACCATAACCTCACGAGTGTGTGTCAAACAAAACGTTACAGTAGGAAAGGGCCATAACCTCAGATGGTACAGGTGAAGGTACCGCACAAAATATACATTAGAGGATGGATTTACATGAGAGGCATATGGATCAGTTGTCACTGGTCGTACAAACTATATTGGAGCGTACCGTTCATCTTGACAAACCAGTACAAGCCTTGGTGGCCTCCCCCACTATGACACCGGGAGCCCAGTCTCTGACTTTGGGTAACTCAAATAGAGGGTTGACTGCAACTGCTCCGTTACCTTTGAGATACGATGGGGAACCCACCCTGTGTCGGGGGTTTATTAACCAGCAAGAAATTTTTCTGGAATTGACACCACAAGCCTTCCCTAGTGATCGAAGCAAGGTGGGCTTTATGATCTTGTTGTTGACTGGCAGAGCACTGGCATGGGCTAACCCTTTGTGGGAATCAGCCAAACCCTGCACCAAGAACTTTAATGAGTTTTTGCGAGCTTTCCGTAGAGTGGTCGAAGTCCAAGGAAGAGGCGCCTCTGCTGCTAAGAGGTTGATGCACATTCAACAGGGGTCGCGTACGGTTGCTATGCTATTGAATTTTGTACATTGGCAGCAGAGGTAGGCTGGAACAACGAAGCGCTGGTGGAAGCCTTCTCGCAGGGACTCAATGACCGCATTAAGGATGAGACGGCAGCTCGGGACTTGCCAGATGACTTGGACGAGTTCATTGAGTTTGCTGTACTCTGATTCCCGCATTAGAGAACGTAACTCAGCTAAAGACTGCAGGCAGCGGATCAAACATTACGGGCAGGCAAGCCTCCTGAGCATAAGCAGGAGAGCTGTGAACCAATGCAGTTGGGGTTTACTAAGCTTACCAGGGAGGAACGGGCTTATCAACGCAGACAGGGCCACTGCTTGTACTGTGGGCAAGCTGGGCATTTGCTGCGAACTTGTCCTGCACGTCCGGGAAACGCATTCATCTAGGTTACACATTAGGTGACAGGTCCTAGGTGGTGTTCAGTGGTCTCCAGACTCTGGTAGTCAAAGACCCACAGTAGGGGTTGTGATCTCTTGGGCAGAATTTGCGGTGGAAGCTCTGGCAAGGCTGTTTTTTTCATGGACAATTAATTTGCTGTATTGCACAAGATTCCACTGGTGGAAAGGGAATCTCTATTGGCTATCGAAGCCATTGACAGTAGGCCTCTAGTACCTGCACAGATCACCATGGAAACTATACCATTAACTATACGCATTGGGGCCTACCATACCAAAACGCAATGTTTCCAGATTATTCAGTCTCCTCATCATGCAGTCATCCTGGGATTTCCATGGTTACATCAACACAACCCTAGGTTTGACTGGCAGACTTGTGAGATTCACAGCTTGGTCTGTCTTCTGTATTGAACACTATTTCGCAGCCTACTAGGATTATGTGTACCTCTCCCTCCTTGCCCATTGAATATCAGCAATTCAGTGATGTTTTCAGTAAGGGAGAGGCTAGCGCTTTGCCACAGAATTGAGCCTACGACTGCACTATCAATCTGCCTCCTGGTGCAGTTTCTCCTCGCGGTCGTATGTACCCATTGTCTTGCAAGGAGAATAGGGCCATGGAGGAATATATCACGGATGCACTAGAAAGGGGCATCATCAGGAAGTCATCCTCACCCGCGGGGGCTGGTTTCTTCTTTGTTAAAAAGAAGAATGGCGAGTTACGACCATGCATTGATTATCATGGCCTGAATAAATTAATGTCCAAGAATGCTTACCCCATCCCACTCATCAGAGCTTTTCGACCGACTGAAAGGCTCCTCCATTTTCACTAAGTTGGATTTAAGAGCTGCATATAACCTGATCAGAATTAAAGTGGGTAATGAGTGGAAATCTGCATTTAATACCCGCTCTGGACACTGAGTATCTCTTTATGCCTTTCAGGCTATGTAATGCCCCTGCAGTGTTCCAAGAGTTTGTTAATAACATTCTTCGTGACATGCTACAATCCTGCGCAGTGGTGTATCTGGACGACACACTCATACATTTGACTTGTCACAACATATAAAGGATGTGTCCACAATTACATGAGCACAAATTATACTGCAAGATTGAGAAATATGAGTTCCATAAATCTATGGTTCCATTTCTGGGCATCGTAATTTCAAAGGATGGCATTGCTATGGACAAGGATAAGCTTGCAGCAGTCCTGCAATGGCCACGCCCCATGGGGCTTAAAGCTATTCAACGCTTTCTAGGCTTTGCGTATTATAGGAAATTTATTCGAGACTTTTCTACGATTGTGAAGCCATTGTCCGATCTTACGTACAAGGGGGGGCTAATCCCTCCAAATGGTCTGAGGAAGCTGAACAGGCATTTGTGGCGTTGAAATGTGCATTTTCGACTGCTCCTGTATGGTCTCACCCAAACCCTTCTCTTCCATTTACTTTGGAGGTAGATGCCTCAGAGACTGGGGTGGGGGCAGTACTGTCCCAGCATTTGGACCCTAGGAGAACCTTGAGACCATGTGGGTTTTTCTCAAACATTGACGACTGCTCAGTCGCTATGAGATCGGTGACAGAAGTCCTAGCAATTATTTTAGCCCTCAAAGAATGGCAACATCTGATTGAAGGTACGAGGACCCCGGTGTTAATCTTGACTGACCATAAGAATCTGATGTACCTTTCAGAGGCCAAAAGATGTCAACCCGACAGGCCAGATGGGCTTTGTTCTTGTCCTGTTTTAATTTTATTGTGTCTTATTTACCTGGCTCTAAAAGTATTAGGGCAGATGCCCTATCCAGACAGTTTGGTCCCAAACTTGATAAGGATGAGGTACCAGCACCTATTATCCAACCTGATCACATATTGGCTACCTTAAGGACCAATATCATTACCTCGTAGGGAGGAAGTTCTGGCTACCCAATCTATTGGCCGTTCTGAGACACCAGTGGGCAAGTGTTTTGTGGCGGAACCCCACCGTACCCGGTTACTTGAAACTTATCACGCCTCCCAGGCGGCTGGCCACATAGGTCGTGACCAACTGATCTGTTCACTTTCGCAGTTGTTTTCATGGCCTTCGTTATGTGCTGATTGTGCCACCTTCATGGCAGCCTGCACCACATATGCCTGTGCCAAATCCCCAAGACACCTCCCAGTTGGGTTACTTCATCTAGTGCCTAACTGTGAGCATCCCTGGTCCCACGTTTCGATTGATTTTCTGGGAAAGCTGCCAGTGTCTAAAGGGTATTCATTCATTCTGATGGTGGTCGATAGATTTTCCAAAATTGCAGACTTTATGCCTTTTCCTGGCCTCCCCTCCTCCCAGGAGCTGGCCATTATATTTGCCAAGGAGGTATTCCGGTTGCATGGTGTACCCAGGGTGCTGGTGTCTGATCATGGGAGCCAATTCGTGTCTAGATTCTGGAGGGCATTTTTGGACAGATGGGCATCCAATTGTCCTTTTCATCGGCCTACCATCCCCAGACCAACAGGGCCGCTGAACGCTCCAATCAGGGATTGGAGCAATTTCTGCTCCGTTTCGTGTCCGATGATCATGGCAATTGGGCCGACCTGTTGCAGTGGGCAGAGTTTGCCAGGAACTGTGCGGTTAACGCATCGTCCGGGAGCTCCCCGTTTCTCATCAACTATGGGGTTCCAACCATGCTCACATCCGGACTCATTTCAGGCGCAGCAGATTTCGGCTCTGGATGAGCATATCAGGCAGCTTCGCTCCACATGGGCACGGGTACAGAGAGCCCTCAGAAACTCGTTTCAGCGCTACCAGCGGCACTCTAAAATTGCAGGAGGTTGCCTGCAGTCTCCTTCCGATTTGTAGGTCCCTTTAAGGTACGCCGCAAAATTAACCCAGTTTCCTATGCCCTGGATCTTCCAGCTTCCATGTGAATCCACAATGTATTCCATGTATCCCTTCTGAAGCCTTTGGTTTGCAACCGTTATACTACCGCTCCTGTGGTCCCCAGTCCCATCCAGGTTCAAGGCCATGATGAGTACGAAGTTCAAAGTATCCTTTATTCTTGTAGGATCCGGGAAGGTTACAGTACTTGGTTCATTGGCAGGGCTATTGTCCCGAGGAACGTTCCTGGGTTCCTCTGAATGATCTCCATGCTCCTGCATTATTGCGCAGATTCCATGCCAAATATCCCCAGAAGCCTGGTCCTACTCCGCGGGGACATGGTCTTTGAGGGGGAGGTACTATCACGGTGCCCGTGATTCCTCTGGCAACATTGCTATGTCTGGTTTACTTCCTGCCTATCTTTTATTGGCTGATGGGTCCTCTCTCTGCCCAGTTCTAGCCCTTAAATACTCAGCCCTGTCATTTCATGGGCACCCTTTCGTGGTGTTCCATTCGCTAGAGATTGTTCCTGACTTCCAGTGTGAATCCTGTGTATGGCCTGGACTGACTGGACTACTCTGCCTGTTTTTGTTCCTGCTCCGTGTACCGACCCGGCTTGGCCGACGTTGCTGCTCCGTGTACCGACCCGGCTTGGCCAACGTTGCTGCTCCGTGTACCGACCCGGCTTGGCCAACGTTGCTGCTCCGTGTACCGACCCGGCTTGGCCAACGTTGCTGCTCCGTGTACCGACCCGGCTTGGCCAACGTTGCTGCTCCGTGTACCGACCCGGCTTGGCCAACGTTGCTGCTCCGTGTACCGACCCGGCTTGGCCAACGTTGCTGCTCCGTGTACCGACCCGGCTTGGCCAACGTTGCTGCTCCGTGTACCGACCCGGCTTGGCCAACGTTGCTGCTCCGTGTACCGACCCGGCTTGGCCAACGTTGCTGCTCCGTGTACCGACCCGGCTTGGCCAACGTTGCTGCTCCGTGTACCGACCCGGCTTGGCCAACGTTGCTGCTCCGTGTACCGACCCGGCTTGGCCAACGTTGCTGCTCCGTGTACCGACCCGGCTTGGCCAACGTTGCTGCTCCGTGTACCGACCCGGCTTGGCCAACGTTGCTGCTCCGTGTACCGACCCGGCTTGGCCAACGTTGCTGCTCCGTGTACCGACCCGGCTTGGCCAACGTTGCTGCTCCGTGTACCGACCCGGCTTGGCCAACGTTGCTGCTCCGTGTACCGACCCGGCTTGGCCAACGTTGCTGCTCCGTGTACCGACCCGGCTTGGCCAACGTTGCTGCTCCGTGTACCGACCCGGCTTGGCCAACGTTGCTGCTCCGTGTACCGACCCGGCTTGGCCAACGTTGCTGCTCCGTGTACCGACCCGGCTTGGCCAACGTTGCTGCTCCGTGTACCGACCCGGCTTGGCCAACGTTGCTGCTCCGTGTACCGACCCGGCTTGGCCAACGTTGCTGCTCCGTGTACCGACCCGGCTTGGCCAACGTTGCTGCTCCGTGTACCGACCCGGCTTGGCCAACGTTGCTGCTCCGTGTACCGACCCGGCTTGGCCAACGTTGCTGCTCCGTGTACCGACCCGGCTTGGCCAACGTTGCTGCTCCGTGTACCGACCCGGCTTGGCCAACGTTGCTGCTCCGTGTACCGACCCGGCTTGGCCAACGTTGCTGCTCCGTGTACCGACCCGGCTTGGCCAACGTTGCTGCTCCGTGTACCGACCCGGCTTGGCCAACGTTGCTGCTCCGTGTACCGACCCGGCTTGGCCAACGTTGCTGCTCCGTGTACCGACCCGGCTTGGCCAACGTTGCTGCTCCGTGTACCGACCCGGCTTGGCCAACGTTGCTGCTCCGTGTACCGACCCGGCTTGGCCAACGTTGCTGCTCCGTGTACCGACCCGGCTTGGCCAACGTTGCTGCTCCGTGTACCGACCCGGCTTGGCCAACGTTCCTGCTCCATGTACCGACCCGGCTTGGCTGACGTTCCTGCTCCATGTACCGACCCGGCTTGGCTGACGGTCCCAGTCTGTGTCCCATCTGGAGGGCTCCCCTCCTGTGCCTGTTTACTGTGTCTAGACAGTCCTCTTGTTGCCTCCGTATTCGCACTGCTACGGCAGCGCTGCTATACTGTGACCCAGTATCCGTTTCTGTGTGCTATCATGATCCTTACATTTTGACCTGTCCACCACTTACCTCCGAGGTTGGTTTCATCTCTAGGTGCCTTGGTTAGGCTCCACGGCCTTGCAGACAATTCCAGGTCTGAGCGTCCATTTAACCCCTTGTGGGCTGGTGCTGTTGCGCTTCAGGGTCACAGACATTAGCGGCCACTGGTTGGCGGTACACCGTGATATTCTGCTGCTCAGTTACCCTCTGACTGTTCTAGCAGTCTGGGAATACCTTTCCTGATACTGCTTGGCAGTATTCTGTACCTATATGTTTGGGCAGACCCTCTGTCATTGCTATCATAACCCTACAGTCCTGTGTCCCCGATTGGGTTGTCTAGGGTCTCTGTCAGTCTGTCACTTGTTCAGGGCCTTCGATTGTCTCCGTGTTGCCTACTCTGTCCTGACTACCTTAAGTATAGGGGGTAGTAGTGGCCTCCTACTCCGCCACCTCAGTTGTGGCTCGTTCTCTCGTGGTGTCACTCTGCGTAGAGAGTCTCTGTTGACCTCAGTATACTAGGGCCTGCAGGTATCCCTTGGCCTAGTAGTTTCCTATGCTCCACTGTCTCGTCAAGGATTCACACGAACTGTTAACCTGACGTGCATCAGTATTGTATCATTTTGTATCTACTGGACCCGTGTGGGTTACCTTATTTCTTGTATTAATAAACGGTTTTACCGTAACCTCATGAGTCTGTCAAAAAAAACGTTACACACTAATTCAATTACTCCCTTATTAACACGCATATTGCAGACTTGAATAATTTCTCCTTTAGTTGGCCGGCTGGCATTCTAGATTGAAGAAAAAATTTGTTGTGAGCTCTCTCAATTCCAGCAGACACAGTCTCCGCAATTTTTTTAGACCCAAATGTCAGAGGTGTTCCAAAATTAAAAAGAAGTCACTGTAGGAGACCCCTTTCCTGTTCTGGAGACTAGGCCCACTGCTCTTCAAAAGAAGAATTTATTTCTTAAACTGAGGTTTTTCAGACGTACTCTTTTGTATCCTCTTGCAGGCTGAGATGAGGATTGTTTTCTTTGGTCATAATTTTCCTTGGATTCTTCAATTGTCCTGAAATTAATAATTTCTTGATCTAAAATTGGAATTCCTGGATGGAGATTGGTTTGGTCTTTCTTGAGGTACAAAGTGAATTTTATTCGCCAGTTTTCCCTCTTTGTCCTTGCACAGCATACTGCGTGTAATTGTGCTTCTTTCCAGCTGGTAGGACCAACCAAAAAATTACAAATCTTGTTAACTACCTCCATCTGCAGTTATACAGTTGTCCAAGCTGAAAGATAGGTTAGATAAGGCACGGAAAAGGCACATTGCATTAAACAGTACATGACTGATAAGGTATAGCACTATGGAAGAGATACAAATGCCCAAGGATAACCTTCAGAGAGTTGCCGTGGAGGGACACAGGAGAAAGTAAGTAAGTCATCTGAGTAAATTTCACCTTTTCCTCTGGGTCAAATCCACGGCATACTGTGGGACCTACCAGAGCAGTATCTCAAAGCGGGGAGGGTCGAATCAATCAGTTCAGAGAGGAACAGCCGCTTCAAGCACCTTCCTTTCAAACGGAGCATCTGCAGATGTTTGAAGGTCCAGTATATAATGCTTGATGACGGTAGACACCGATGACCAGATAGCAACCCTGCAAATCTCTTCAGGTGTTGCAGATTTCTGTGCCCAGGAGCTTGAGATAATAGCTTAGGTCAGTTTAATGTAGTCACAAATCCAAAGCGAAATAGAGGGTTTGGAAGCTGCAGACCCTTTGAATTTGCCATAGAAATGAATAATGCATCAATCTTACAAATATGCTGGGTTCTGCCGATATATATCTGAAGACAGCGGATGAGGTCCAAATTAAGTAATCGCTTTTCAATCTTGTGCGTGGGGGATTGGGACATAAGGATGGGAGAATAATATCTTGGTTAAAGGTGAAACGGAGAAATTACCTTGGAGCGGTAGGAAGCCCTATAGGGCACAGGGCTACTTTATCGTAAAGGAAAACTAAGAATGGAGGAATACATACCAAGATCTGGAGTTCACTCATCCTCCTGTTGAAGTTACAGCAGTGAGGCAGAAGTCTTAAGAGTAAGAGGATGTCTTACCTATTAAAATCCTTTTCTCTTAGTCCATTATAACCCACAGGTACCATAGGGAGGAAACAGCTACTCCCAGTGGGCTGGAACAATTCTAGGAGGTGCAGGGCGAGCCTCCCCCTCCATATCAGGCTACCTCACTTAACCCCGCCAGTTAGTTCCCACTCCCCCACACACAAGAAGGAAGAGAAGAAAACTCCTATGAGTGAGGAACCCAATAGGACTGAGTTATAAAGAGAAAAGGACTTAACAAGTAAGACTTTAATCCTCTTTTCTCAGTCCAATATGACATACAGGTACCATGGGGATATACCAACACTGAGCTCCCAGGGTGGGAGAGAAGGAAATGACCAAGCACCGGTCCCCATGATACTAGAGTTCCCATGGATTATTAAGGATCTGGAACAGCCCAAACTAAACGTGTTAGACACTGAAGAACATAACAGCACACAAGAACAAGAGCCAACAGAAAGAGCAATATGGCACAGGAACAATAAAGTCCTAGACAGGCAAAACTGCCTCCAGGACTTTCCTGCCAAACTGGCTTCAGCTGAAACCAGAACATCCACATGTTAGTGTTTGGCAAAGGTGTGCAGAAGACAAAGTGGGTTCCTTAAACAGCTGTTCAGCAGAGGCCTGATTCTTGTAGACGCAGAAGGCCACAACAAACTTGGTGGAGAGTGCTGTAATGCGGAAGGGAACAATCTTCCCTCTGAGCTCATAAGCCTTCCGGATGGTAGACTTAATCCAGGATGCAATAGTTACCGTGGGCGCAGCCACACCAGCCCTGGGACCCTCAGGGATGAGAAATAAAGTATCAGTCCTACGGAAAGACTCTGTACGGTGCACATTGAACTTAAAGCAGCGCACTACATCCAACAAGTGGAGATCCCTCTCCTTGTCAGATTTAGGGACAGAACAAAATGAAGGCACAACAATCTCCTGATTGATGTGGAACTCAGAGACCACCTTAGGAAGAATTTCATGGGAGGAACTCAGACCACAGCCAAGAGAAAGGCCATCTTCCACGTTAGACGAAATAAAGCAGTGGTAGCCAAGGACTCAAAGGGAGGCCGCTGCAAGACTCCTAAAACCCAGATTAAAGTCCCACTTGGGAGTGGGAGCCTTAAGGCAGGGAAAGCATGAGCAATGCCCTGAAGGACAGGCAGACATCCGGCAACAAGGCAATGTGTCTCTGGTAAAAGTCAGAGAGCTGAAGTCTGGACCTTTAAGGAACAAAGGCTAAGGCAAAAAAGGACAGAATGGATGGAAGATCAAACTCCTGTGAGGACAGATCCCTGTCCACACACCAAGAATGAAAGGTAGACCAAACCCTGTGGTAGGACTTAGAGGACACATACTTCCTAGATTGGGTCATGGTGGAGACCACCTCGGGAGAAAAGCCCTTCCTCCTTAGGATGGAGGCTTTAACAGCCAAGCCGTCAATGCCAGACTCCACGTCCTCGCTCCAGTGGTAATCCTGGAGAATGAGATCTGGTCTGCGTGGCAGAGGAAACGAAACCTGAGCAGATAATGGCAACAGTTCTGGAAATCAAGGTTGCCTGGTCCAATAAGGAGCAATCAGTACAATCGATGCACCTTCCATCCAAATCCTCAAAACCCTAGGGATGAGAGGAAGAGGAGGGGAAAATGTAGGCTAGCTAAAAGTGCAAAGGAATGTATAAAGCATCTGCTGCAAATGCCAGAGGATCCCCCCAGCAAGAGCAAAACATAAGAACCTTCCTGTTGTCCCTGGTAGCCATTCGGTCTATCCAAGGATGCCCCCATTTTTGGACCAATAGGTCAAATACTTCCGGATGGAGCTCCCACTCCCCTGGGTCCACTGTCTGGTGACTGAGAAAGTCCACCAGAATGTTCTCTATGCCTGGAATGTGCACACTAGAGATGGCAGGAACATGTTCTTCTGCCATAGCCTTGACCTCTAACCAAGCGGAAGTGCTTCTTGTGCCTCCTTGCTTGTTCATGTAAGCCATGGCCATGGCATTGTCTGACTGGACATGGACAGGACAGACCCTCAGTGCAGAGGACCAGTATTGCCAGAGCGTGAAGAATTGAACGGAGCTCCAGGATATTGATGGGCAGGAGGGTCTCTTCTGCAGTACATCAACCCTGAACCCCCAGGTGACCCAGTACAGCTCCCCAGCCATAAAGGCTGGAGTCTTATCACCAAAGTTCAGTACTGGACAACAAAGGGTTTCCCATTCCTCAGGGTGGAGCTGTCCAACAACCAGGAGGTCCTGTCACTTCCTGGGGAAGAGACCAGACAGTCCAAAAGATCCAGATTCACTATCCATGATTGCTGGGGGAACAGAGTCCTCTGTCAAAGAGACCATACCCTGACCAGTGTCAAACCATAGACCGAGGAAAACCAGGTCCCGAGAAGGAACTGAAGCAGACTGTCCATGTTCAGAATCCATCCGTGCTGGAGAAGAATCTGAGCACATTCCTGGACCTGACAGTCCAGGAGATCCCTGGAGGCCTTCAGCAGAAGGTTGGCAATGTACGGAGACACCTGAATCACCTTGGCATGTAGGAAGGAAAGCAATGCCCCAAAGACCCGTGTGAACACCTGAGGAGAAGTGGTGA